>PVKB01000534.1:0-528062 GCA_004027205.1 Ctenodactylus gundi | reverse complement strand
GCACCCTGGGAGGTTGACCAGCTCGGGCAATTTTAGCATTTTAGGTATAAAAAAATAAGGAGTGGTATCAATCCCCTCCCAGAAAGAGAAAGAAAGGAAAAGGAAGAATAGCTGGGCCTAACGGTGCAGGCTTGTAATCCCAGCACTGTGGGAGGCTGAGGGAGGCGGATCGTGAGTTTAGGCCCAGCCCAGGCAGCCTAGGGACTTAGTGAGGCCCTGGGACAAAATAAAGCAAAGAATTAAGCTGAGGATGAAACTCGGTGTGAAGACGCCGGGCTCAGTCCCAGTTCCAGAGAGAGAGAGAGAGCAGACCCCGCGGCCCCGAAGCGGGTGGCATGGCCTCGGCCAGTGCGGGCAGGCGGGCAGCTACCTTCCAGCTGCTGCATGGTCCTCTGGATGCTGCTGGCGAACTTCTGCATGTTCATCAAAAACTCGTCCCGTATCAGCTGCACGCTGTGATACTCCACCGCTTCGCCGGGCACCCGGGGCAGGTCTGTCTCGTGCTCGGGCACCTCGGGCACGTCTGCAGGGGCTCCCAGGCTCGCGTCCATCTTGTGCTGGTTGAAGGACAGTGCTGGCAGGAAGACCTGGGAAGTGGGTTTATGAGGGGTCACCTGGGGCCCCTCGACAGCTTGTGCGCTGCCCGGGCCCCCAGTGCTCTGCCACACTGAGGCACCGGTCTGCAGAGTGAAAACCAGTCAAACCCAGTGCACAGTGCGACAGGGAGAAGTTATGTGGAATCTGGGGCTGGGGTGACAACCTAGGACACAATAGGGCATTTTTCTTCAGTGGCTGCTTGTCATGGGAATTTAGAAGCCGAGGCCCAGGAAACCTACGTCCCAAGAACACCGTACATGCCCAACAGGAGAATGGGTAAGCACAACGTGGCATAGAGACATAATGGACTACTACTCAGCCATGAAGAAGGACATGTTTGAGTCGTATGTATGAAAACTGATGCATCTTGAGGCCATCATGCTAAGTGATATGAATCACACAGCAGGTTAAATATCTCACAGCTTCTTATGTAACAGAAACCCCAAATCCGAGCACTTTAAAGAGCAAAACGAAAGAAAAACAGAGAAGAAGATTCTGGAGATGGGAAGGGGGGCGGCAGGGGCAGGATGTCAGCACGCACCACCCCCAGGTGCCAGCTCCCCAACACGAATGCGATGACTAGGCACAAACACAATTACAAAAATAACTGAACTTCAAGAAGGGAGAGAAAGAGAAGCAGGTGCGGCCACCGGGGCCTGTCACTCCAGCACTCTGGGATGCTGAGGCGGGGAGCACGAGCCCCAAGCTGGCCAGGGATGTAACAACTCAGGGAGACGCTGCGTCAAAATCAAAGCTGAAAAGGGGCTGGAGGTGCCAGGCAGCATGCAGGACCTGGCCTCAGACCCTAGTACCACCAAAATACGCTAACGCGGCGCAGGAGGCCACCACAGTCATGCTGGAGAGGAGGACCCCACGGTGAGGGCCGCCCACCACCCTCCGGTGTCCTCTGCCTCCTTTCCTGGCCCCACTTCCTTTCCCTCCTGCGCTCTCAGCAGCCCGCAAGTGAAGCAGAGGCCTGACCCTCTGCTCACCCCGACAGCAGGCGTGCAAACACTGCCCCTCCTTGCTCAGCCCCAAATCACCCGTGTTTGTGTTTGAAATGGGGTCTCCTGACATTGCCCAGATTGGCCTCAACTCTGGGTCCACCTGCCTCAGGCCCCCAGGCTGGTGGGATTACCAGCAAGCACGGGGGCACCCACCTCAGAAAAGCACTCTTTCGCTCTGTTTTTTTCTGGTGGTGCAGAAAAAACAGAGCATTCTGCCCTGAGCTCTCGTTGCAGCCTTCCCTTTTAATTTTAAGTTTTGGTATTTTAAGAACAGAGTCTCTAAGTTTCTCAGGTTGGCCTTGAACTTGTGATCCTCCTGCCTCAGCCTCCCAGGTGCCGGGAAGACAGGTATATGCCACCACACGCAGCTTCATATATTTTACTCTTTTTTTAAAGCCACATAATAATTCCATAATAACAACCGATAGAGGCAGAACTGGCACAGAGTAAGCCACAACTTGATCAGTGGTGATGCGCATCTGCATCCCAACAGCCACTGTCATGAGAACAGTGAACGCCCCGACCTCCAGGATTGTTTTGAAAGCTCAGGCTTCACCACCTGTGCTCACCCCGCCATCCAATGTCGGCATGTTCTCAGGGTGTAATGTCCCCGGGGCACTTGCCACAGCCCGGATTTCCTCTTTAGGCCTCTGTCTCCCATGTCGGTCCCCGGTACCTGCTCTGGGGGTGGGAACACTGTGCCTCACGTGTCCCACCCCCACCCCTCACCTTCCTCCCTGTAGTCTGTGCAGCATGGCAGTGCCCACCACCATGGGAGGAGGAAGCCAGGGGCTGTGGCCACAGGGATGCTGGGCCCACACCCCTCCTGTACCTGACAGATGTTGTCCTTCAGGCAGTGGAGGATGTGCGCGTCTATGATCCCATACTCCAGGGTTTCGGGCATAATCTCCATCGCCTCCCGCATGTCACTGGGCTCCAGGATGGTCTCTGCATGGGAGGAGACAGCCCACGTAGAGACAGGAGGAATTTCCTGGGCTTCGTGGCACAGGCCCGTCACCCCAGCAATCTGGGACGATGAGGCAGGGGATCGCAAGTTTGAGCCCAGCCCGGGCAATTTGGTGAATTGGCAATACCTTCTCTCAAAAGAAAAATAAATACTAGTAAATGACCAGGGGTGTGGCTCAGTGCATAATTCCCAGCACTACAGGAATGAAAGCAAAACGAAAGTGTGAAAAGCCAAGCATAATGAGAGGAGCCAGCACCCCTGGGTGCACTGAGCTCCTGCCTGCCCGGGGCTTGTCCTGCTGCCCCGGGCACTGCCAGGGACTGAGACAGGGGTGCTGTGAAGGGAACAGGAAACGGGAAGCAGTCTCCAGGGCGGAGGAAGGAGGCGGGGGATGAGGCTGGGCTATCACTGTCTCTCTGCTGTCCTCACCCCCCAAGGGCAAGTGAATTCCAGGACAGCCCCTGCTGCCCACGAGGTCCTGCCCCTGGGCATCACCCAAGTTCAAAAACAAAGGACAAAAGTGGCTCACCATCCACTCCACATGTGTCCTAGTGTGTGACCCGCAGCCTCAGAGGTGGGGAAGGGTGGGCACAGGGGCAGGTGTGGGCCAGAGAATGACACACAGAAGAGCCCAGGGCGGAGAGACACAAGAGAGCTAGTGAGGGGCGGGTGGGGTCGGGCACCCACAGAGAGAGATCACAGATGGCAGGCGTCCCCAGCAGGAATGTCCCCCGAGCGGTCACCTGAGGTGGACCTCAGCATCAGTACAGGACACATGTTGAAGGTGAGAGCACCATGGAGCAGGCCCAGGTGGCTCTGTCACTCTGAGTCTTCCTTGAGTTTTCTGCACGGCCCCAAGGGTGAACCACCCAGCCAGTTCTCCTCCTCATAAGCCATGACTGCACATCACTGTGACAGACCTGCACAGCCCTCGAGGCCAGGGGTCGCTGGCTGCCCACTTCATCAACCCATGAGCTCACGGCCTTGGTTTATGGGTATGTCCAATTCAGGTCACCTCATTTAATAAATAATGCCAGAGCCTGGTGGTGCCGGCCTGCAATCCCAGCAGTCCGGGAGGCTGAGACAGAAGGGTCACAAATCCAACCCAGCCTGGGTCACTCAGCAACTTGGGGGGACCCTGCCTCAAAATCAAAAATAAAAATGGACTGGGGGCGTAGCTCAGTGTGGCTGATGTGCTCTGCCCCCTGAACCGCACACACACACACAGAGAAGACTAAAATAACTAATGACTGGCGAATGGCTCACACATGACAAGAGCTTAGGCATGTGTGCCCCAGAGCAGCCTCCCTGGTGTGTACTCTGCGCACACTGTGACCTTCCTGTGCCCAGGATACAGCACAGCACGGCAGTATTGCACCCAAGGCTGCTTCAGGTGCGTCACGCACACACAGAAAGTGTGAAAATGCCAGAAGCAGCTGGGTGTGGTGATGCACACCTGTCATCCCGGAACACTGGGAGGCTGAGGCAGGAGGACTCCAAGTTAGAGCCCAACCTGGGGTATGCAGCAAAGCCTTGTCTCAAAAGAAAAGAGGAAAGAATAAAAGGAAAAGGAAAGAAAAGAAAAAATTCGGGCCTGGTGGCACAGACCTGTCACAATAACAATATGCTGAGAGGCTGAGGCGGGAAGATCAGAAGTCTGAGCCCAGCCTGAGCGACTCAGAGACTTAGTGAAATCCCGTCTGAAAATAATACACAAGTGGGGGCGAGGCTTAGCAGGAAAACCCTGGGCTCAATCCCCAGCATCACAGACAGAAAGGAAAAAAGAAAATAAAGGGAAACAGCAGTGGCGCTAAACAGGCCACAGAAAAGTCTCCACTTGGGCGTGAGTTGGCACAAGAGGGCAGAAGCCAGGACCCCGCCAGGTCCCTGAGGCCACGGAGACACCACAGTGTCGCTTCCAGGTGACAGATGCCTTCTAGGGAGCAAGGTTATTCTCAGATGCCGAGCCTCAGATACTCAGACTCACCAAAGTTGCGCTCTCAGGACAACAAAGAAACCTCCAGCCGAGCCCCTGCGTCACCCCCGCCCATGCCAGGGGTGTACCTGCTGTGTTCCGGAGAAAGAACACCACGCTGTGGTCCAGGAACTCCTCGGGAACCGGGCCAGTGCCGACACGGAGGCACATCCTCTCCACGACGTGCTTCACGAGCCTCTGGAAAGTGGAATGGGACAGCCAGGGCCTGAGTTCCGCACCCACTGCGCACGGCTCGCGCTCCAGCCAGGTCTGCTGGTGCACTCCAGGAGCCCGAGGCAGGAGGATCACCAGTTGGAGCCCATGCTGGGCAACGTAGGGAGGCCCCGCCGCAACATCAAAAGTGAAACAGGGCTGAGGTTGTAGCTCAGTGCAAAGGCCCTGGAGGCTAAGCCTAGTACTCCAAAAATCTTAAAAAAAAAAAAAAAAAAAAAGGTTTTAATCATCAAGTACCCCTGAACCCTACTTTTTAGGCACAGTGGGCTTGTTCCCTGATGTGCAGCCACAGCCCCCTGCAGCAGGAAGGAGGGGATGACCCTCTGCCAGGGACAGGCGACCAGTCCCTGGACTCCAATGCCGACACTTCTGCTCCTTGGCCAGTGCCACAACCCGGTGGTTAAGTATCTAATGCAGTCCTGGCAAGAGCATGACCAGCTTCTCCATTGCCTGCAGCCGGGCTACAATTTTGTCCTGCAGGTGACATGATCCTGAGGCAGCTAGGTGTGACTTAAAGGGGCGCAGCCAGGCTGAACTTTCTGATCGCTCCCCTCCCAGCTTCGAGCCCACAATTGCCCTTCCCCCACCCAGCCCTAACCCCCCAAGGCCTGTGTTGTCCACACCCTAGCATTCCCAACGGGCCGGCCGCCACAACTGGCTCCACGCCGTGGTGTCTATGATTTCGGCCTCCTGCTGGGGACTGGTGAGTAGCTCAGGGGTAGGCCCTCGCCTGGCTCGTGTGATGCCCCGGGGCGTGCCTGGGTACAAGCCTACCTACCAATTTATTTGCAATGCGACTTCTGGGGAAGGCTGGGAGCTGAGGTGAGGGGGGTCTGAGTGGCCACGGGAGCTGTGTGGGCTCTGTGCCTACATGGTAAGAACCCCGAATGCTAGGTGACCCATCCCGCCGCGGCTAACAGGAACTGGAGAATTAAGCTGTGTCACAGGCTCTACAGGGACGGGACACGGGATACGTCCAGGCATGGCCTGTCCCAGCCTCCACCCTGGGCACCTAGCCCACCCTGCTCTGACACATGAAAGCTGGGGGCTCAGCACCTTCTGTGTCTTCTGAGTCCCCCCTTCCCTTCGCTGAACCTGAGGCTTAGCGGGGCGGGCCGCCAGCCAGGATGGTGCATTCCGCATGCGGGACACCAGGATGTGCGTACCCGTGGCGGGAGCTGGTCCAGGGCCGCCAGGGCCGCGTCCTCGGCCTCGACGCCGGCCGCTGGGGCCGCGGGAGAGCTGCTACTCGGCCGCGGGGTCTGCGCTGCAAGAGGCGACACGCGGCATGAGCCCCGAGCCCCGCAGGACTGTCGCCGCGAGCTCTACCGAGCGTCGTGACTGAGGGGCTGCGGGTCGGCAGCACGCGGCGTCCGCCCGAAGTCGACCCGTTGGGGGCCGGGGTCAGGTCGCCGCGGGGGCGGCGCGCCGGGGACCTCGCGCCTGGAGGATGAGGAGCAGGGCCGCTGTGCGCTTGGGACCGGCCAGCCTGGCCTCCGCGGTGACTTCAGGACCAGGCTGCGCTGCCCAGCAACACCTCGACTCAAAGAAAGCCGCGACACCATGCTTATATGCATGCGTGCCTGCGTAGGGACGCGCGCGTGCGTGCCTGCGTAGGTGCGCGTGCGTGCGCGTGTACACTCGTGCGTCTCGCGGCTGCGGTGCCCCTGAAGTCTCGCTTAAGGTTAGTTGCCGGACATGGCTATGCGGAACTCCAGCGCTGGGACTGGGGGACCCCAAGTGACGCCCAACTCGGCAGCAACCCCGCATCTGGACCAGATCCTGGCGGCGGGAGCGTCTGTCTCGGTGGCGAGCACACTTGCCGAGCATGCGCAGGGCCCTGGTTAGAGCCTCCTGCACCTGCCATCCCCCGCGCTCTGGAGGCTGAGGCAGGAGCATTGCCGCAAGCTCAGAGCCTGGACTCCATGGTGGGTTCAGGACCAGCCTGGACAATGGGGTAAGAATCTGACTCAAAATCATAAATAAAAATGTACTGGGGTGTAGCTCAATATGTTTTTTGTTTTTGTGGCAGGGTCTCGTTGTATAGCCCATGCTGATCCTGAACTCATTTTGGAGCCCAGGCTGGCCTTGGACTCATGGCAATCCTCCTGCCTCAGTCTCTGGACTGCTGGGATTACAGGCATGTGCCACCATGTTGGCTTGTATGGTGCTAGAGAATCAAACTCGAGTACTTTGGCCTTCACATAGTGCTTGGTAAGACAGTGCTTTAACTACTGAGCCATTCCTCCATTCTGTTTTCGGGTTTTTTGTTGTTGTTGTTGTTGTTGTTGTTGTTGTTGTTGTTGTTGTTGTTTTTTGGTTTTTTTGAGACAGGGTCTTGCTCTGTAGTCTGGGCTGGCCCCGAACTATGTATCCCAGGCTGACCTTGGACTCACAGCAATCCTCCTGCCTCAGCCTCCCAAGTGCTGGGATTAGAATTGTGTACCACCACTCCCAGCTTTATATGGTACTAAGGAATCAAATTCAGGGCCTTGTGCTTGCAAGGTAAGCACTTCAACTGCTATGCCATTCTTCCAGCCCAAGATATAGCTCAATATGAAGGCCCTGGCTTCAATGCCCGGTACCAATGAAAAATTTTTAAACATTTTAAAAAGGATTGTCATTAAGATAACAGCCACCATGTCACTGTGTGCCTCTTTCACACAATGACACTCGAAACTCATGGAGGATAAAAAGAGAATCATCTCAGTAGAACAATGGCTACTGTCTGGAGCCCACGGGGACGGGCACGGCCCCACCTAGGCAGAGCCTTTCCGTGTCAGGGATGACCCGGTGAGGTGGAACACTGAGGCACCACAAGTTACTGGCAGAGTGACACTGGGATCAATGCAACGCAGACCAAGCGAATCCTCCAGGTTGGCACTTTTCCTCATCCACGAAATGGGACAGGAACGGCCCCTGAGCAGGTCACAAAGTGTCAGTGACCATGTGGTTAGGTGCTGGCCCTCCAGCTGGCACAGGACATGGCCTCTGGGCCTATCGTCAGGATTCACAGAGCCCAGGGTGGTGGGCTCAGTCCCATAATCCCAGCATTCTGGGATGCAGTGGCAGGAGGATCCCAAGTTTGAGTACAACCTTGGCAGCTCAGTGACTTAAGACCCTGTCTCAAAATGAAAAAAATTAAAGTGGTGCTGAGGATATAGCTCAGTGTGAAGGCTCGGGGTACAATCCCAATAGAGAGAGAGGAAAGGGGGTGGAAGAAGGGGAGAGAAGAGAGGGAGGCACACACAGGAGCCATAAGCCGAGGAATGCTAGCGGCTCTCCAGGGCCAGCAGCAGGGCCTCTGGAGGGAGCACTGCCCTGAGGACTGCCTGGCCGTGGACTTTGAGCCCCCAGCACTAGACAGAATGGACGCCTGCTGTTTTCAAGGCCCAGTGTGTGGTCATCAGTGAGGGCAGTGAGGGACACCAGCAGCCGGCCTGCTCCCTGATGAATATCCCGGGTGGCCCTGGGCCAGGCTTCTCGGTCCGCCTCCTCGCAACGCCCATGGCACACACCTGGCGTTCTCTCCACGGCCTCTGCTCTCGGATTACTGCTCCCCTCCTCCTCTTCCTTGTCGGAATGGGCAGATGGCTCGTCTTTATGGCCGCATGAGTGAAAAGAAGACACCAGACAGTGAGGCTCTGTGCATGTCCGGAAGTGACCACCCGCCCCGAAGGAAAAGCAAGTGGCCACAGGCACACAAGAGGCCAAGGCTGCACAGCTACCCCCGTGCACTTAGTAGCTCGAGCTACATGCTTCCCGCGTGACACAGTTCACTGATTCAAAAGTGAAAGGGTGTCAGATGTGGTGCCCTACGCCTGGGAGCTTGGCATGCTGGGAGGCTCAGGCAGGAGGATCACCAGTTTGAGCAACCTAGCTCAGGGATACCCTGTCTCAAAATCAAAAATCAAAAAAAGGGCTGGGGAAGTAATTGGATTGGGGAAGTCCTGAATTCCATCCCCAGGACTGCAAACAAATAAAGATGTAAGGGGTGGGGGGGAAAGAGCTTTCAGTCCATTAGCAGTTACACAAGTGTGAAGCAGAATCAGGAAGTGCACTTAACTTTTTGCCAACTGGAAAAAAAGGTGTGTTAAGTCAACACTACCAAATCAATGCCACTCAGGCTGCTGGGAGACAAGACAGCACCCATCCAGCCTGGCAGGGGGCTGGCAAGATGCCACGGGGACAGTCTGGCAGGACATGTCCAAACTGTAAATGTGCCTCCGCGCTTAGAGAGCCGTCCTAGAGAGGCACATCAGGCGCAGAGACAAATGGACGCTGCTGAGGACCTGGACAGCTTCCGCTCTGCTCATCAGGGACTGGGTGGGTGGAACGGGCCACCTCTATGTATGTACAGCTGGTACAATTAAAATCAGGTAGAGGGGCTGGAGGAATGGCTGAGCTAGGCAAGCGCTGAGTACCCGAGTTCAATTCCCCAGCACCACAGGAGCCAGGCACACCTGTAGTCCCAGCACTCGGGAGGCTGAGGCAGGAGAATTACTGTGAGTCCAAGGCCAGCCTGTGCTCCATAGTTCAGGACCAGCCTGGGCTGCACAGCGAGATCCGGTCTCAAAAAAAAATAGTAGGGAGAGTACGATCTACATATTTTCACTCTGTATGTATCATTTTACAGAGAGAAAGATATGGGTGGGACACAGGCACAGGAAGGTAAGCAGCAGGTGACAGGTACATGCACAGATACGCTTGAAAAAGATTGGGCAGGATCCACACCAAACACCAGTTCCTACAAGAACGGGAGGGTGGTAGCTAGCTCTTAGAGACACATTTTCTTTTTTCACTTTCTATTGTAAACTCACAATTCTGGGCTCGGGTGTGGCTCAGCTATTGTAGTGCTTGCCTAGAAGGTGCGACACCCTGAGTTTCAATTCCCTATCACTATATAGGCTGGGCGTGGCAGCACACGCCTATGATCTTAGCACTCAGGAGGCTGAGGCAGGAGGATGGTCATGTGTCGGAGGCCAGCTGGGGCCACCCAGTGGGTCCAGGGCCAGCCTTGACTACAGAGCAAGACTGTGCTTCAAAATAAATAACAGCCTGGGCTCCGTAGTGAGTTCAGGACCAGCCTGGACTATAGAGTGAGACCCTGTTTGTTTATTTATAAATAAACAAATACAAATAAATTCTGCTATATGGATTTTTAAAAGAACATGATTCTGGTAATATTTATGTAGGTTTTAAATGTAAGCAGGGTTTTTCTCTTTATCTACCCGTGTGTGCCAGGCAAGTGCTCTGTACCAGAGCTCCATCAGCAGGTGTTAACTCATGTGCACTTGTAATTTCAAGAGCCAGCACGGGTGTTCCAGTCAGAGCAGCACCTCAGGCCATCTGCTGCTGGGGCAGATGCTGTCTGTCCTCCCCACCTTCCTCTCTTCACTCATCATTCTAACTTTTTTTTGAGACAGGGTCTCACTCTATACCCCAGGCTGGCCTTGGACTCACGGCAATCCTCCTGCTTCAGCCTCCGAGAGCTGGGATTACAGGTGTGCGGCACCACGCCTGGCTTATGTGGTGCTGGGGAATTGAATCCAGGACCTTGGGCTTGCTAGGCAAGTGCTCTAACTGCTGAGCTGCAAGGTTCTGCTCTAATGTAAGGTCCAAAGTTCGGCGTAGAGAAACAATCAAAGCCTGAAAATGCGATTCCCAAATGCCATCATCTGTCCACCTCTCTAGGGCCATGGCAGCCTGTTTACGTGTGGTTTTGAACTTCTCTATAGTGAATGCATGCATTATTTTATGCAAGCAAATAATGCATATTTAAGGTAAATGAAGGTACATAGTATTTTTTTTTTTTTTAAGAGCTAGACATGGTGGTGCAAGGCTATAATCACAGCGCTTTGGGAGGCTGAGGCAAGATTGCAAGTTCAAGGCCAGCCTGGGAAATCTGGTGAGATCCTGCCTCCAAATAAAAAAAATTAGTAACTGTGGCCATAGCTCCTGCTACAGTGGGATGCTCGTCCAGTGTCCCAGCTGTCCACTCCCGTCCCTGTGTCCCTGGGCCGGCCAGAGAGTGGGTGGGGCCAGATACTGGGGGGCCCTGGATAACCCCACTTCCCCAGAGGGCCCTGGGCATCCAGTCGCTGCCATTTTTTATACTCCAATTTTACATTTAAAATGCAGATTGCACCGTGGGGAGACCCCGGCGCTCTGGGGGAGAGGAGACCCGCGCTAGCGACTCACTGCCTCTGTGGCCTTAGCCACTGTGGCACTTGGCTCATCGGTACAGCAGGTGGCAGAGGTGACAGGAACCCGCGTATTCGTGAGTGGGCAGAAGCGTGTGCAACGGAGCCCGGTACCCTGGGAGAGCCGAGCAGCGCCCGGGGCAGCCCTGAGCTGGCCGGCTGCACGTGGCGGGTGACGCCGGCTTTTTCCCCTCCCGCACTGGGACTTGAACCCAGTGCCTGTGCTCTGCGTGTATTCTGATACAAAGCCTGGCTACGCCAACCAGGCCGGGCTCCAATGTGCGGTACTCCCGCCTCAGCCTCCCGGAGCGCAGCCACGGCAGGCCGACAGGGGCGCGGGGCGGGCCGCGCGGCTCACCGCTCTCCGCCTCCACCTCCTCGGGCGCCCAGGCGCGGTAGAAGAACAGCGCGGCGGCGCGCTCCTCGTCGCTCCGCCGGTTGAGGAAGTGCAGGACGAGGTCCTCCGCCTCGCCGTCGTCGCGGTCCAGCAGGTCCTCGAAGAGGCGGGGGTCGCTGACGCCGAAGGCCGTGTACACGCGGTCCCGCATCCACAGCACTCGCAGGTCGTCCATGGCGCCCCGCAGCGCCGCAAGCCGAGCGCAGGGCAGCCCACGGCGCCGGGAGCCGGGCGAGCGTCCTTGCCCACGGCGCCCCTAGCAACTGGCGCCCGGCAACGGCCGCCGCGTGGGCGTGGGCCGCTGGGTGCGCACGCGCAGTGCCGCCGGCCTCGCCGCCGTTCGGGAACCGCGAGCCCGTCCTGCGGAGGAGCAAAGCTGAGCCGGGCGGAGGCGGCGGAGCGCTGGCTTGCAGAGGGACAGACTCGGTGTTCGGGCTTTGGGCACCGTGGACCACGGAGTCCCCGGGCAGGCTCCCAAGGAGGGACATGTGGTACGGACGGGACGCAGGGTTCTTGGCATCTCCCCTAGCCGAGACACAAGAAAGGAAAACATGCATGTCTTAAAAAATATAGCTAAGTTTTATTTCCATTATCAAAAGAAGTTCGACACTGGTAGGAAGAGGCAGCGTTGTCCGCTTGTGACGCGCCGAGCAAGTGCCTGCGTGACCCTGGTCACCGGCCGACCCAGGGAACCCGGCCTTTCTGTGAGACCTCCCAGTCACAGGCAGGTCTTATAAGGAGTACTAAAATTCTAACCCAACGTCAGCATCGTGGCCTGCGTGCGGGTCAACCAACACGGCAGACTGGGTTGTTTCCGTCCTCGTGAAGAGTTGTAATACCTTTCCTGGAAATACACCATTGGGTGTGCAGGCCAGCCTGTCTTTAAAACTTCAATAAATTCATTGCTTCTGAATGCAGACTGAAGAACAGCTGCAGGATTCCCTGCGCCCAAATTAGCTCGAGCTCTGAAAAACTGAGTATTTATCTGTATCAAAAATGTTGCCTGTGCTGTAGTCTATGGCTTATTAAACCACTGCAGATTGCACATTTGAGACTAGGAAGTTCTAAGACACCCATGCTGTTGGGCTTGTTGACGCAGGCCTGTAATCACAGCACTCTGGGAAGCTGAGGCAGAAGGATCTGAAGTTTGAGCCCAGCCTCAGCAACCTAGCTACTTAGTGACCCTGTGTCAAAAAAAAAAAAAAAAGGAAAAAAAAAATCCAAGCCAGGCATGGTGTTGGGTGCCTTATGACTCCAGATGTTCAGGAGGCTAAGGCAGGAAGGAAAATTGCCTGGTCACCTTAACAAGATCCTGTCTCAGAAATGAAAACTGGCCTGGAAGAATGGCACAGCAGTAAAGTCCGGGATTTGATTCCCCAGCACCAGAAGCTGGGTGTGATGGCACAAGCCTGTGATCCCAACATTTGGGAGGCTGAGGCAGGAGGACTGCCTTGAATCCAAGGCTGGCGTGGGCTCCACAATGAGTTCAGGACCAGCCTGGGCTACACAACGAGACATTGTCTTAAAAAAAAAAAAATCCAGAAATGAGGATGGATACGGAGGGAAAGGTGATCCCCTTCAAGATCACCCCACAGGTGGGATATTACAGAACTCCAGCCCTCCCAGCCCTGCCTAACCAGGGTGCACGCCTGGCAGCCCTCTGCGCCCTGCAGGATGGGATCTGGCAGTGTGTCACTGACGACCTTTGGGGCTTGGTTTCAGGAATCTTGACACAAATGTCTGACAGGGGCTCCCGACACCAGTCCTCACGCAAGCACGCAAACTGAGCGTCGTCCACACCAGTGGCCATCCCGGCTCTGAACAGCTGTGGAGGAGGCAGCAAAACTTCAAAAATACTTCCAAACCAAACCAAAACAGAACAGCTGCTGCGCAATGTGACCGGGGACCAATCGCTTATTCATAACAAGTGAACTCTCAGCCAGGTGTGGTGGCGCACACCTGTCACTCCAGCACTCAAGAGGCTGAGGCAGGTCTACAGTGATTATGAGGCTATCCTGGGCTGCACAGTAAACTCAGGACCAGTTTGGATGACTGAACAAGACCCTGTCTCAAAAAAAAAAAAAAGAAAAAGAAAAAGAAAAATGAAATTTCCCCAGGTGTGTAGAAGACTGCACTATTAATTAGAAAGAGTTCTTTCACAAAAGCCAGGATTAGATATTTTTATATAATTACACTTTATGTAACTACTATTTAGTTTGCAGTTACAAAGCGCCTCTTTGTGTCCCTTGGTAAGCAGATGTATTCAGAATTAAAAACCAGCCCTGTGACAGGTGCCAGTGGGAGCAGAGGTCCCAGTGCGTCCCTTCTGCCTCAGGGATGGGCTGGTTACCGTCACCCTGCCTCAGGTTCTTAGAGTCCGGTAACAAGGATGCCAGCATTGGCCGGCGGGAAGCTGGTGTGACCGCCACCAGCAGCACCTGTGTCTCCGGCGCTCCCAGCAAAGCAGCCGAGACCCTGCACTCACGCAGGGCGGTTTCCAGGTTTCCTGAGTGTCACTTTAGGTGCAGGGACCACAGGGACGAGAGTAGTGCCACGAGTGGCTTCAGTCACATTTCACCAAACTGCACCTCAGGGGCTTCCCCACAATTTGGACGGTTTCAGCTCAGAGCTGTGGTCTCCTTGGCAAACAGGCCTCCGAGTCACCTCACAGATGGAACCACATGCGGTGCGGTGAACCCAGCTCGCCCAGAGTAAGGGGCCCTGCTGCAGCCCTCAGCATGGTGACACACGCACCCCTTGATGCATTTCGTAGAATTTTAACACTGTGAAAATACATCAGATTGCTTTCTGAAAATAAGTACCTACACCAAAGGTTGAGTGGGAACCATGACGAGGATTTCTGAGCAAATGAAGAGACCACAATGCCCTAAAGACCAGAACATCCAGCCAGATGGCCTCCAGGCCAGGAAACGCCAAGCGTCAAGTGAACACAGGAATCCAAATTCAAGATTATAAACTAATGGCTTGATAAGAATTAGTTTCCATCTGATCTAAGTAATATTTGAAAATTTAAATTAACTCCCTTTATCAGACCTTTTCTTAGAACTAGCCTGGAAAAAAAATATACAATTCTCAAGGGTAAGTACAACCTCATCAATATCTTCATGTGTAAAGGTAAAATATCTTCATTTATGTTTTGCTATAAAAATATACAAACAGTACTTTTGCCTTTCATTCACTTAGTGTAAGTCATTCTGGTTTGGTGACATCAGCCAAGTCCCTAAGTTCTAATTGTGTTCCTACAGTGACCTTGGCAGTTATATCAGGGGTTAAGGCTCGATAAGTGCTTTATCTTTTCAAATATACAATTAACATGGTTGGTTTTATGTAAAAATGATTAGATAGGCATCTTTGAAAAAATATACAAGTAGGATAACCATTTGTCAAATGTTTTTTTCTTTTTCTTTGAGAAAGGGTTTTCCTATACAATACAGGCTAGCCCAGAACTCACTATGTAGCCCAGACTGACAGTCATGGCAATCCTCCTGCCTCAGCCTCCCCAGTGCTCACATTACAGGTGTGCACCACCACAGCCAGCTTATGTGGTGCTGGAAAATTGAACTCAAGGCCTCAAATGCTGTAACCACTAAGACTTGCCCACAGCTGCTTGCCAAACATTCTTTTTTCCCATTTTTCTCAATTATTAAAACAGAACTGTAGAAAAAAATCCTTCACTGGTAATTTCAAATAGAATATACTAAAAAATATTTGCATATTATTAAGAAGCAGGATAAATCTGAATCCTTTAAATATCCATTATTAAATTTTAAAAAACTATACTTCAGCTGCTGGAAATTATTATCTGACAACTTCAGGTCACAGAATAACTTTGTATTTTTTAATTAGGCTTAAAAGGAATCAAGTATCTAAATTGGTTTTCAGTTCACTATTCAAAATCAGCTTCTCTCCCCGACCTTGTATTTTAAAAAAGAAACTTTAACATAACATCTGGCATTAACTTGTATCTGCTCAGAATAAAGCCCAAAGGAAACGCATATGCCTGGAGGCGGTCAGCTTTACAAAACACTGAGCTGGATGTGGAGGTATATCTTCCAGTCTTCTGGCTGTACCGTAAGGCATCAACAGGAGGGGCGCGGCTGTTGGGACGCTGAGGCAGGTGACCCCCACGCAAGACAGCTGCTTGGGGTCCGAGGGCCTGGGGGCGGCAGTTGGTCACACGATGTGGTCACCATTTCCAAACTTCAACGGAAGGAGACGGAACGAGAAAGGGACAAATTTGGTGCCTGCACCGACGTAGAATTTGTTCTGAAATTCTACCCTACAGAAAAAAAAGGAAAATTATGAAATAACATCGTGTGTATCCTTTTTGTTTTTATTTATATACTTTTTGAGAAAGGTCTTACTCTATTAAGTCCAGGCTAGCCCTAAACTCACTATATAGCCCATGTTAGGCTTTGACTCATGATAATCATCCCTGCCTCAGCCTCCCAAGTGCTGGGATGACAATCGTGCACCACCATGTCCAGCTTATGTCGTGCTGGAGAATCAAACCCAGGGCCTTGTGCTTGCCAATAAAGAGCTTTAACTGCTGTGCTATTCCTTCATATGCACGTGTGTGCGTGCGTGCGTGTGTGTGTGTGTATTTTGAGACAAGGTCTCATTCTATAGCCCAAGCTGGTCCTGAACTCACTATGTAGTCCTGGATGGACTTGAACTCATGGCAAGCTCCTCCAACATCCTCAGCAGTCCTAGGATTACATATGTGCACTACCATGCCTGGCTTCCTGTGTTTCTTAAAATAACATTTGTAAGTTACAAAAAAATAAAAAAAGTTCTGGGGCTGGAGGAATGGCTCAGCAGTTAAAGCGCGTGTCTAGCAAGTGCTAAGTCAAGCATTAAGTATCCGAGTTTGATTCCCCAGCACCACATAAGCCTGGCATGGTGGTGTATGCCCGTAATCCCAGCACTTGGGAGGCTGAGGCAGGAGGATTGCTGTGAGTCCAAGGCCAGCCCAGGCTCCATAGTGAGTTCAGGAACAACCTGCGCTATATTTTACAGCAAGATCCTGTATCAAAAATAAAAAAGATCTATGTTAAAATTGTTTTACTCCTACACACTCCCAACACAAATATGTTCACATAGATGAACACCTGCCCCTCATGCTGGCCATCCTCATATGAAGGAGAAAGACCCCTAACACCAGACATGCAGGAAGGGTGGGCATAAGGAACAGGAACCACTCTCCGTGTTCAGGAAACTGCACGCATAAAGAAGTAATCAGGTAGAGAGACGCTGTAAAACACTAACAAATATGTAAGAAGTATTTTACAACAAAAAAAGCAATCCGGGCTGGGAGCATGGCTACTGGTTAGAGCGCTTCCCTAGCACGTTCAGGGTTTGACCTCCCACTACCACATACACATGCTGGTAATCTCAGCACTCAGGAGGCAGAGGCAGTAAGACTGCTATGACTTATAGGGCAGCCCGGGCTACATAGTAAGTTCAGGAGCAAGCTGGACTACAGAACTAGAACCTGTCTCCCCCGAATCCCCTAAAAGCCATCTGCTAGCCCCAGAGTGAATGAAAGCACAGAGCGGCTGGGCTTCTGGCAGGGGGACAGCTCACTGGTGCAGCACTTGCCTAGCGTGTGCCAGGCCCTGGGTTCCATCCCCAGCACCAGCAAAGGAGAAGGGAGGAAGTGGGAAGAAAGAAAGAGGAAGAGGAAGAAGTAGGAAACATCCATCAGGATGCCGCAGGTGTACACCTGCTGTTACCAGTCAGTGGTGACAATTCAGATACGAAGCAGCACTGAGCCAGAGGATGTGACCTGACGCCCCAGGTAGAGAGACGCGTGAGCTGTGCTGAGCAAGCATCAGATCTCCAGTGGCCGTGGAGCCCAGGACCTTCACGCTGAGCTACACCCTAGCCCTCTACTTTCCATTTTGAGATGAGGTCTAAGAGGCTCAGTTGCCCAGGCTGGGCTAGAAGCTGTGATCCTCCTGCCTCGGCCTCACACAGGACCTGGATCCCGTTTTTCAGTACTGTTCCAGGGCCGCATTCCCAGCTCACCAGTGGAGGCGTATGGCATGAAGGAACGCGGAGAGCCCCTCCATGACCAGAAGGATGAAGATGGTGAGAACCGCAAAGAGAGCTGTGACGGGGAGCAGCAGCAGGACCCCGAAGGTGGCGTCCACACGGAGGCCCACACGCATCAGCATGGCCCACAGCACGTCTGACAGTTCTGGAAGGAAACGCATGGCGGGGGTCACACTCTGCCATGGCGGGACCCCGCTTACCGTCAGTACAGACAGGGCACAGAAAAAACAGTGACTATTTTTAAAGGATGAGAACACTGGTTGTTAAAGTGTTTTTCTTTATATTAAAACCAAAACAACACAAAAACCAGCAGCACACATGTGTCACCCCAGGTACTTGGGAGGCAGAGGGTGGACACCCAGTGGGGACTGCGGGGGCCCCAGGAGGGTGACTCACGCGCGTGGGCCAGGCTGAGCGCCCAGAGCCGCAGGTAGGATGCAGTGTTGGAGATGCAGCCGAGGCAGTACTCGATGGAGTGGATGGCCTGGGTCATCAGGACCTCCCCGAAGCTGAACTGGGAGAGCATTTACAGAACACGTTAGGCACCAGGCGACCCGCACTGCTTCCCGAGGCAACAGGCGAGCTGCCGGACGCTGACAGGGATACGTTGAGGTGAAAACAGAGAGGCTGGGGTGGGAGGACTCAGCAGCTCTGCCATCGCCAGCTCCACGGCCTCAGGACTCGGAGGGTGACTGGACTGTATGGCTTCACGCACTGCTGGTTACACATGCTGTCACAAGTGCAGGGACAGATCGACAGTGGGGCGGACACCGGGCCCCACGCTGCAGGCTCACCTCGCTGCACCCCGGGTCTCTGCAGCCGTCATCTGCAGGGCTCCGGCCCTCCTCCACATCCTGGCCTCCCAGCAGGGACACCTCCTCCTCGCTGTCTCTCCTCACAAGGGTGTAACCGCTCTGGCAAGCAAAAGGCCATCAGTGCCTTCACCACCCTAAGGGGGCGACGGCACTGCGGGTGTTCCTCGGCACTGCGGGTGTTCCTCGTAGTCTTCAGCTCCTTGCGGAGAAAAGGGCCTCGATGAGAGTGGTGCCTGTGTGTCCCCAGGACGGCTGCCGGAGCTGCTAAGGACATGCAGAAAGAAGAGCCCTGCGCACACCTGGTGGAATGGGAAAGGGTGTAGCCACTGCAACAGTGTGGTGGGGCCTCAAAAATCCAGTGACAAGGGGCTGGGGAGATAGCCCAGTGGTTAAAGTGGTTCCAGGTTCAATTCCCCAGAACCATGTAAGCCAGGTGCATACCTGTAATCTCAGTGCTCAGAGAGGCTGAGGCAGGAAGACTGCAGTAAATTTAAGGCCAGCCTAGACTACATAGTGAGTTCAGGACCAGCCTGGGCTACAGAGCAGGACGCTGTCTCAAAAAAAAAAAAGAAAGAAAGAAAGAAAGAAAGAAAGAAAGAAAGAAAGAAAGAAAGAAAATCTAGTGACCATGTGATACTGCACTGGCACTCCAGGATGGATACCCAAATGAATTAAAAGCAAAGAACTGAAGAGACATTTATTTATTTATTTTAAGGTAGGGTCTCATTCTGTAGCCTAGGCTGGTCCTGAACTTACTAGGTAGCCCAAGCTGACCTCGAACTCACTGCAATCCTCCTGCCTCTGCTTCTCCGAGTACTGGGATTACAGGCGTGCACCACCACACTCAGCTGAAGAGATATTTATATCCCATATTCACAGCAGCATTATTCCCATCAGCCATGGGGTGGAAACAATCACGTGTCAATCAATGAATGCATGTGGTATGACCATGCAATGGAATATTATAGTCTTGAAAAAAGATGATGTTCGTATGTACTATAGGATAAACCTTAAAGATGTTATAGCAAGTAAAAAAAGGCAAACACGAAAGGACAAATACCACATGACTCTGCGGGGTGTGGTGGCACACATCTGTAATCCCAGCTACTTGGGAGGCTCAGGCAGGACATCACAAGTTCAAGCCCAGGCTGGGCCAACTTTATAAATCTCTATCTCAAAATATAAAAGTGGCATCGGAAGTGATAGAGAACCGGGCTCCATCTCCAGGATAAGAAAGACTGTATGACTCAACGCATATGAAGTACCGAGACTGCCAAATGCATAGACACAGACAATGGATCACAGTGCCAGGGGCTGGGGAACCAGAAGACGGGAAGTCAGTGCTTAACAGGTACAGAGTTTCAGTTGTGCAAAATGAAAACATTAGTACGGACAGATGTGGTGATGGTAACTGTTGTGGTTTGGATCTGGAATGTCCCCAGCAGCCTCATGTATGTGGCTGTAGTGGATGATCTAAGGATTTCCCAGGCTGTGAGGAGGTGGAGCCTGGTGGGGCGGCGGATGGCTGCGGGTGCAGCTGTGGGTGTCGGGTGTGGAGTCCCAGCAGCGAAAAAGTAAGAAAGACAGTAGCAGAACATTACAAATGTACCTCACATCACTGACCTGTATATTTAAGAGGGCTGAAATGACAAATTCTGTATCATATATATCTTACCTTTTCTCTTTTCAGAAAAAGAAACTAGACATACAGAAGAATAATGTGAAAAGAAATTCAAGGAATGGCAGGTGGCCATCACTAGATGGTGAGGTCAGAGGGCACTACGGTCTGTCCTCGGTGTGGAAGCGCCGCTGGAACAGCACAATGGTTACAGCGCTTGCCTAGTGAGCCTAAGGACCTGAGTTCGATTCGCCAGCACCATATACGCATAGCGCCATGTGGCTGTCATAGCAGGACGTGGGAGGGGAACACCCACCCACAGGCCACATCATTCGGTGTGGACACTCCAAGCAGCCTTCCCATGAGGGCTGAGTTAATCTAGTAATTCAGTGTTTTACCACTGACATAGTGGGCTACAGGTTAAGCTGCTCATGTGGAACAGACTGTGAATGACATCATAAATACCCAGACAGCCCTTGGCAGGAGAAAGGTTCCCTACCCTGTATCTATTTTCCACATTTACAATTTTTATTATTTATATAAGAAATGCTTTAATGAATAAAGTAAGAATGTGGGGCTGGGCAGGGTGTTGCGGGCCTACAATCCTAGCATGCTGGGAGGCTCAGGCGGGAGGATCCACAGAGCGAGCCTGGGAATTTAGCAACTTAGTGAGAAACTGTCCCAAGATACAGAATTAAGAAATGGCTGATGACGGAGGTCAAGCCAAAGGCCACGGGCTCAGCCCTAAGCGGAGGAAGCTCTTCCATGATGAGAAGCTTTGCTGCCGGCTCTGTGGAGTCCTCCCACACACCCGCCTTACTCGGGAGTGACACAGCGAGCCCCCCCCCCCCAAGCTGCTGCAGGCCCAGAGCCATCAGCAATCCCTGCATGACGCTGCAGGTGGCCTCCACCCTGGGGACTGGCACGTGACCCCAGCAGAGCCGGCACTCAGCCCGCAGACCCGCCTTACTCACCCGGCTCACACCGAAACAGCTGTGCCCACTGTGCAGCCACCACAGAAAGAGCGGTTTCCCCAGGAAGAGGACGGGGACGGACAGGGCAGTGAGAGCCAGCAGCAGTCTCTGGACGTACACCTGCAAGGCCATAGGGAGAGGCTCCGTCAGCGCGCGAAGCACGCCAACGGGGTACGGGGGCACACAACCGGAATCACAGCACTCCAGGAGGCTGAGACAGGCCAGCCTGGACAACCTGAGAAAACCCGAACTCAAAACAAAGAGGAAGAATAAGAGCTGGGAGTAGCTCAGTGGAAAAACCCTGGGTCAGTCCTGGTACCCAACCCCCAAAAAATAGGTGAGCCAAATTACAATTGCCAAGTAGGTATTTTCATTCTTTTTCTTGAACTCACAACTAAATATTAGAACTGATGAATAGTGTTATTTATCAAACAAAAAGATTCAGGCACATTCTGTCATGTACGGTGGCCATGTCTGTAATCCCAGCTCTCTGGGAGGCTGAGGCAGGAGGATCCCAAGCTCAAGCCTAGCATGAGCAACTTAGTAACTTGGAGACAGCTTGTCTCAAAATAAAAAACTAAAAAAGCTGCAGACGCTGCTCAGTGGTACAGCACTTTGCACGGCTTGGATTCCCAGTAACACCAAAAAAAAGTCCTAAACATGCATGTAAATAAAGCCCAAAGTTGTTAATATGAGCATCACGTAAGGCTTAAAACTTTTTAGAGGTAAAAGAGTCTGAAAAAACCAACTCAAGTGCCCCATTCACAGGGTCACAAGACCTAGGTCAAAATCATGGCCTGAGGAAGCCTAGGCTGGCACGCTGACGGGTGTCTAGGGCATCCTGGGCAGGGGGAGCTTCAGCAGGAGGGTGTTAGAGCTAGAGGCCTAGCGGGCTGGAGGAATGGCACAGAGGTTAAAGCACTTGTCCTGCAAGTACATGGCCCTGAATTGGATTCCCCAGCACCACATAAAGCTGGGCGTGGTGGTATATGCCTATAATCCCAGCACTCAGGAGGCTGAGGCAGACAATTGTTGAGT
Organism: Ctenodactylus gundi; assembly: GCA_004027205.1. NCBI lineage: Eukaryota > Metazoa > Chordata > Mammalia > Rodentia > Ctenodactylidae > Ctenodactylus > Ctenodactylus gundi. Next base: position 506,159 of record PVKB01000534.1, on the reverse strand, counting down.
CCGAGGCCAGCCTGGGCTGCACCAGTGAGTTCAGGTCCAGTGTGGGCTACAGAGCGAGACTCTGTCTCAAAAAAGAAGAAGAAGGAGGAGGAGGAGGAGGAGGAGGAGGAAGAGGAGGAGGGAGGGAGGGAAGGAAGGAAGGAAGGAAGGAAGGAAGGAAGGAAAGAAGGAGGGAGGAGGAGGAGGAGGAGGAAGAAAAAGAAAACAACTAGAGGCCCAGAAGTGGCTCGGCCGGGCTGTCTTCCTGCACACAGGACCTCTCAGCTCTACAGAGTCCTGTGGGGTTTTCTCACTTGGAGGAAGCACAGGCAGAGTTCTGAGCTCCACCCCGCAGATGCAGCAGTGCGAGTCCGGGGCACATAGGGCTCCGGGAAGGCCAAGGACGAGAGGCCCCCCAGGGGCTGAGCGGGAACTATGGTGGCCTGTAGGAGGCCTCTGGAAGCACACGTTCTACCTATCAGGCTCTGAGCTTTCTCATAGGGGAGCACAGAGGGGTGATCTTTGCATTGGGCTACAACTCCACCCGTTTTTTATTTCACTAAGTCATTAAGTCCGAGCTGAGGCAACAGCTCAGTCATTAAAGCCCTTGCCTCACAGGGACAAGGCCCTGGGTTCAGGTCCCTGGCACCATAAGCCAGTAATGGTGGAGTACACCTGCTATCCCAGCACAGGATGATGAGGCAGGAGGACTGCCTCGAATTCAAAACTCGCCTGGGCTACACAGTACTCCAGGACCACCCTGGACTACAAAGCAAGACCTTGTCTTAAAAAAAAAGAAAAAGGAAAAGGAAAAGAAGACAACCTAAGTAGCTAAGTTGCCCAGGCTAGGCTCAAACTTGCGGGTCTCCCACAGCGGCCTCCCAGAGTACTGGAACGATAGACACCCTGCCACATCTGGCTACTTCTCACCAGTCTCCTGGCCCGGGCAGCAGCCGGTCGGGCCACGTAGCCAGGCTACAGCCGCCTGACCCACAGGGCCCACGTGGGAAAGGGAGGGCAGGGAGGGAGGGCAGCTCATCACCTGCCCGGGGTAGAGGCCGCTGGCCTCGCTGGTGGGGAAGAGGAACATGTTGATGAAGTCGATGAGGATGCTGGGCGCGGTCTGGGAGGTGGCCGCGGAGTAAGCCAGCCACTTGTAGACGATCATGAAGAGGAGGTACCCAAAGATGCCCAGCAGGAACAGGAGCTCAGGCACTGATACCAGGTACACGTTGAACTTCTTCTGGAAGTGCCTGGGGGGACAGACGCAAGTCACCCTCCGCCAGGGCCATGCACAGAGCAGATCCCCCGCTGCACAGAGTCCCTGGTGAGACCCCGGGCCCAAGGCGACCCAGGCCATGGTAGGGTCATATGCGGGTCTCGTGGTGGCACAAGCCTGCGCTTCCCGTCTCTCCACGAGGAAAGAGCAGAGGACGGCAGCACGTTCTTGCCTCCTTCGCTGGTTAGATATCTTAAAGGACTGCCCCAACTTATTAGAGAACTGGGCTTTGGAATGCTCTAGCTTAAGGAAGCCACTGTAAAAAATTACTGTTGCATTTCCAATAATGTTAAGATTTAAGCGGCAACATAATTATAAAAATTACGTTTGGAAATGAGAATGAGCAGGTCTGATTAGAGAAAAGGGGTTCAATGTCTGAATTCCAATATGCCAGTGCTAATCCAGCCAAATAAAAGCAAAAGGCTGGGGCTAGAGAAATAGCACAGCAGCTAGAGTGCTTGTCTAGCAAGCGCAAGGCCCTGAGTTCAGTTCCCCAGTAACACATAAACCACGCATGATAGCACACTCCTGTAATCTCAGCACTCAGGAGGCTGAGGCGGGAGGACTACTGTGACTTCAAGGCCAGCCTGGGCTAACTACTGAGTCCAGGACCAGCCTGCACTGCAGAGCAAGACTGTGTTTCAAGAAAAAAAAAAAAAAAGAAAGAAAAGAAAAAAATTTGCTCAGTGAAAAAAATCACTGAACACAACCCCAAGAATCAAAACACTTCCCCCCCGGGCCACACACTGTCCGCCCTCTGTGGCATCAGTACAGCCCATCCCAAGAACCACAGGTTTGGAAGTGCCACACTTAGTACACAACCACAGTTTTAAGCAAAAATCTATACTTACAAATGGTTGAATATTCCCAGAACGACACCAAAAGTCATGTGAACGACTCCTAAAATCACAGACATTTTCATTTTGAAAGAATTTAGGAAGGTGAGTCGGTTTGTGGCCAAGTTCCAGATCTGAGACAAAACAAAAACGGAGTATTTTAACTCTTTTCCACTAGTGACACTGGAAAAAGTCCCCATCTGCTGAGGAGAGGTGCCCCTACATTTACAGCTGGGACTTGTCCTTCAATGCTTCCGACCCGGGACCCACGGGTGCCTTACACTAGGACCACAACTGTCCGAGAACAAGTGCACAGCCCAGGAGGACGGCCCTGTGGCGACCGAGGAGGAAAGCGTGTGCCACACACGAGACACAGGGCCAGGACGGGGGCGGGCTCGTCCAGGGTCCCGAGCTGGTCCCTCTCCTGTGCAGGCCAGGGACATGTGTCACAAGTGTCATGGCATACACACAGTAGCTTTACACAGTCCCTCCACGTGGACTTTACAATCACAGTCACAGAAAAAAGGTGAGAGCAGAGGGTGAGCCAGGGCCTGGCAGCACTGCGGTGGAGGCCCCAGCAGACCCGCGGCCAGAGCCAAACTCCGCGGCCCCCGCTCAGGGGTGCTGCTCCTCCTCTCTCCCTCCCACAGAACCAGGCAGTGGAAGAGGCTTGTAATCCCAGCACTGTGGGAGGCTGAGGCAGGAGGATCACAAGCAACTCAGTGACTCGGCAAGACCCTGGTTCAAAATTAGAAATAAAAAACAGGCTGGGCACGGAGGTCAACGCAAAGGCTCGGGGTTGGATGCCCAGTACCACAAATGAATGAGTGGCTGACTGACTGACTGAATAAATTAATAATCAATTTGGAAAAATAAAATTCAAATAATTAAGCTCTCAAAGGACCCCCTCCTGAAAGGTTAGAAAAAGAAAGAGAGCCTATTTGGGGAAAAATATTACCTGACTGTACAGATAGTTCCAAGTATCTTATTCACCTGGGGCTGCATCCCCAGCCCTTTCTTATTGCTGAGATAGGGCCACACTCAATGTTAAGCTCCCCAGACTGGACTCAGCTTAGCCCGGAGGGCTGCGCTACAGGTGCACCACCAGGCCTACCTGCTTCTTCCATCAAAAAAAAAAAAAAAAATTCTTTGTAAGGAAACAGAAGATTCAAGAAGGTCGTTTTTAAGGCTGGGGCCTGGATAACAGGAAGGAGGAACAGGCAAGCTTGCTGACTGGAACGTGGGGTCACAGCAGGGAGGGGAGGGCAGGAGAGAAGGCAGGCAGGCCACCCAGCTGCCACCTCTGAGGCACATCCCATGGAGGGGCCCTGCGTGTCTGTCCCTGAATGTCAGAGCTGGGGCAGGGCCACCTCTGTGCCCTTCCACGTTCTCCAACAACAGCAAAGAAGGGCACAGTGGCACACCCCAGGGCTCTGGGCAGGCTGAGGCAGGCAGAAGCCCTCACACTCAGTTTAAGAACCAGAGAAGCCTGTCTACCATTATAAGTAACACAAGACAGGCTAGGGACATGGCTCAGGGGTTAGAGCACTTGCCTGGCATGCATAGGCCCTAGGTTCAATCCCCCAGCACCACACAAAAATCAGCTGGGTACAGTGGTGCACACTTGTAATCCCGCATTCAGGAGGCAGAGGCAGGAGGATGGCCATGAATTCGAGACCAGCCTAGGCTACACAGCAAGACTGTCTAAAAACCAAGCAAAGCAAAGCAACAGCAAACCCATGGCATGCTCTCCCGCCAGGCCTCCTGAGGCCTATCTTGGCTCTGTCTCCAGGAGCACCTTCTCCTGCAAAGCGGGCCACAGAAGAATAGCTGGTCTGGCTGCAAAGGTTCTCAAGCTTCCAATTACGTGCAGACTTGAGATCGAACACTAAATCCATCGATTCATGGCTGGTGGGAAGAACAACAGAGCCCATGGGCAGCTCTGGAGAGCCTGAGCACTCACGGGATCAATCCCAAAAGGGTACGGGCCTTGGAACACCCCGGGGACGTTCGGGTCCAGCTGCAGCACCCGGCTGTGCCTCACGACGCTGTCACTGCAACGAGAAGCGAGGGCGGGTGGTCACTGTGGGCTGCGGGGCCTCAGGAGCCCCTGGCCATGGCCACTCACTTCCACAGTGCCCCTGTCCCAGGTTCCTCTGTAGGGTGGCCGGAGCGGTACATGGCAGACACGTTCCATCGCGAGCCAAAGAGGTTGAGGGACTTGGAGAAGCAGTCGTTATAGATGAAGCCGGTGTAGACGGAGAACAAGCCCATGAGCAGGAGGATGTAGCGCCCGTTGAAGAACATCCTCATGATCTGTGAGGGCAGAACAGCTTCAGAGCACGGCCCCAGGGGCACTCTCCTGCCGCCCGCTCCTCCCTAGCCACCACTAGGCACAAAGCAGGTGGCACCCAAGGTGGCAAGCGCATGCCTCTTACAGAGCCCAGCGATCACCCAGGGCTCACACTTAAGTGACAGCTGTCAGCCGGGCCTGGTGGCACTGTGTCTATAATCCCAGCACCCTGGGAGGCTGAGGCAGGAGGATCGCAGGTTCAAGCCCAACCCGGGCATTTTAGCAGATTAGTGAGGCCCTATCTCAAAAACAAAAATAAAAATGGGATGGGGAAGTGTTTTGGCTTGTACCTGGAATGCCCCCACGGCTCACTTCTTTGGACATAGCGGGATACCGTGTGCTATTACAGGGTGGCAACTGGTTGGAAGGGGCAGAACCTTGGAGCCAGGCCCAGAAGGCGTGGGTTCCTGGGACGGGACCTGGAAGGGCAGCTCTCTCCTCCCTTTCTGACTGGCCTCCTGTCAGTCACACTGCCATGTGCTTCCACCACTGGCAGCCGCCCATGGGGGGACTGTCTGAGACCTTCTGAAACTGTGAGCTAAAATAAATCTTTCCTCCCTTGAGTTGTGGTTGTTGGGTATTCTGTCCCAGCAATGAATACATAACTAAGATGGAAACTGGTACCAAGGGTTGGGTGGCTGCTGTGACTTTACCCGACCGTGTGGTTAAAAAGCCTTGGGGACTGGTTTGGGGGAGGAGTTTAGAAAGGTTTGAAGATGCTAGCTGGAGAAGCCTTACAAAGCTCTGAGCCGACCTTGATGGAACAGTCTGGTCAGAGCTCAGGACAGAATGCTGATGAAAAGTGTGAATTACAAAGGCCAGGCTCAAGAGGTTTTAGACAGGAAGGGGACCTTCATTGGCAACTGATCTAGAAGCCCTGGTGCTACCCCCTCTGGCAAAAAGTGTATCGGGGGCTGGAAGAATAGCACAGTGGCAAGCTCAAGGCCCCTGGGTTCGATTCCCCAGCACCACATAAGCCGGACATAGCGGCGCACGCCTGCAACCTCCACACTTTGGAGGCTGAGATAGATCTGGTCAGAGTTCATGCCAGCACGAGCTCCACAGCGAGCTCAGGGGCTGGACTACAGAGCAAGCAGTGACCAGGGAACAAAGACAGAACATAATCCAGTGTGCAGGCCTCGATCTCCAGGACCAAGAGGGGAGAGCGGGAAAGCCGCGCACACACCCAAGCCCCCGACCCCACGATGTGCGCCAAAGTCACCTCCTGAGACTGGGTCAGCCTGGGATGATTCTCATTTAACACCAACAAGAAGGCAAATAAGAGCATCACAAATCCGTGTCCGAGGTCCCCGAACATCACGGCAAACAGGAATGGGAACGTGATGATGGTGAAGAGCGCTGTGAGGCAAGAAGGTGCAACGGTCCATCAGGCTAACACGAGGGACAGCCAGCTCCAGCCCTGTGGCCCCGCCAGTCCTGGGGACAGCATGGCACCCGGCTCCACAACGCCTGGGACTTTCCTACAGGAAGAAGGCTCCCCTGACAGAAGGACTGGGGATGCCCCCACAGCCACCTGCCCACCTGGGTTCACTTCACGGTAGCTGCCCACGCCGTAGGCATCCACGATGCTCTGGAAGCCCTCGGTGAACCTGTTCGTGCGGATGAGCGTGGGCGGTGTCTCCTTGGTGGGGATCGTGTTCATGAAGGAAGGGATCGCGGCGCCACTCTCCCTCTTCCGCACAGAAAGAGAAACAGGAAAACATTATTATCCCAGAAAAAAATCCCCAGCCAACACTACAGAAATCCTGGTTGACTGCTGTGGGAAAGCTCTGCGTGGGATTGTGGTGCCATGGGTGTCAGCGTGTGAGAGGCCAGCAGGAGGGACACGGGGAGGTCTGAGTGTGGGAGGCAGCACTCAGGAGGAGCTGTACTCTCCAAGGAGAGGCGCGTGGGGAGCTGGGAAAGGCACAGAGAGCCCCGATCCCAAAACGAAATGTAGAACTTCCTCAGACACAGCCAAGAAAAAGGGAACTCGAGGCAACTCATATTAAAAAGTTTTTTAAAAAAGGAACGAATCAACATGTCAACGTTAATTGTAAGTACATGATACATGCAAAATCCTAAGTAACTTTCCTTTGGTGTCTACAATTCTTGATTTACTGATTAATTGACTAAGAGACAGGGTCTCACTCTGTAGCCCAAGCCAGGCCAGTCCTGAATTCACCATGTAGCCCAGGATGGCCTTGAATTTAAGACACTCCTCCTACCTCAGTCTCCTGAGTGCTTCGATTTCAGATATGCACCACCACACCTTGCCAATTTTTAGGAAGTATGGTGGGGACTGAACCTAGGGCCTTGCACACAGTAGGCAAGCCCTCTAACCCCTGCACCGTGTCCCCAGCCCCACAGGCTCATTGAAAATGAAAAAAAGAAGCCAACCAAATGATGAAAAAGAGCTGTGGCTATTCATCTCAGTGGGCAGCACACTCGCCTAGGAAGCACCAGGCCCTAGGTTTTATCTCTCAGCACCACGGACTAGCCAGGCATGGGGGCAAGCCTGGAACATTAGCACTCAAAGAGACTGAGGCAGGAGGTTTGCTGTGAATGACATCAGGCCAGCCCAGGCTACAGAGTAACTTCACGACCAGCCCAGATAGAAGAAGGCTGTTTCAAAAAAAAAAAAAAAAAAAAAAAAAAAAAAAAAAAAAAAAAAAAAAAAAAAAAAAAAAAAAAAAAAAAACAGAACTTAAGATAAAAACCAGCATTGCAACAGATGACAGGCAAAGGCCACGGACAGGTGATAACAAACTCCAGAAGGTTTCATGGACAAGGAGGACTCGGCTTCCCCCACTGAGAGGAGCCAGGATGACTGCTCGCCCAGGCCAAACAATGGGTGGCTGTCGAGGCAGCGCCACAGGAAGCTGTGCCAGTGGGCGGGTGGCCACAGGGCCGGACTCCCTGGCACGGCAACTCTCCGTGGGGAAGCAGTTAAAGGGCAGTAGCCAGCTGGGCATCTGAGCTGCGGACACACAGGGAAGGGAAGTGGCACTCAGTGACAGGGATGCACAGACTGTCACTTGCGTGAGGAGTTCGAGTCTAGTCTGGACAACTTGGCCACTTATTAAGAAAAATACAAAGCCTGGGGAGAAGGCACCAGGTTCAATCCCCAGTGCCACCAAAAGAAAAAAAACCCACAGACGCACGCATGCCCATGGACGAGAAGCAGCTTGCTGTACCCACGCCTGGCAACCTCTTGGGCTCCTGAGCTTCCAGTCCAGGAGCCCAGGGCCTGGCTGCCCAAACGCCTCACCGAGCCTTCCTCCAGCGCCACGCGCAGCTCCTGCAAATCAGCCTCGGGACACCAGACCTCGGCGATGAGGCACTTGTTGGTGACATCGAAGCTGCACATGTTCAGCATGTGGTAGATGGCCTTCATCTTCTTCACCTGCACGGCACGGCTGTACACCGACTCGGCCGCCTTGCACAACACCTGCCGCAGGTAGTCCTCGGTCCTGTGAAGCACCTGGTGAGAAAGAGGTCACCCCTGCTCCAACATGTCCTGGCACCCAGCTCCCTCAGGGACTTTCCCACGTGGGGACCCTCCAGCACTGGCCCCATGCCAAGCAGCCAACCCAGGGAGCCCCGGGAGCCGCCTCCCATGCACGGGTCAGGTGGCAGTCCTCATGATGCCAGTGCAATGGCCTGACCTGGCCGAGACTGCCCCTGGACACTCCTGCACTGTGACCTGTTCCAACATCAGTGTTCCCTGGAGCCACTGACTTCCATGGCAGCCATTCTGCCACAAAATTCCCTTTGGCTTAAGTGAGTCAGAACCGCCTCCAGCCACTTGCCACCAATAGCGCTCACGGGCATCAGGATGAACGTGAACTTAAGCAGAGCAGGTGAAAGCCAACACCTCGGGCGCCAGCTGATCTGCTGCAGTCACGAACGACATTTCAACACACCAAAACGGTGACCAAGAATCTTTTCCAAAGTCCCATCATTTCTGGGGCTTCCCACAGGCTAAGTGTATCCACAAAGAGACAAGGAAGACAGGGACATCCCAGCCTACAACAACTCGTTTGTTTGCAAGTACAATTTTCCATTTAAAAAAATAAAGAGGCACAGGCCTGTAATCCCAGCATTCTGAGAGGCTGAGGCAGGAGAATCACCAGCGCAAGCCTAGCCTGAGCAACATAACAAGATGCTGCCAAAAATCAAAACATAAAAATGGGCCAGGGATGTAGCTCAGTGGGAAGGTGCTCAGTTCGACTCAACACATAACAAAACAACACAAGAACTTGGAGGTGGCCACCCCCAGCCAGGGAGCACGGGGAGGCACTCACCGTGTACAGGTCCTGGATGCGCGTGTTCAGCCCCTCCTGGACCTCCTTCCGCTCCTCTGCCGTGTTGGGGTAGGGGTATACGTGGCAGTGGTAGCTGGAGGCAGGAAGGAAGCAGGGGTCACTTCTGGTAGGACCAAGAGCTGCCCCTGACACCTGAGCCAGAGTCACGGCCAGCATGCCTGGCCCCTCACACACCGGAGTGAACCCCAGTGCCCTGGGAATACGGCACACAGACACGATCACGCTAAGGCCCTGTGTGCACGCCTGCTACACAACTGCTGATAAACAGGCAGAACCAGATCTCCTTGGATCCAGATCCTGCCCTGCCCTTCACAGTTCCTAGAAGCTCCTGCCCACCTCCAGCGCTCCGAACATCCTGGGGCCGGGTCGTTAAACAGTAGAAAACACAAGCACATGCGAAGACAGGGAGGGCGAGCCTTGGCTTCTGCGAGGCGGCCCTGACACACGCTGCACCCGCCTGCTCTCCAGGGCCAGTGTGTCCCCAGGACTGTCAACGCCAAGCTCACCGGGGACTGTCGCACACCTCCCCAGTGGCAGTCCTTCCCGTACCACCCAATGACATCAGCACCAGACTCGATGTTTTTACACTCTTGTTTTGAAAAATTAAATTCTGGAGCTGGAGGAATAGTACAGTGGTTAGGGCACTTGTGTAACAAGTGCAAGTCCTTGGGTTCGATTCCCCAGTACCACATAAGCCAGGTGTGGTGGTATACGTCTGTAATCCCAGCACTCAGGAGGCTGAGGCAGCAGGATTGCCATGAGGCCAGCCTGGGCTCCACAGAGAGTTCAGGACCAGCCTAGACTACAGAGCAAGACCCTGACCACCCCCTTCTCCGCCAAAACAAAGAAAAAAGAAACAGAAAAGAAAGAAAGAAAAGAAAAGAAAGAAAGAAAAATTAAGTTCGACTCCAGCCAGCTCCTCTGCAACAGGCCTCTGTGAAGCTGTGCTGGATGCGGCTTTTCCATAGCATCAACAGAACAAGCACATGGCTACCAAAATAGCAGACATCCGCTCAAACTGTCTGCCTTGCCCACATGGCTGGGATCCAAACTGGTAAACAAAACCATCAACCACTGTCCTCGACCCTCAAACATGGCAATCGCAAAGGGCCACAGCAGTCGTGCCTGCATCAGCAGCCCATCATCCCAGCCCGCTGTAAGGCTCAAGCACAAGGACTGCCAATTTGAGGTCAGCCTGAGCCCATCAGAGACTTAGTAAGACACAGCCTCAAAATCAAAAATAAAAGCATGGACTGGGGGCTGGAGGAATGGCTCAGTGTTTAAAGCACCTGCCCAGCAAGTCCTAAGTACCAGAGTTCAATTCCCCAGCACTATATAAACTACGCATGGTAGTGCACACCTGTAATCCCAGCAGTTGGGAGGCTGAGGCAGGAGGACTTCTGTGAGCCAAGGCTGGACTGGGCTACACAGCAAATCCAGGACCAGAAAGAAAGAAAGAAAAGAAGTAACAAGCCAGGGATGAGGGATGTAGCTCAGTATGAAGGCCCTGAGGTCACTACCCATACCATAAAAAAAATTTTGAGAAAGAAAAAAACTAATTTGGTCTTACAATAAAGAAATCATAGAACGAAACCCAGCAGCCTGTGTGCCCATGGGGTTTCTTATGGCTCTGGGGGCACACAGGAAGCTAGAAGCCAACGTGTGTAGGGCACCAGATCAGCGGAGGGCTTCTTGTCCTTACCAGTCACAAATCTTCTTCACCTTTTGGCCAATCTGATCTCCCCAGAAGGATATGAGGAACACGTACCATTTTATGACTTCTCCCTGGAGCAGGGGAAGCGAGTATCAGTTCCCCCGCTCAACTCCCGCGTCCATGCGGCCTGGACTCTGTGAGTGCACAGGCATTTGGACTTGTTCACTGGGTCAATTCACCCGTCCTCATGTGCAGGTCCACAGCTGCACCTCCTCTCCCTGGCTGCAGAGACCCCAAGGCCTGCACTAGCCACACTTCAGTCTCACGCACAGCAGCAGGGGATGGAGGCATCTGACACCCCAGGGTCAGGGTGGCTGGGACAAGGCGCAGTTTTGCTGTCCTGCTCGCAGACCCATCGGCTGACAGAATGCTGGCAACCGAGGCTCCTGGAACTGAACCCCGTGCATCCCCAGGGGGCTACGGTTCTGTATGTGCTGACTCCGCATTCACAGTGGTTTACTTATTTACGGCTTTTTTGTTTTTTTTGGAAACAAGGTCTTGCTCTGTAGCCTAGGCTGGCCTTGAACCCACTATGTGGTCCAAGTTGGCTGTGGGGGAACTCGGGGCCTCCACCCCTGAGGGATCTGCTGGGGTTTCACGCCAGTGCTAAAGCACAGGCTCCCGGTGACTTTAGGGAACATAATCTCCATGTATAACAAGAATTGCTTCTATTCACAAATATGCAACAGAACAAGATTTGATACAAACTGAGTAGGAAGGCCGGGTTTGGGGAGCCCGTGCCCAGCGGCTGCCACGTCTGATTCCCAGCACCACAAACAAGACGAGGCTGCCCCACTTTCTGCCTGGTGCTACAGATACCAGAGAGCCAGGAGTGAGCAAGGGCCCAACCCTGCGTTCTGGGAGGGCCAGGGGGCCTGTGCTGAGACCCACAGCGAGGCACATGGACAAAGGTCAGCTGGGCAGTGCCAGAAGGAGATGGCGCTGTGAAGAAACAGGCTCAGGGTGGAGGAAGACTAGGAGGAGAGGGTGTCACTAACTTTTTTTTTTTTTTTTGTAGTACTGGGGACTAATGCCAGGGTCTTTGTGCTGAGATGCATCCCCAGGCCTTTTTACATTTTAAATTCTGAGACAAAGTCTAGCTAAGTTGCTACGTTGTCCAGGTTGGGCTCAACTTTGCAACTCTCCTGCCTCAGCCTCCCAGAGTGCTGAGATCACAGGCCCGTGTCACAGGACCCAGCATGTGTCACGACCCTTTTAGGGGAGGATCACTGGGAAGGGAACCTGGAGAAATGATGTGAGCCACACGAAAAGCCCACAAGACACCGAGTCGGAAACGGGGGGTACAGGCAGCTAAAGAGGGACAGAGACAGAGCAGTCAGAGGAGTGAAGGGGCCATGGCCGCCGGGCAGCTGCAGGCTGGTTACTGTGTGGTACAGGAGGCTGCCAGGCTGCCACTAGTGGAGCAGAGGAGTGATGTGACAGGGACCCAGGGAGACAGGAGGGAGGGGGGTTGGGCAGGAGCAAGGAGGGCGAGGCAGGCGGGAACAGGTGGGCAGCAGTAGGGATAAGTGCCACACGGCTTCCCAGGCAGAGGCAGGGCCACCAGACCCACAGAGGGACCCACGGAGCCATCCCAGGAGAAAGGACAGAAGATCAAAGGGGGGTGACTGGTAAGGCCCCTGGCTGATGAGATGAGGAAGGCGACACTCCGCAGTGGGCATTTGGGGGAAAGATTTCAGGGTGCAGGGCAGGTTCTACTCGAAACATACAGAAGAAACGTCTTCTCAGCAATGGCACAGACCTGCAATCCCAGCACTCTGGGAGGCTGAGGCAGGAGGATGGCAGCGCAAGCCTCGCCTGGGCAGGTTGAAGGCAAGACCCTGTCTCAGAAGGCAAGGCCGACGAGGGCTGGGGACGGGAACAAGCACCGCACGCGAGGACGGCCGTGCACTCACGGTTTCAGGGTCCTCCAGCGGCTTGTCCAGCTTGGCGTAGGTCACGATGGTGTACCCCTTGCACACCCTCCACAGCATCTTCTCAAACGCTTCAACCTTCCCTTGGTGGATAAGGCCAGACACGAACCTGCAGGACAGGACAGCCCGAAGCGGGCCGAACACGGGGACTGTCACACTGCGCTGAAAGACAAGGCCACTCCCAGTTCCCGTGGAATGGTGACAACAACCCGAGAGGCCCAGCCACAAAGCACTTCAAATGTCAGGCAAGATATCTGGAAAACATCCTTCTAAAAGTATGACTGAGGCCAGGTACATCAGATGACAGCTGAAATCATAGCTACTCCTGAGGCTGAGGCACGAAGATGCCAGAGTCAGAACCAACCCAGTGACAGCCTACCTCAAAAAACAAAACAAGGGAACAAGGAGTGGGTGGGTAAAAAACACCAACGGCCTGGGGACGGAGCTCAATGTGAAGTTGCTGCTGGGTTCTACCTCCAGCACTGCCACAAAAGGGTAGCTGTGCCGCACGACGAACCCAGGCACTAGTCCTGCGGCACAGCTACCCTTTTGTGGCACTAGTCCTGCTGGGGGAGGAGCTGGAACTGCATCCCCAGGAGCCTGATGTCTGCAGCCCATGGGGGGCAGGTGCAGACAGCAGGGGACAGAGATGCCTATCTGCAAAGCAGCCCACAGGAAAGCCAGTTGCCCCAGTTTCCTCCCAGATGGGATGAGACATGTCCCTGACGATTCACATCCACGGTTAGAACGCAAGCAGGGGCTTTGCCTTCAACCCACACCACTGACGTCAGCAAGCAAGCAAACTTTTCCCAGGTTCCCGTGCTGTAACCAGCGAGAACTACTCCAGGCTAGCAGGATGTCCATGAATTTAATCACAAATTCCCTGGAGGAACATAGCCTGAAACCGGACCTCACTTAGGCCTTCGGTAAGGGACCCAGAAACCCAGAGAGGTGGTGCAGGCCTGTGACCCCAGCGCCAGGAGGCCAGGGCGAGAGGGTGCCAAGCCTGAGCTCAATCTGAGCGCCGTGGCGACTCAGGAAGATCTTGGCTCAAGCATCGAAGCAATACAACAAGAGGGCTGGGTGGAGCTCAGTGGATGAGCCCTGGGTTAATCCTGGGCACTGCAGACAGACAGACGGACGGACACACACACACCACACGAGAAGATGACGTATCGCTAGTTTGAGCAAACAAAGTGTAAACAGCAGAAAGAGAAGCATGATTTTTAAAAGTCAACTAGCCCACGAGGCACCCCCAATGGGACATGCTGCCGCAGGGACAGGACTGTGGCCACCAAAAGAAATGCCAAGTCCCACATGCACTGCATCTTCCCAGCCCACTGGCCACAGAGGGCACACTGGGGTACCCGGCTACCGCTCCCCAAGCCCAGGGCTTTCTCAAGCAAAGACTCGCTCCCCCTCCGTCACAGGCTGCGACGTGGGCACTCCCCCACTCCAGGCGTTGGCCTTCATCATGGGGAGGCCACACCAGGGCCAGCCGGCAGCTCACCTACCCCAGCTTGGCTCCCAGCCTCTGCATGCAGCTGTACTCCAACAATGACTCACTCTCCAAGGACGGGAACTCTTCGTAAGTGGGTTCAAACTAGACACACAGAGAAGAAGGCATGTCCCCTCAGAAGTGACAAGGTAACAGGTCATGTTTCCAGACAAGCTTACAGAGTATCATAAGCTGGGCATGGTTCAGAAGGCTGAGGCAGGAGGATTCCAAGTATGAGCGTAGCCTGGGCAACTGAGCAACTAACCAAACTCCAGTCTCAAAATGAAAAGTAAAAAGGGCTGAGGACATAGTGCAGGGCCACGGTCCTGGGTTTAATTTCCAGTACCGGACAGGGTCTGGCTCTGCAGTCCAGGCTGCTCCTGAACTCACTATGGAGCCCAGGCTGGCCTCGGACCCATGGCAATTCCCTGCCTCTGCCTCCTGAGTGCTGGAATTCCAGGCATGTGCCACGACACCCAGCTTCCAAGACCCTGGAATCCGACCCAGGGTCTTGTGATTGCTAAGCAAGCGTCCTAACCACCCTGTTAAGCCCCCAGGCCAGGAAGGAAGATTTTTATAGGCCAGGTACCTCCCACCAACCCGCTGTCGCACCTCCACGTTGCGCCGGTCGAAGGTCTTGGCCACCTGCAGCATGTGCGTGTACTCGATCAGCTCCAGCAGGTTCCTGCGCAGCTTCTCCTTGTTCCGGGTGACCTCCCGAAGCTCCACCTCCAGCTTCTGCAGCTGCTCCTGCAGCAGGGGCACTCACATCAGGGCACACATTAACTCCAGGTACAGGCTAACAGAACTTTTAAATTGTATTTTTCTTCTTTTTTTGCATAGTACTGGGGACTGAGCTACATCCCAGCCATCTTCCTGTCACCCCTCCCCCCCCCGACCCCCGGCTTTCTGACAGGATCTTGGTGAATTATCCAGGTTACGCTCCAAATTCTGACCCAGTGTGTCAGGCAGCTGCTAACTCCAGCAGGACACCAAAGCCAGAAGCTGTAAAAAGCCAGGACTTGTGTATGGCAGGCCAAGATTTTAAAGGCCCATGTTACTGCCTCATGTTAGGTGAGGGAATTCCTAAGATGTGCACAGCACACACGATCTGAGCATCCAGGGACGGTGGTAACCTACGTGCCTGAAAGGCAGGCCTCTCTCTAGCCTTTGGCTCTCACCATCTCCCCAGTTTTCCTTTACCTTACCCATTAGCACAGGGGTTCCCAACTGCCCTGCAGCCTTGGAAGCACTGGACCACCAGGGCTTTGCTCCCTTCCAGCTGTAGCTCCTGTTTTAAAGCTACCCTAACTGCACAGCAAGTACATGGCCCTCCTAGCATCCTTAGGAGCAGGCTTCGAGAACACCAGTTCCTTGAGACAAAAAGGCTGGGGACGGCGGCATTACCAAGGGTCAGTCTACATATCCTTTTATTTACAACACATAAAAATATTTAGAATTGAATCATCTTTTCTTTTTTTGTTTTTGGTACTGGTGATGGAGCCCAGGGCCTTCACACTGAACTATATTCACAGCCCATTTGGTAGGGCAGGCTGGTCCTGGACTCAATACATAGCACAGGCTGGCCTCAAACTCTCAACAATCCTCCTGCATCAGCCTCCCAAGGGCTAGGATTCCCAGTGTGCCCCGTGACACCTGGCATATGTGGTGCTGGAGAATTGAACTCACAGCCTTTGTGCTTGCTTGCTAGGCA
Organism: Ctenodactylus gundi; assembly: GCA_004027205.1. Taxonomy (NCBI): domain Eukaryota; kingdom Metazoa; phylum Chordata; class Mammalia; order Rodentia; family Ctenodactylidae; genus Ctenodactylus; species Ctenodactylus gundi. The sequence goes on along the minus strand of PVKB01000534.1, from coordinate 490,524 downwards.
GGTGCTCTCACTGCTATGCTATTCCTCCCACCCAAGAACAAACCTTTCCTAGTCACCTACTAAGCACTCTCATTGATCCTTAAGCACTGAAATTGACATAGAAATCTGTAAGAGCAACCCAGTCAATACAACTTGAACAAATGAACACACGACACTACTTGTGCTCTGCCTTACAAAATCTCAAAATAGGGGCTGGAGGAATGGCTCAGCTTGCTATGTAAAGCTCTAAGTTATAGAGTTCGATTCCCCAGCACCACATAAGCTAGGTGTGGTGGTGCACGCCTGTAATCCTAGCATGCGGGAAGTGGAGGGAGGTGGATTATCCTTAGTCCAAGGCCAGCCTGGGCTCCACAGTGAGTTCAGGACCAGCCTGGACTAGAGTGAGACTATGTCTGAAAAAAAAAAATCTCTAAATAGAAATCACTGGCCTGGCCTGGCAGGCCCAGGCAGATGAGGGCTGGCTGCTTGCTGGGTTGTGCAGGGCCCTCAAAGACGTCATGTGGGCCAAGTGTCCAACGACTTCTGCCCAGACACGCAAGCACAGCAGCTGGCACGGGGCAGCCTCAGCTACACCACAGCTGCTGGCTGGTGACACAATGAGGAAGTGGCCTGTGTCGCAGAATGATGCCCATAAAATGATTACCTGAAAGTTAGACCAGTGACACTGGCCTGTCATCTCAGCACTCTGGGAGGCTAAGGCAGGAGGACCACCAGTATGCGCTTGGCCTAGGCAACTCAGTGACATGGCAAAATCAAAACTTAAAAATGGACAGAGGAGTACAAAGGCCTGGTCTAGATCTCGCTACTGCCAAAAATACATATACATATACATATGTTAATCAGACTGAAGCCCCAGTGGGTGACACACCAGAAGCCCTAACATAACACCAAACACCAGCAAGGGCCTCCGAGCAGCTCCGTCCCCAAGCGTGAGCTGTGGAGCAGGTGAAGGACTCCGTGTGACCCCAACCAACCCAGCTTACTGCCCCTCTGGGGCACATGAGAACCCAGAGGAGAACTGAGTACATGTAGGAGAAGGCACAGGCATGGGACTGAAGCCTTGGGTACCGACATGAGGCAAGGCGTGCTAGGGCAGGAAACCCCAGAATAAACTCTGGAAACACCAACTGACACCAGCACCTGGAAAGGGAGTGTATGACTTACATTATAAAATAATATGGGGCTGGGCCTACGGCACACAGCTGTAATCCCAGCACTCTGGGATGCTGAGGCAGGAGGATCACAAATTCAAGTCCAGCCTCAGGAACTTGGTGAGACGCTGTCTCAAAATAAAAAATCAAAAATGGGCTGTGTGTTCAAGGCCAGCCTGGCCTAGAGAGAGAGCTCAGAACCAGCCTGGACTACAGAGCAAAAACCTGTCTCAAAAAAAAAAAAAAAAAAACAGCTGGGGATATAACTCTCAGTGTGAAGGCCCAGGGCTCATTTCCTGGCACCACCAAGAGTCAGGAGAGGAGGATTTAGCTCAGAGGGTCCTGGGTTCAATCCACTCAATGGCCAATTAAAAAAAAGAAAGAAAGAAAAAAAATATATAATTTTTTAAAAAAGAAAATGTTAATACAATCTATTTTTTTTCTTTCTTTTCTTTTTCTTTTTTTCTTTTTTTTTTTTTTTTTTTTTTGCTTTGTTTTTTTGAGCCAGGGTCTCACTTTATAGTCTAGATAATCCAGGCTGGGTTTTAACTTACCATGTAGCCCAGGCTGGCTTTAAATTCACAGCAACTCTCCTGCCTGTCTCCCCAGTGCTGATTGCAGATGTTAGCCACCACATCCAGGATGACAACAGTGCTATTTTTCATCACCCAGTTTCGAGAAGGCAATTTTTAGACAGTATTAGTAAGTAAACAGGCAGCCCCTAATGGCAACAGCATGACCAGCTTCTTCAGCTGGACCTAGTGGTGCACACTGAGAACTATATTAGCAATCTAAGAGGCTGGGGCAGGAGGACTGTAAGCTCAAGTCTAGCCTGGACAATTTAGCAACTCAGCAAGACCCCATCTCAAAATATTAAATAGAAAGGCCTGGGGCTGGGGCTCAGCGTGAAGGACCTGGGTTCAAATCCCCAGCACTGCGACACACACCAAGCACACACCGTCCTCAGGAAAGTGTTACCTGCATTTCTAGAACCTGCTTCAGAGGTGGTGCGGGAGGGCTGACCTCTCCCTCAGGTAGGGGAATATCTGCTCGGGTGATTTCCTGCACCAGGTACACTGTGAAAATTAGAGGTAAACAAATCAGATATGAAAACCTACTGTAACCCACCTTTTTTTTTTTTTGAGACAGAGTCTTGCTCTATAGCCCAGGCTGGCCTTGGATTCAGGACAATGCACCTGCCTCAAACTCCCAAGTGCTGGGATTACAGGCATGCGTCACCATGCCCAGCTTTATGTGGTGCTGGGGAATTGAATTCAGGGCCTTGTGCTCGCAAGGCAAGTGCTTTAACTACTGTGCCATTCCTCCAGCCCCTGTAACCCATCTTAAATCCCAACCTTCCAAATACACAAACACCTTGTTTGTCTCTACTAGGGGGATCACTCTTTGCAACTTTGTTCCAAAAAAAAAAGAAAAAAAATTAAGTATAGCATTAACACATACAAAATATTTTTAAACTATAAAAAGAACTATAAGGCATTGGTTAAATAAGTCACGGCACATCGATACAATGAAATACTATGCAACATTCAAAAATGATGGATCACTCTGTTCACCACAGAAAAAGATGATACAGAAAGTACTGACATGGGACAGAATAAAAACCAACTTTCGGGAAGTGGGTTTCTTCAAAGGCAGTCAAGGATTTGAAAAACTGTTCTTGCTAAAAAAAAAAAAAAAAAAAAAGTCTCTTCAGTTGAGCCTCCAGATGCTGACTGGATGGATACCTGGAAGCACACAGAGCCGTAGCCTTGGGTTTGGGTCTGTCCCCTTCACTACTTAAGGCCTTGAGTCAGATCTTGGCCCTGTTCCACACACCAGCATGCTGTCATGTGGGGAGCATCTGCCTAAAAGCTGGCAAGACAAGCCTGACTGGCCCCAAAGTAATGTAATTTATCACGTTCAAGACTGAGTCCATCAGGATAACAGATCTACAGGGCTGCTCAATGACCAAGGGGCATCCACAAGTACCCAGTCACAGCTGGAACCGGGGAGGACGAGACAAGAATGCCTGGCCCACGAGCTCCCCTCACGGCCAAGTCCTTGCCAAAAAGAAGCTGGCTCTGCATCACGTACCGACACAGCACACTGAGAACTACGTTGACAATTCAGTGTGGCCCATGAGATGGCTCTCGGGAACAAAAAGGCTCCCTACAGTGCAGTGGGAGCCGGCACATTTGGGAGTCCAACCGCTCCCCAGGGTGTCTCACAAAGCCAGGACTGCAACCACCATCGGCCTGACCCCGGCCCACCAAGCCATCCCGGAAAGCTGGGCCCTTCCTTGGTCACAACAGGCAGCAGGTGCGGCCGCCTCCTCAGAGCTGGGCCCTGCAGCACCGCAAGCTGAGTCCCTCCCGTCTCTCCTCAGGTCTCCCGGTCTCCCTGGGCCCACGCGTCCTGAAACGCTACTCCCGTGACTGTGAATCAAGAACCCGCTCCATGGGCAAGGTGGCGTCCCCACCTCCTTCTCAGGACCTCGTTGGCCTAACAGGGAGACAGTGCTCTTAAACAAGAGTCAAGCTGGGCCGGTAGCACAGGTCAGTAATGACAGCGCACGGGAAGGCTGAGGCAGGACTGCAAGCTCATGGCCAACCTGGGCAACTTAGCAAGACTCTGTCTCAAAATCAAAATATAAAAACTGGGGGGGAGGTGCTGGAGAAACAGCACAGTGGTTAAAGTGCTTGCCTAGCAATCCCAAGGCCTTGAGTTTGATTTCCCAGCACCACCTAAACTGGGCGTGGTGGCACACGCCTGTAATCCCAGCACTCTGGGAGGCTGAGGGAGGAGGACTGCTGTGAGTTCAGGACCAGCTTGGGCTACACAGTGAGACACTGCCTAAAAAATGAAGACTAAATGGGCTATGGGTGGAGAACTCAGTGTTAAGGTCCTGAGGTCCATTCCTAATACCACAAAATAATAATAATGATAATCATATAACAATAATACATTAAAAACAACATGTATGGCATGTATGGCGGCACCGGAGACCGCCTCTGAGTGGCGAGGCCGTGGCAGGCCCCCTGTGCTCTGTGCACACCCTGCCGTCCTGACCTCTGGCGTGCCCAGAGCCCCCCTAGTCATCACACCACTAAGACAGCCCGTGAGCTTACCCAGTATCCGCTCCAGCTCTTCACATCTCTTCACCTCACCAACAAATTTTCTTTGAAAAGAACTTACACTCTGGTTAAGCTGTGAAAAGGACAAAAATTTGGCTTCAAATTTCTGAAGTTCAAAAATAAACTTATTTTTACTTTTTCTGCTTATTCCTTTCTTAGTGCTGAGCATCAAGCCTGGGTCTTGTACATGCTAAGCACACACGCTATCACTGACCACGCACTCTCGGTCCTGAAAATACATCTATTTTTAAAATAAAATATTATCAGCATAAGACCTGAGGAAAAGTACAGTCTTATGTACCACTGAATGGCAGTATAAACTCCCAAAGAATCAGGTGTGGTGGAACAGCTAAAACCCCAGCACTCTGGTAGGCTGAGGCAGAAGGACTACAAATTTATGCCCAGTTGGGACAACTTAGTGACTTAGAGAGGCCCTGTCTCAAAAACAAACAAAAAAAAAAAAAAGGAAAAAAAAGGGTGATGGCACATGCCTGTAGTCCCAGCAATCAGGAGGCTGAGGCAGGTGGTCTGCCATGTGTTCAAGGCCAGCCTGTGCTACAGAATGAGTTCAAGATCAGTCTGGCCTACATAGCAAGACCCTTCCTCCAAAAACAGAAAAAGAGCAAAGAAAAAATTTTACAAGAACATTAGTTTCAGAGATAGAGAAATGTTACTAACCCAAAATCCAACAACAGAAAATTAGTCAAACGGATCACAGGCTGTATCCATTCCCTGGACTATTACTCAGCAGTGAAAAGAACAGGCCACTGTGACACTTGAGCCACAGCACTCCTAGCCAGACACAGCACGGAGCACGCTGCACAGTGCCAGTCATCCACCACCCAGAACAGGCACACCCTGGGCAGAAAGCTCAGGAGCAGCCGCCCGGGGTAGGGAGACAGGAGGGAGGGTCTCACCAGGGGTGGAAGAGCCCAAAACTGGGCTGTGGTGATCAGTGCATGATTCAGTGAATTTTCTGAGTCAGTGAGGCTGCACATTTGAAATGTGTGAATATGGGGACTAGAGGTACAGCTCCGTGGTTAAAGCACTTGCCTCACAAGCCCAGGGCCCAGGGTTTGATTCCCCAGCACCACATAAGCTAGGTATGGTGGTACACGCCTGTATATCCTAGTAATTGGGAGGCTGAGGCAGGAGGACTGCCATGAGTTTGAGGCCAGCCTGAACTCCACAGTGAGTTCAGGACCAGCCTGAACTACAGAGCAAAATCATGTCCGTCCGGCCCCATCGACCCCCCCCCCAAAAAAAAAAAAAAAGAGAAAAAGGAATGTGTGAATTTGCTGACACACCTTTAAAAACTGTATAAAAAAGTAGGTTTTGGCCAGGCACAGAACACACGCCCAGCTACTTGGAAGGCTGAGGCAAGAGGATCACAAGGTCCAGGCTCATATAGACAACTAGATAAACAAGTAAACAAGGGTTAGGGCATTGCTTAGTGGTTAGGGCACTTGCTCAGCATGCACAAGGCCCTGGGTTCCAATCTCCTGCACCACATAAAAATTAGCCAGATGTGATGATACACACCTATAATCCCAGAACTCAGGAGGCTGAGGCAGGAGGACTGCTGTGAGTTCGAGGCGTGAGTTCGAGGCCAGCCTGGGCTACATACTGAGTTCAGGACCAGCATGGGCTACAGAGCAAGACCCTGTCTCAAAATAAGCAAACATACTTAAGTCTCAAAAAGTAAAATATTCTGGGGATTTAGCTCTGTGCTGGAGTGCTTCCTTAACATGGGTGAGGTCCTGGGTTCAGTATTAAAAAAAAAAAAGGTAGGGTTTGGCTACACAACTAATTATTATGTGCTTATCAAAACTGATTTTTTGAACTGGCAGTGATGGCACATGCCTATAATCCCAGCACTCCGGGAGGCTGAGGCAGGAGGATCACAATTTTGAGCCCTGTTTGGGTGACCTGGTGATTTGGCAAGACTCTGTATGTATACAAAAATAAAATGGGAATGCAGCTCATTGTAAAGGGCCCAGAGTTCAATACCTCGTAATGCAAAATAAAACAAAGCAACAGATTTAAAGTAAACTCTAAAAGAATACTTAATAGAATTAGGAAACTAGGGGCTGGAGGAACAGTTCAGTGGTCAAAGCACTTGCCAAGCAAACAGAAGGCCCTAGGTTCCATGTCCCAACACCATATGAACCAGGCATGGTGGCACACACCTGTCATCCCAGCACTATGGAGTGTGAGGCAGGAGGATTTCCAAGAGTTCTAGGCCAGCCTGGGCTACACAGTGAGTTCAGAACCCTAAGGAGTAAGACCCTATCTCTAAATAAATAAATAAATATGGGCTGGAAGAATAGCTCAGCAGTTAAAGACCCTGTCTAGTAAATTCAAGGCCCTTAGCTGATTCCACATAAATTGGGCTGGTGGTGCTCGCCTGTAATCCCAGCACTGGGGAGACTGAGGCAGGTGGATTGTCCTGAGGCCAAGGCCAGCCTGGGCCACAGAGTGAGTTCACGACCAGCCTGGGCTACACAGTAAGAAACTATCTCAAAAAAAGGAAAAAAAAGAATTTCATATTTGCTCCACCATCGAGTGGCTTCCTGCCCACCCACGCCCACCAGGAGCATCCACTCCCAGTCTCACTTCTTGCTCGGCGTTTTTAACCTTTACCAGAAGAGGATGATGACGCGCATCTCACTTCTGTGTATCAGCCGAAAGTCGCACCGATATCTAAAGTAACCACCGCCCCCCAGTCCCTAGAGTCACCTCCTACCTTGGAGCTATGAGGGGGGACAGCAGGGCGGGCAGGCGGGCAGCACCCCTCAGCTCCGGGCAAAACAGGGCTCCGTGCGTGCACAGCGCTTGCGCACAGGGGACTTCTGTGCCGATGGGCACAGGCATGGCTGGATTTGACCTATACCATCAACAGCTTGCTGGGGTTTTTTTTTTCCTACTATTGGGTTATCTGAAGGGTTTTCTGCAAGGGTGAGGGGAAAGGGCCCCAAAGCCTTCACATTGAGCTATATCATCAGCCCCTCCCCTGCCCCCCCCTTTTGACTTTTGAGACAGGGTCTCATTCAATCACTAAGTTGCCTAGGCTGGGCTGGAACTTGCGATCCTTCTGCCTCAGCCTAGCACAGTGCTGGTACTGCACACCTGCATCGCCCCACGCCCTGCCAGGGAAGGGGTTTCCTCTGGAAAAGATGGCAGAAGTCCCGACTCACATAGTTCCCTCTTAAAAACCTAATCTGGAAGCCCAGCAGACCAGACCAGTGCCAAGGGACTCCTGCTCCTTCTCCGGCCCCGAAAGGACAAGGACGGAAGAAAACCGTTACCGGAGGGAGGGGAGCTGCGCTGAGCCGCACAGCCTTCCCATTCGCCGCCACCGCAGCAACCCTGGACGAGACCCCTTCCTTCCCAGGGCCACCCAGGGAAGCCTCCGCGGACAGCCAGAAAGCACAATGGGCAGAAAGGCCGGGCGGCCGCGATCCCACGCGGTGACTAGGAGTCGGTAAGAAGCGACCCGGGAGCAGGGAGCGCTGCGGTCTGGCCCCTCCGCCCCCGCGCGCCGGCGGGAACCGCACTGCCCGCCGCACGGCGAGAGCTCGGCCTTTCGGAAGAAGTCCAGAGAACTGGGGGCGGCGGGCGCTGCATGCTGGGCGCTGCGTTCCGTCTCCAGCACCGAGGGGGGTGGCCGACTTCGCCCTCGCGAAACCTGAATCTCTGTGGCGTCCGGGCATTCAGACCTCGAGATTGAGGCGTCGTGCGCGCTTGACCTCAGGAGTAACCTCAAGGAAGAAATCCGCCTGCCGCGTCCCGGGGTCACAACCGCGCCCGCCCCGGGATGCACAGCCGGGGAGCAGCGCCCCGTGCGCCCGCAACCAGGAAGGGCGCTGCTCCTGCCGGCGCCCTGCCGGTCACTCCTATCACGCAGGAGTTTCTCCGTGAATTCACAGCTGCGAGCAGGGGGCCAGCCCGGGGATCGCGCCGTAGCAGAGCTTGGGAATTCCCTTTTGAAATGAAGGATCCTCGCAAAGCCCAAGAGACACGGCCAGGAGACTCAAGTGGCCCCGGGACGCGAATGTTCACCCTGTCAACCTCAGTCCCATCAGAAAGTCCCAAATCCTGCCGACAGTGCCTTTCCTCCCGGCGCTGACCACAGCTCCCACAGCGTGTGCTGCCCCTCCGGAGCTCCCACAGCACAGCCACCGGGCCTGCCTGGGCACAGGGAGCGCCCAGCACCAAACCAGTGCCTGGGCATGAAGAAGCTCAAGAAACGCTTGTTCACTCAACAAACGCCTATTCATGCCAACAAACGCCAAGGAGTGTGGCAAACAAAGACGAACAGGCACACAGCGCTCGCTGTGGCTCGTCGCAGATGGTTTCCACTGCACAAGCGCTGGACGTGCCCCTTATCGCAAGGGTCTGGGCATCATTCCTCTCAACAGAGAACCACCACAGGCATCGTCTCCTCCGGGGAGTGAACCCGCAATATCCGCGGTGGGTCTCTGGCCCTTATCCACCAGATCATCCCAGAGCCAATTCAAAAGCCACCTCACCAGAGAAGTCTTCCTTGACTACCCCCTCAAAACTACCCTCCACGCAAGTGTCGTGTGCGTGCGGTACTGGGGGTCCGAGCCCCGGGCCTTGGCGCTGAGCTACATTACCAGAGCTCTTTTGACTTTCCACTTTGAGGCAAGGACTCACTGAGTCACTAAAGTTGCCCGGGGCTGGGCTTGAACTTGTGATCCTCCGGCCTCGGCCTCCGTGAGGGTGGGGATGATAGGCGTACCCTCGACTATTTGCTTACACGACTCCCCCACCCGGGAACTCCCGCAGGACTCCAAGAGGCCTTTCCCGGGTTGACCTCCGGCTCAACTCGGCTCAGCTCGGGGCCTGGCACAGAGGCGGCGGTCACAAGACTGATGATTCTACCCCACCGAGAATGGGCTGCCGGGATCCGCCGCCGCGGACCAGACATGTGGCGACCCAGGGCCAAACACCTGCCGCCCCGTGGAGGCTCCGGCCGGCCAGTGGGGCCTCAGTTTCCCCGTCCGGGAAATGGGAGCGGGCAGGATGGAGGACGCCAGGTGGAAGAGGCGGCCCGCGTCTCCTGGGGGACACTCACGTCTCGGAACTGGACCAGGCCCCTCTCGCCCAGCGCGCTGAGACACTCGTAGGCCGTGCCGGCTTGTAAGAAGAGCTGCGCCAGGCACATGCTCTCGCTCCGGAACAGGGACCCCATGGCGCGCGGACGGCCCGCGCCCCGCGGGGCCCGACGCGATGGCGCGGCTACGGGCTCGCGCGTTCAGCCGGGACAGCCAGCGCCTCGGGCTCTTCCTGCGGCCTGCCCGCGACCCGGCACCACGGAGCGCCGAGGTGCCGCGCTCGGCGTCGTCCTCACCCCGGAGAGCCTCTCCCAGCCGCCACCCGGGTCCCGAGCGAGGCCGCCCCGCCGCTGCCAACGAAGCCGCGCCCCCAGCCGCGGTGGGTTCCGGTTCCGCCCCGCGTCCCGCCCACCGCCGGCCGGCCGACCAATGGGCACAGCGGTTTCGGTCGCGTTTTGGGCGGAGCTGCGCGAGCCCGGCGGAAGCGCGGCGCCCGCTGGGGGCGCCTCAGCGAGCCGTGGTGGTTCCGCGCCCTTTCGGTGCGGCGTTTTAGATCTGCAGGTCCGGAGTTCTCGGCGAGGTTGCACAGGGCGCAGCCGTCGTCTCAAGCCAGCCTCAGCGTTACTCTTCCCGCTGCCCCCTCGCCTCTTCCTCGCCAGCGCCGGACGTGGACTGGCCGCGGGAGGAGGCCCGCGACTCCTTGCGGCATACCGCGGGGAGTCCGCCCCGACGCCCGGCGCCTCCCGGCCTTCCTGCCCTCACCGACCTTCCTGCCTTCACCGACCTCACCCACCTGCCTGCTCTTTCCAGTCCGTGCACTGGAACTCGCTCCGGATGCTCTCTTAACGCGCTAAGTACCAGAATTCGATTCCCCAGCACTACATAAAGCTAAGCGTGTTGTCGCACGCCTGTAATCCCAGCACTCGAGAGGCTGAGGCAGGCGGATTGTCCTGCGTGCAAGGCCTGCCCGGGCTACACAGTGAGTTCAGAACCAGTCTGGACTACAGAGTTGAGACCATGTTAAAAAAAAAAAACAACAACAACAACAAAAAACCCTCCAAGTTTCAGTTCACATCACCTATTTTGATTTGAGAGCCTGTCCCTGGCCTCTAAAATGGCCGGTCTCCCTCCCCGCCCGGGTTCTGTGCCTTCCCAGGCAGACACCAGCATATGGAATTCTCTTCTTGTGGTGACTGCCGCTAGATTGGAAGGTCCACCAGGACAGGGACGTGGTCTTGGTCATGAGGTGTCTCCCAGCAAGCATGAGTTGTATCACTGAGCTACACCTCAAGCCCAGTTTTGTTTGCAGACATGGTCTCTCCATAGTCCAGGCTGGACCTAAGCCCACCATGTAGGCCAGCCAAACTGGCCTGGAATTTATGGCAGTCGTCCTGCCAGTCTCCCAGGTGCTGGGAAATTGAACCAAGGGCCTTGTACATGCTAGGCAAGCACTTTTAAAGCTGCTGTGTTAGGCTTCTAGCTCCTCTTTACCAGAAGTATTTCTTACATACGCAAACTGGGATTGAATCCAAGATTATGAACTTTCAAGCAGATGTTCTAGGGCTGAACTACATCCCTAGCCTCTGTATAACATGAATTTTTAAGGCTTTATGTATTTCAGTCAGATCTGGGAAGAAGCCAGTGTGTCTGACAACAGGTGAATGGATAAGGAGGCAGTGGACTGCTGTGACTTGGAGGCCAGACTGTGCTACATAGGCAATTTTGAGTCATTTGAAGGAAAATGGACATAACCTTGAGACCATCATGCTTAGTGAAATGAATCAGTCATATGTTTTCTCTGAGAAAACCAAACCATAAAAAAGTAAAAACACAGAAAAACACTGTGTAGAGGGGATGGAGAGTGGAGTTGAAGGGATACATTATGTAAACAAAAGGCTTTACGCATTTCTTGTTTTGAGGACAGTGTCTCATTCTGTAGACCAGGCTGATCCCAAACTCAGTGTGCAGCCCAGGCTGACCTCAGACACATGGCAATCCTTCTGCCTCAGCCTCCTGAGTGCCAGATTTTGGGCTATACCACCACGTCCAGCTTATGTGGTGCTGGAGAATCGAACTCAGGGCCTTATACTTGCTAGGTAAGCACTCTAACTGCTGTGCTATTCCTCCACCCTGCCTTCATGCATTTCTTAATACTTTCTCTGGAATAAGGAGAAAGCAGTTAATCAAGTATGTTAAGCTGACAATTCTGCCATAGATGATACCCCTGTGACTTCACAAATTTGTAATAAGCTGAAATTTCTCAGATTTATGTAGTTGATATTCTCAGCGAGGCATCTCACGCAGGCCAGCCCCGCGATGGCAGTGCTCATTCCCCCTTGGAACACCTGGATGCTTGCTTGTGGGAATGAAACTCAAACAACACACATAATTTTCTACAAAAATAAAAGGTTTATTTATAAAATGTTAATAAGAGGCACATAGGACTACCTCAGATCACTGAAGTAAATCAAGATCTAAGGTCATACTTATTATTATTTTATAACTTGAGACTGAAGTCAAGATTTTCCCCCATCCTTCTTTTAAGACAAAGTCTAGATAAATTGCTAAGTTGCCCAAGTTGCACTTGAACTTGAATATGTCCTGCCTCAGCCTGCCAGGGTGCTGGGCCTCTAAGTGTATGCCAACACGCCCAATGCAAGTTCTGAGCTCCTCGAGGAGGCTAGTGGTAGATGGCAGCTGGATGCCACGCCATGCACACCCTGGCCCAGGGACTGTTGAGGAACACGGCCAGCGTGAGCAGCAAGGCCAGCAGCAGGCCCTTGGCGACAGACTGGGAATGAGGCTCTCCTGAAAGGCAATGACCAAAACTAAGTAATACCCTTTCTTAAATTTTTCTAATAATTTAAGTAAAAATAAGCCAAGTTTTTTTTTGTTTGTTTGTTTTTTTTTTTTTTTTTGAGACGGGCTTGGCTCTATTGCCCAGGCTGGTCCTGAACTCAGTATGGAGCACAGGCTGGCCTTGGACTTGGCAATCCTCCTGCCTCCCCATGTGCTGGATTAGAGGCATGCGCCACCAAACCCTGCTTTATGTGGGAGGGGAATCGAACTTAGGACCTTGTGCTTGCTATGCAAGCACTTCAGCCGCTGTGCCATTCCTCCAGCCGCAAGCCAAGCTATTAAGAGTGACAATTCTCTCTGTGTACTGGGGGGAGAATCCAGGGCCTCCACACAGCTACATCCCCAGCCCTTTTTATTTTCTATTTCAAGACAGTATCTTCCTATATAATTTGCTCAACTGTCCAGGCTACCCTCAAATTTGCCTTCCTCCTCCCTCAACCTCCTCAGGGGCTGGACTTACAGGCATACACCACCTCCTCCAGGTGAGAATAACAATTTCTAAACATATCAGCATCCATATATTTCTTTTTAAGCCTATGAGCTTTAAGTTTCCCGTGACATTATTTTTAAGAACTTCAGGGCCTGCAGAGATTGCGCAGCAGTTAGGACACGTGCCCTGGGTTCAGTCCCCCAAGCGGCACACACATGTGGCTCTAGCACTCAGAAGGCTGAAGCAGGAGGACTACTGTGAGTTTGCAGCCAGCCTCGGCTACAATAGTGAATTCAGGACCAGCCTAGATTAGACAGCGAGTCCTTGTCTTTAAAAAAGAAGACCAAGTTTCAGTTGACACAGCACGGGCAGCAGGCCCAGTGGCAGCCGGCACAGATACCTTGATAGTCCCGCGTGAGAGGGAAGAGCAGCTGCGGCCAGCACACGTCGTTTTGGCTGCAGTCGTAGTCGGTAAAGTTCATCTGGAACCTACAGAACATGTCATTAAGTTACAGTTGCTACACGCCAACAACATGGAAATTTCAGGAGTTGGTTTCCGGGCTGTTTTGTGGGTGCTTCCTCTCAGGGTCAACAAGGACAGTCTCCAGGGGTTACCTGGTCAGGGGGCGCGGCAACGGGGCCGGCACTTTAATGAACTGGACTGAGGTGCTGACCGGGAGCAGGGCGGCCTCATCTCCACAGGTGAGCCCACACTCGAACTGCCACTCCGCCGTGGAGAACCTGGGAGAAAAGGTGCGTGGGCGGCATGGCAGTACACCATGAAAACTGCCAATTATCCCCACGAGGCGAGACACGTGCACAGAACCCCCACATCTACCAGCCAGCTGCGGTCAGTCACTGCCAATCTCTCCTCTGCAGACATCTCATTTTACACAGGTGCCTTTTTTTTTTTTTTGAGACAGGGTCTCTCCATGGTCCAGATTTGCCCTGAACTCACTAAGTAGCCCAGGCTGGCCTTGATCTCAGAGTAATCGCCTGCCTTAGCCCCCCAAGTGCTGGGATTATAGGCATGTGCCACCACACCCTGGCAGGTAGCTTTTTATTAATCAATTTTTCGTGATACTGGGTGTTGCGCCCAGGGCCTTTGCACTAAGCTACAACCTAACCTATTTTTGTTTCATTTCGTTTTTGACTTTAAGAAGGGTTCACGCTAAGTCACCAAGAATCCTGGTTTGGGGAAGTGTCACTGCAGCTTGGAGGATGGCCAGTGACTGTGCGGCCACACACTGCCCATAAACGAGACAGCCATGACCTGAACCAGCTGCTTGCTGCCAAGTCTCCAATGACTGGAGGTGCTCTCTGATCAGCACGCCACCTGCATGCCAGGACTTCAAAATAAGGGGCTTGGCACGCAGAGCCCTTGTTCGTATGTGAAGTCCCTGATGGACCTCGCAGAAGCTCTCATGCGGCTGTGTCAGTGCCGTGAGGACAATCGTCCATTAGAAACATCATGGGAACATAGTCCATGGATGTGCCCAGTCCTGCAGCTAGTGACTGCAACTGGTAAATAAGCAACCCACTGTGCATATGTGCGTGTGTGTGTGTGACTGACACGGAGCCCAGGGCCCTCATACTAAACCACATTACCTCCCAACTGCGGTTCTGAGATAGGTTCTCACTAGGTTTCTCCAGCTGGTCTCAAACTTGACATTCTCCCTGCCTGAGCCTCCCAGAACGCGGGGATTATAGGCCTGTGCCACCGGGCCCAGGCAAACAACCAAATTCTAACCTAGCATTCCCCCGTGCATGCTTCCTTCCCTAATATGCCAAGAGCTGGCTAATCCACAGTGGGACCGCACCTGGTCTCCACGCCCAGGATCTCCTGCTGCGTGATTCCTTCCACGGCGCCTGCGTCTGAGAAGAGGATGCGGATGTGGAGCTGCGCAGGAACATCCTGGCAGATGCCGCCAGCGCGGCCAAGAGCTGGGTCTGGGCCTGCATGAGGAGCGTCCACACCTGGGGGAATGGGAGTTCATAGGGAAAATCAATCACTGACTCCCAGGCCTGACCCACACAACAGACCCGCCCCAAGGAGCCAGCCACTAAGGGGAAGCCACCATGGGAATGCGCCCAGGCTTCCAGCAGAAACACAGTCGCGGTCTACTACCGCTGGGCCTCCCAGGCAGCCACGGGGCTAGAGGCTGCAGAGGCACCTGAGCTCCTCCAGGCGAGGTCGGTCCCACAAGCAGCAGGTGGGCAGTGAGTCCTGGGGGCGCCAGCCCAGCAGCAGGGTCACGCAGGAGAACAGAAGGGGGCGAGGGATTAACCCGTTCGTCTTGGACATGGATCAGCAGTGGCACGAGGTGTTGGCAGAACCCTTGGGGGTTCTTCCTTCCCTCAGAGACAGAGGACCCCTTGTGCCTGTTCGCTGACATCGCTCCCTTCCCGTGGACTAGCCGCAGTCAGCTGTGCTGATTTTTGGCTCCAGTGTGAGTAGAAGCCACCTTGCCCCCAGAAGAGCTACAAAATGCCATCGCCTGTCTGATTTAGTGCTCCAAGCTCTGGAAAGCCCCGTACTCCCCACTCCTTCTGTGCCCAGGCAAGTCCTTCCCTGTCCCCAGGGCTCAGTCTGGATGGGATGCCCCAGCCTTCTTGCCGAGCTAAACTGCAGCCTGATGCATAATTCTGATTCTGAGACCAAGTCTTGCTGAGTCACTAAGTCACCCAGGTTGCGCTCAAACCTGTGATCCTCCTGCCTCAGCCTTCCCAGAGTGCTGCAACTACAGGCCGGGGTGGCCGGTCACAGCTTAGCCAATATTTCTAACTGGCCTCCGTAGTTCTGTTCCACCTTCGTTTCTTCTCCTTCCTTGCCAGCTTTGCTGAGATCTCACCCACATACCACGCAGCCTGCACCATGCTGCCCACCCGCCCTCTCAGAGAGGAGATCCCGAGAATACCCACGTTGTGTGGCAACCTTCGCCACACTCAGGGTGGTGGTGTTCGCTCAGGATTTTCACTGGGAGTGGGAGGTGTTGAGCACATACCATAGCACCGAGCTACCCCGGCAGCCTCAGACAGTTTCCAAACACCATCACCTCGAATCCCAGTCCTCCAGCAGCCAATCCCACTTCCGCCCACCACTGGAGACCACGGGTCCTTCCGTCTCTCCCTCTTTGCCCATTCTGACCTTGGGCATGGGGCATGGGAGGGGGCTGGGGTTAGAGTCCAGAGTCTTAATACTAAGCTAAGGCCCCAGACCAATTTTAGTTTTGATTTAGAGACTGGGTCTAAGTTACTAAGTTGCCTTTATTTATTTGTTTCTGAGTCAGAGCCTCGCTCTGTAGTCCAGGCTAGTCCTGAACTCACTATGGAGCCCAGCCTGACCTTGAACTAATGGCAATCCTCCTGCCTCAGCCTCCAAAGTGCTGGGATTACAGGTGTGCACCATCACACCCACCTTATGTGGTACAGGGGAATCAAACCCAGAGTCCTGAGCTTGCTAGGCAGGCACATTAACCGCTAAGCTATTCCTCTACCCCTTATGTATCTTTTAATTTCTTTTTCAGGCAGAGTCTTACTCTGTAGCCCAGGCTGGTGCTGAACTCATTATACAGCCCAGGCTGGCCCCAAACTCACAACAACCCTCCTGCCCCAGCCTTCCAAGTGCTAGGATTATAGGTGTGTACCACCACATCTGGCTTATACAGTGCTGGGGAATCAAACCCAGCGCTTTGAGTTTGCTAGGTGCTAGGTAAGCACTTTTAACTGCTGAGCTATGACCCCAGCTCTGGCTCAGACTTTCAATCCTCCTACCTCAGCCTCCCAGAACGCTGGGATCACAGGCCTGCACCACTCAGCTTGGCTGGCTAGTGTGTGGCTTTGAGGATGGCTTATGAGCATGATGTTTCCAATCACTTTTAATTTGTTTAACTAATGTGAGAAAATTAATTAGTTTCCTCTCATCAATAAAGTTACTTTTGTAACTTTTTGACATTTTTGCAAAGTCAAATCTCAAAGGCTGGGGTTCTGGGCATGGGAGAGCGGCAGCTTGCGTGGACAGGCGGGACCTGGGAGCCCCACCCCGCCCCACCCAACCTGGCTTTATGAAGACTGGCAGCTCATAATACAAGCGGGCAACTGGAAACTCGATGCCTGTCCTCTTTGAGTCTCGCCCCTTCTGCTTCCAGGGAGTTCCTGATTTCTGCTTCATGTTCTCCCTTGCACTTGTCCCAGTAAAATTACTTTCCACTTCCTTAAAAAAAAAAAATAGAGGACTAGAGGAGGAATAGCACAGCAGTTAGAGCACAGCACATGCCCAGAAAGCACAGGCCCTGGGTTTGATTTCCCAGTACCAATTAAGCTGGGCATGGTGGTGCAGCCCTCTAATTTTAGCACTCAGGAGGCTGAAGCAGGAGGACTGCTGTAAATTCAAGGCCCTGGGTTACACAGTGAGCTCAGGATCAGTCTGAACTACTAAACAAGACCATGTTCAAAAAAAAAAAAAAAAGGCCAGGTGTGGCTATGGTTGTGTACACACCTAACCCCACCACCTAGAGACCTAGAAGCTAAGGCAGGGCGATCCAAGTTTGAGGCTACCCTGGGCTACAAAGGAAATTCAAGCCTGGTCTAGACTATCCTGTGAATCCATATCTCAAAAAAAAAAAAAAAAAAAAAAAGGTAAGACATGCGAAGGGGGTCCTGCCTGCAGGGGTGACTCCTGGACGAATAGCCAGTTGCACCTGAGGAAAAAACAAAACAAACCCTGAAAACCTATTAGAGCTGGTCCTGGTGACACAAATCTGCAATCTCAGCACTCTGGAAGGCTGAGGCAGGAGAATCACAAATTCAAGCCCAGAGTGGGCAACTTAGCAACTTAGTGAGACCCTGTCTCACAATAAAACAAAAATGGGCAGGGATGTAATGCAGTGCAAAAGCCATGGGTTTAATCCCCAGTTCTGCAAAGGAAAGGAAAGGAAAGGAAAGGAAAGGAAAGGAAAGGAAAGGAAAGGAAAGGAAGGAGGGAGGGAGCGAGGGAAGGAGAGAGGGAGGGAGAGAAGGGGGGGTGGAGGAACAGCTCAGCAGTTAAAGTACTTGCCCAGCAATTGCTATGTTAAGCGCTAAGTACCCGAGTTCGATTCCCTAGTACCACATAAGCCATGCATGGTGGCACAGGCCTATAATCCCAGCACTCGGAAAGCTGAGGCAGGAGTACTGCCATGAGTCTGAGGCCACCTGGCCTCTACAGTGAGTTCAGGACGAGCCTGAGCTACAGAGAGAGACTGTAACTGAAAGAAAGAAAAGAAGGAAAGGAAGGAAGGAAGGAAGGAAGGAAGGAAGGAGAGAAAGAAGGAAAACCACGACATCAGGCCTTAATGCCACAAGGACATGTGCGGTCGCAGCCACCGAGGTCTGTGATGTCCCTGGCGCACCATGACTTACGGATGATCTCCAGCCAGCCGTCACTCAGGTCCTTGTAATCAGAGTTGCCTCTCGCGGCAACATGAGTTGCTTGGATTAACGAGTCCAGTCTTTCAACAACGTTCTCTCTGCAAGAGAGCAAGACGCAGCGTGGCTGTGTCAGTGGGCCCACCACGCAAGTTCTTGTCCTGAGTGTCTGCAAGGACTTTTGATGCCCAGACTGACAGGGCAGGCACTGGACACGGACTGAGGTCCCACTTGTCTTCAGTGGGCCCCAGGTGGGGAGAGCACCTGTGGGCACAGGGTCAGCCAATGGAAGGAATGAAACTCTGACACTGTGACGTGTGGCTGGGCTGAGAGCACGTGACACCCAGGAGGAAAAGCCAGGAGCAAGGCCACCCATTGTAGGATCCTGTTGATGTGAAATGTCCCCAACAGGCAAACCCCTGAGGCAAAACCAGGTATCTACCAGAGGCTGGGACAGAAGGAGACAGAAAGGAACATGCTAACTGGTATACGGTTTGTTTTCTGTTCCCTAGCCAGCACAGGGCCCTGAGTTTGATTCTCCGGCACCACACAAAGCTGGGTGTGGTGGCGCACGCCTGTAATCCCAGCACTCGGGAGGCTGAGACAGGAGGATTACCGTGAGTCCAAGGACAGCCTGGCCTCTATGGTGAGTTCAGGACCAGGTTTGGCTACAGAGCAAGACCCTGTCTAAAAATATATATTTTGAAACTAGATAGAAGTGGTGATGGCATGACATCACAAAATGCACTAGGTGCCCCTGAGCTTGTCACATAATTACTCATCTTTGTGCCACTGGGGTCACCAGAGCCACAGCCACAGCCTGTTTAATTTTTGATTCTGATACAAAGTCTTACCAAGTTGCTAAGTTGCCAAAGCTGAACTCAAAAGTTGTGACTCTCCTGCCTCAGCCTCCAAAGTGCTGGGAGTACAGCCATGGACCACCACACCTGGCTTATGTACTGCTGGAGAATCGAATCCAGGACCTGGTGCTTGCTAGGCAAGTGCTCTAACCACTGAGCTGTGCTCCCAACCCCCCAAAAAATTAAAAATTAAAGAAAATGAAGTTAAATTCAACAATGCAACTCACCTGAGCTGGGTACAGTTTTCATCCACCCCAACTTCCAACAGGCACCCAGACTGGACGTCATGTCCAAACAGGATGGGCCTGAATGTTGCTGCTGAGCATAGGCCCCTTCCAGCTGCAAAAGGGAAAGGTCGCCCTCTCAGTTGCTCAAGCCAAACACAGGCAAAAGGGTGCAGTGGGCACAGCAGGGCACAGCTGGAATCCCAGCACTCTGGGAGGCTGAGGCAGGAAGATCGCAAATTTGAGTCCATCCCAGGCAAAAACTTAGCCGCCTAGTGAGACCCTTCCTCAAAATGCATAAAAAAAATAAAAGGGACCTGGCATGTAGCTCAGTGCCAAGGCCATGGGCTCAGTCCCCAGTACCACAGAAAGAAAAAGGATGAAGTTTCTAGTTTTTAAAATCTAAGATTATTGTTACTGTAATCTCTTCAAAGCCAAACTCAGGCTCCCTTCTGTGTGCAAATCTTAGGAGCTAGGACCATGACTGGTTGCTTCTCTGCAGCATGACATAAGACTCCTCTGGTGGACATGGGGATTACCAGGGGTCCAGGCTCTCCCCACAACCCTGTTCAGCAGGCAGCTGGTCCCACATCTCCATCCCTACACAGAGTGACAGGAAACAGACTGGGGGCTCAGGCCACTCTCGTATTTAAGTGCCTTTTAAGTGTAATCCGCGCTGCAGGTACAAACAGGGTTCATTAAAAAAAAAAAAAAAAAAAAACCCAGGCCTGGTAGCACAAGGCCTATAATCCCACAAGTTTGGGAAGCTGAGACGGGGGACTGCAAGTTTGTGCTTAGCCTGCGCAACTTGGCAATGTGGCAAGACCCCATCTCAAGTGAACAGCAAAAAGCAACCAGGGATGCCGCACAGAGGGAAGGCCCCGGGTTCAATCCCCAAAACCACACGAAGAAAAAAGTGCTACAGCCTCCACCTCCTCCCTATTGAAAAAACCAACAGGCAGTTATTGCAACTGATGACTTGATTAGATTCACTGAAGCTCCAGCCGTCACAGGACCTCACAGAATGGACACACGGGATTACCTGACTGCAAGACACGCAAGGTTGTCACATCATTCGGGCCTCTGGTGCTCAGGGCGCGGACAGGCTTGCCCAGCTGGTAACCTATTCAACATGGGAGCAAGTGTTAGCACCCTCTGCAGGCCTCTCCTGTCTCGGGCACCTCCTCCACCGCGTAAAGGAGGGCTGCACAGCGACAAAGGACAGGTAGACAAAGCCTTTTTTTTTTTTTTTAATATCCTTGAGAGTCTGGAAGAATAGCACAGTAGTTACAGGACTTGTCTAGTAGGCTCAAGGACCTGAGTTCAGTGCCCCAGCAATAACTAAATTAGGTGTAGTGGCACAGGCCTATCATCCCAGCACTCAGGAGGCTGAAACAGGAGGAATGCCATGAGCTCAAGACCAGCCTGGGCTACATAGTGAGTTCAGAACCAGCCTGGACTACAGAGCAAGACCCTGTCTCAAAATAAATAATCCTCTTTGAGCTGGGTGTGGTGGTGTACACCTGTAAACCCAACATTTGGGATACTGAGGCAGGAAGACTGCAAACTCAAGGCCAGCCTGGGTGACCCAGGTTCAAAATAAAAATAAAAAAAGGCTGGAGCTAGAGCTTAGAGTGAGGGCCCTGGGCTTGGCTGTCAGTACCCCAAAGGAAACAGAAGAAAAGGCGATCCCTTCCGGGCACGGTGACACACCCTGTCATCCAAGCACACTAGGAAGGTGAGGCAGGTGGACTGCAAGTTTGAGCCCAGCCTGGGCGATTTAGTTATTGAGCAAGATGCTGACTCAAAATAAAAAAGGGGCCGGGGATGTAGCTCAGTGTACAGACCCTGGGTTCATCTGAGACCAGAAAGAGAAAGAACAGGCTAGCACCTTCATATATTAATTTTTTTCTTGTATTTAACAGAGAAGGACATTCATGTCAGTTTTTTGTTTCTGTTTGTGTGTTTTTGAGACAGGGTCTCCCTCTGTAGTCCAGGCTGGTCCTGAACTCACTGTGTAGCCCAGGCTGGCCTTGAACTCAAGGCAATCCTCCTGCTGCAGCCTCCCCAGCGCTGGGACTACAGGTGTGTGCCACCACACATGGTTTACATGGTAATGGGCAATCAATCCAGAACCTTGAGCTTACAAGAAGAGCATTTAATAGCTGGGCTATTCCTCTGGCCCTCACATGAGTTTTAAAACACATTTCAGAAACAAAATCTGAGAACTGGGCCATGTAATCCCATTACTCTGGAAAATGGAGGCAGGAGGTTGACAGGTTCTGAGTTTCCCAAGCTGACCTCAAACTTAGAATTCTCCTGCCTCAGCCTCCTGCGTAGCCAGGATTACAGGTGCAAGCAAATGTGACCGGTTACTCTCCACTTTTTAAGGTGCAGTTCCCTCTTAAGACCATCATGAAACCCACGTAAGACACACACTGACTTGTGTGCGGCTCACTCCCGTTCCAGCCTAGGTCCACAGCATAGATACGCGACTCAGCAACTCCCACGGGCAATTAGGAATGATCTCAGCTCTGTTAACGTGGTTTCTTAAACCTGGTCTGTCTTTCTAAGTAAGACAGCTCATTCTTTGAGGACAGGTTCCTTGGTATCTAGTCGGTTTTTTGTTTTGTTTTGTTTTTTTGAGACAGAGTCTTACTCTGTAGCTCTGGGCCTTTAACTCAGAGCAATCCTCCTGCCTCAGCCTCCTGAGTGCTGGGGTTTCAGGCATGCACCACCACACCCTGCGTATGCTATGAGCTCTTTGTGGATCAAACGCAGTTGCAGGAAACGGCTCTTGCTGGGCTAGCCCTGTAACCCCTGTGCAGGTCCTCCAGCCCAACCCTTTCTTGCAATCAACACAGGATCAGGCAACTTAAGTAACTCAGCAAGATCCTGTCTCAAAATAAAAAAAGAAATTAAAACAAGCTGAGGATGGAGGGTTTAGTGTGCAGGCCCTGGGTTCAATCCCAAGGGCCAAACAGAGCAAAAAGGAAAAACAGAAAACAAGCCAGCATGAGAAAGTAAACCTGGGAGTTTAACAGACCAGGGCCCAGAGCCAGCAGGAAGGCCGTGCCACCCACAGCCTTTGGGCAGCGACTCCTGCCGGCATTTGTCCTACCTGGGTTTCCAGATAGTTCCTCTTCGTCTCGGCTGTTATGATTTAAAAACTTGACTGAAAATCTCTGCGTCATTATTCCTAGAAATAAGTCAAAGACGTAAAGTGCACATTTCACTGCGGGGATATCATCCCGGCCCGTGACGTTCTACACCTAAAGCCTGTATCTTCATGTGCAAAACAATCAGAAACGCGCCTAAGGAACCAATCTGACTGCAGCTGACGTTGCCATCGGAGACGCTTGGGAAAGAAAAGAATATGACACTGGGGCCCCTCAGACCCGGGCCCCGACCCTCAGCCACCGGCCACTGCTACCTCTCTGCTGGGTGTGGACTTTCGCCCTGGTGACTCTGATGCTGACTCCACTGATCGTGTTATTGTCCCAACTGAACACGTAGTGCTCCTCCACTGTCACATTTCTGGGAGCTGCGCCACTGCTTAAGAAGGCGTCTGCAAATACGAGAGAACCCTGAATGAGCACTAGCACCCTAGCAGCCTCCCAGCCGCCTCTCCTCCGCCTTCCAGCACCCTGGATGCCCTTTGTCCCTCTGTATGTGTTCCTGTAAGCCAAGGCTCCTCGGAGCATGGCGGGGCTGACATTTGGGAAACGTTTGTGACTTCCAAGAGTGCGGAGTGTCCGTTGTGCCGTGGGGTCCCCCACATTCTAGGAACCCCTCTGAAATGTGAGGACATGCACAATTGATTAGGAGGGTGACCGCATGCTCACAGGTGCCCAAGAGTGCTACCAAGCTGGCTGTCAGACTCACAAAGTTTAGTTAGCACAGAAAGAAACGGAAAAGTGGTATCCCTCAGAACGCTTTCACAGCCAGGCCCTGTCGCCCCAGCACCCTGGGAGGCTGAGGCAGGAGGATCACAAATTGAAGCCCAGTCTGAGCAAATCAGTGACTTGGTGAGACTTTATCTCAAACAAAAGCAAAACAGAAAAAAGTTGTCATGTAACTTAGGGTAAATGCCCTGAGCTCAATTTCTAGTACCACAAAAATAAATAAATAAAGGCCCAGTGGCATAGACCCATAATCCCAGCATCCTGGGAGGCTGAGGCAGAAGGATTCCAGGTTCAAGCCCAGCCTGGGCAATTTAGCAACTCAGTAAGATCCTATCGCAAAAATCTAAAATAAACACAGCATAAGGATATAGCTCCATGGTATGAAGTCCCTGGGCTCAATCCCCAGGATCTCTCTCTCTCTCTCTCTCTCTCTCTCTCTCTCTCTCTCTCTCTCTCTCACACACACACACACACACACACACACTCCTTTAACTACTTGACAAGTCCTTCAGAGAAGGCTCCCGGGACCCGTGGACTGGAAAGGATCCTGCACTCACCCCATCCTGGCACAGAGGAGCTGGCCCAGGGCCATGGGGAGTATCAGGGCAGAACAAGGAACTATGACAAGCCATCCCAGCTCTACTGACCTTCCGGAAACCCTGAATGAAAATGCATTTTACTCTAGTCAGAAATCACATCTAGTCTGGCGTGGTGGCACATGCATGTCTGCAATCCCAGCACTCGGGAGGCTGAGGCAGGAGGACTGCTGTGGGTCCAAGGCCAGCCTGGCATACATAATGAGTTCAGGACCAGCCTGGGCTACACGGCACCTAGCAAGTGCAAGGCCTTGGGTTTGATTCCCTCACAGCACGTAAGACCCTGCCTCAAAAAAGAGAGTGAGAAAGAGAGATGATGTCTGCATGTCTGTAGCAATGACATCAATTATAACATTACATACCTGTACCGGTGATGAACTTGCTGAGGTCCGTGGCCTCCTCATAGGTCACGACTGGTGTGACTGCGCCTAAAGAGATGTAAATTACCTTTCCAGCACCACCTGGTATCACCTGAGCACATTTATCTACTCAAGGGAAAGGCTGCCGGGCCAGTGGTGCAGCCTAGTAATCCCTGTGCTTCGGGAGGCTGAGGCAGGATGATCACAAATCTGAGCCTCACCTGCGCCATTAAGCAACTTAGTGAGGCTTTATCTCAAATGTATTTACTTACTTATTTTTGTAGAGAAGGCACTTTATTGGAAAATACACAGAGAAGGACAAAGAAGGGGGCTAAGGCTCCCACTAGGCACAGGGGCCAGGAAAGCGGGCTGCACTCTGCTGCAAATTCAAAACTAAGAGACGGGCTGGGAAGGGGGAAGAAAAGTGATGGGCTGAGGTGTAGCTCAGTGCAAAGGCCCTGGGGTTGGATCCCAAGTACCACAAAACATTTTCTATCTATCTATCTATCTATCTATCTCTACATCTATCTATCTATCTATCTATCTATCTATATATATACATACATATGCTTGTCTTTTTTGTTGTGCAGTGTTGAGGTTGAATGCAAGGTCTTGAACATGCGAGGGAAGCACTGTACCACGGAGGTACATCCTCAACCTAACGTCCCTGTACTCTTAGCACAGAATTATAAGAAGAATCACAAAAATCAGTGAAAGCCAGTGTGCCACTGTCCCAAAGGAATGTGTAGGCAGGCTGGGTGTACTGCAGACCTGACACCCCAGTACTCTGGAGGCTGAGGCAGGAGGACCACATGTTCAGCTTAGCCTGGACAATTTGGCAACTAAGCAAGATTCTATTGCAAATTTAAAAGGGGTGGAGGGAGGTTGGAGGAACAGCACAACGGTTAAAGTACTTGCCTTACAAGCACAAGGCCCTGAGTTTGATTCCCCAGCACCATGTAAAGCCAGGCGTAGCAGTGCACGCCTGTATCCCTAGCACTAGGAGGTGAGGCAGGAGGACTGCCGTGAGTCCAAGACCAGCCAGGGGTACATAGGGAGATCAGGACCAGCCTGGACTACAAAATGAGATCCTGTCTCAAAAAAACAAATTATAAAATAAAAAATAAAAGGTTGGGGATATAGCTCGGTATAAAAGCCGTGGATTCAATCCCTACTATTGAAAAAGTAACAAACAGGACTGGGGGCTTTAGTTCAGACGTGGGGGGCTTTCCTAGCATATGCAAAGCTCTGGGTCCTGGCCACAGCAAGAACTATGTCAGGCTTGGTGGCGTGGGCCTGTAATCCCAGCACTCTGGGAGGCTGAGGCAGGAAGATTGTAAGTTCAAACTCAGCCTGGGAAATATCTGATTTAGCAAGATCCTGTCTCAAAAAAGAGGGGGAGGGGGAAGGCTGTAGCTCAGTGTGAGGGCCCTGGTTTGAATCCTTAGTAACTGCCAAAAAAAAAAAAAAGAGGACCTAATACGCTATATGCTTTTTTCCAAAGAAAGCACCGCCCTCAAGTTGACCTAACAGAAATGACTTACATTCTCCCGTGTTCATCCTGGCCTGCTCCCCTAGTTTTCGCCACTTTGCCTGTGGAAGTGGGGATGGAGCCCAGGGCCTTCACAATAAGCTACATTTGCAGCCCAATTTCTCATTTTTATATTGAAACACGAAATCTCACGAAATCCTAAGTTGCCCAGGCTGGGCTGTGCCTTGCAGCCCTCCTGACTTGGCCTCCCAGAGCCATCCTGTACTGTGTACCCAGGACTGATCCTTCATTCACGTGTGACCTACCTCCAGTGGCGCTGTTCTCAATCTTTGATGCAATAACACCCTCGCGATCCTGGTATGCCTCCAGATCAGTCGTGCACTGGACGTCAAAATTCCGAAGGAACGCCACTGGGGCATGCTGCAGACACTGCCCTGCCAACGCCACCTGTGGGGAAGAGGCAGGCCCGGCAGCTTCATGTCCTTCTGACCTTCCTGCAGCCCGC
This sequence comes from Ctenodactylus gundi, assembly GCA_004027205.1. Lineage (NCBI taxonomy): Eukaryota > Metazoa > Chordata > Mammalia > Rodentia > Ctenodactylidae > Ctenodactylus > Ctenodactylus gundi. The sequence goes on along the minus strand of PVKB01000534.1, from coordinate 464,522 downwards.
CCCACTGCGGCTTTCCCTCCCCACGGCTGGGTCTCAGCCATGCCACCCACATCAGGATCTGCAGTGTTACTCAGTAAGAACAAGGTTAATCCCTTGTCTCACTGCTTCCAAAGACTGGTCTGTGTTCAACCTCATTTCTCCCCTTACCAAGAACAGAGGGGAAGAAGGTTCCAGGGATGGGGCGCAAACCCAGGGCCCAGCAGCAGCCCCAGCTTAGTTAGTCCCAACCTCCAGATTATTTCCTTTGCTGTTTTTTCCCAGATTTTTAAGTATCATAAAATGAATTCTTATGAACAATAAGAACTACTTCCATGTCCCATGTTTTCTGTCCTCAAATATTTGTTCCCAATAATGTTAAACTTAATTAAAAAAGATGTCATGGAGTACTACTCTGCCATAAAAACAGATAGATCTAAGTAATTTGTAGATAAATGGACACAACTTGAGACCATCATGCTTAGCTAAGTGAACCAGACTCAGAAGGTTAAGTACCTCATGCTTTCTCCAATATGAGAAACCCAGAGCACAAATAAATAACAGAGTCGAAGGGAGATGCTGGGAGTCGGGGGAAGAAGTAGAGTGAGAGGGCCTAGGAGGGGAGAAGGGAAGGGAGTATGAAGTCGGAGTGACATGTATGTGCACAGAATTCTCGAGCTTCATGTAACCATTATGTACTGTATGTACACACTTCTAAAGATGCGAGAAGAATAAAAAGCAAATCTGAAAAAAAAAGATTTCATATAAATCCAGGCATAATAGTACATGCCTGTAACTCCATACCTCAGGAGGCTGAGGCAGGAAGCCTGCCCAAGTTCAAGTCTAGACTGGACTACATAGTGAGACCCTGGCTCAAAACAAAACAAACAAACAAACAGAACAAAATCTTTTAAAAAAGAGAAAAGGGAGCTAGAGGAATGGCACAGCGGTTAAAACACTTGCTTTACAAGCACAAGGCCCTGAGTCTGATTCCCCAGGATCACATAAAGCTGGGCGTGGTGGCACACAACTGTAATCCCAGCACTAGGGAGGCTGAGGTGGGCCTATAGTCCTGAGTCCAAGGCCAGCCTGGGCTACAAAGTAAGACCCTGTGTCGAAAGAAAGAAAAAAAGAAAGAGAGAAAGAGAGAGAGAGAGAGAGAGAGAGAGAGAGAGAGAGAGAGAGAAAGGGTAGAAATTGACAATATAAGTGAAAAATGATCACCACTTCTATGAAAATTTTATTTTTTTATTTTGTGGTACTGAGAATTGAACTCAGGGTCTTTGCACTGAGCTATGCACCCCAGCCCTTTTTTATTTTGAGACAAGATTTCACTAAGTGGCTAAACCGCTCAAGCTGGGCTTGAATTTGGAACCCTCCCTCCTCAGCCGCTGGTGTGCTGGGATCACAGGCTTGTGCACCAGGCCTGGCTCTCCCACGGGAATTTACAGGCAATCATTTAGTTTTATCTGACAAGTTCATGTTGAGATTTAGCAAAGACAATGATCACTTTTGAAAAAAAATTAAATCTAGAAGCCATTAGCAATTCAGCCCTTAAGAAATCCACAGGAGAAAAAAAAGTACTTTAGGGAGACATTTTCTAGAGCTGTGCAAGCCAAATGAACAACAGGACAGCGGCGGGAGGACCCTGCATGGGAAAATCAGTCCTTACCTGAGGGACAGTGAAGAACACAGCCTGCTCTGTGGTCCTGACCGGATCTCCCTGTTTGTAACCCGAGTCCGCAGACGGCTGGGGATCAGTGTGCAGATGGACTTCAAAGCCAGGGTCGTGCCTCGGGGATCTGCAGACCCACAGGGGCAGCTGTCATCCTGGGCCCCCTTCAGCCAAACTCCATTCTTTCTCTTTTCTTTCTTTTTTTATTTTTATTTTTTTTGAGACAAGGTTTCACTCTCTAGTCCAGGCTGATCCTAAACTAACTATGCAGCCCAGGCTGGCCTTGAACTCACAGCAATCCTCCTGCCTCAGCCTCCCCAGGAGCTGGGATGACAGGCAAGAAATGGGATTACAGGTGTGCACCACCATGCCCAGCTTTAAACAGGATTTTTATACATGTTTTTCTTTATTTTTTCAATTAAGGACATCATAGGTCGATGATAATTTTTAACAAATACAGAACTGAGTTGGACGCAGTAGTGAACACGTGTAATGCCCAGTCGGGAGGCTGAGGCAGGAGAATTACCATGGGTTTAAGGCCAGCCTGGGCTACATAATGAGTCCAGGGCCAGCCTGGACTACAGAGTGAGACCCTGTGATGAAAATAATAATAATAATAATAATAATAATAATAATAATAAAGAACAATACAGAACTGTGTATTACAGAAAGTTAAAATCTACCATGGGCCCACCACTTCTGCCTCACCCTGGAAAATCACTATTAACTGTTTTCTATAGTCTTGTTTAGTAGTGCACACTTCTGTACTCCCAGCACTCTGGGAGGCTGAGGCAGGAGGATCACTGAGTTTAAGCCCCATTTAGGCAATTTAGTGACTTAACGAGACCCTACCTCAAAATATAATAAAAAGCCACGTGTGGTGGTACACACCTGTAATCCCAGCACTCGCGAAGCTGAGACAGGAGGACTGCCATGAGTTTGAGGCCAGACTGGTCTACACAGTGAGTACAGGACCAGCCCAGACTACAGGTCAAGACAAATAAAAATAAATAACTAAATAAAGAGGGCTGGGGAGGTCACTCAGTGTGAAGGTCCCGGGCTCTCCTCAGTGCCACCAAAATGAAAAAAGCCCGTGAAGAGGCCTCGCTCTGCCAGACTGAGTGAGCGGCAGCGCTCTGGAGCGAAGTCTAGCCTCAGGCCACTTCAGGGTCTGGAAGCCGCCACTGGCTAAGGGGCCCCAGGCAGCGGTGCAGTGGCTAAGGGCCCTCAGGCAGCGGTGCTACTCACAGGGCCCCGTGGTAGAAGTGCCCGAGGAAGGGTGAGTTGGTGAGGGATGACTGCACGCACAAGAAGGGGAACCAGTCGGGGACGGGGCCCGCTGTCTCGCCGGTGGCGCAGAGCTGCTCGAACGGAGGGCTGACATCTCCACCAAACACTCCGGCTTCACAGGCCTGCCCAAACAGCTGTCTGGCCTCGGAGGAGCAGTCCTAGAGAGAGAGGGAAGAAGCAGTGAGGCCCCGTTCCAGCGGTAACCACGGCACGACTCCCCCACACCACACACGGTGAGAGCCCAGCACCAGCCCGTCCAGGCTGGAGGTCACGAGGAGTGCCAGCAGGACAGCAACTGATCCGTTCTGCAATCAAGAGCAGGTCGGGGCTGGGGACAAACACAGTGGTTAGTGCACTCCCAGCCAGCATAGGGCGTGGGGTCATCCCAAGCATCACGGAAGCAGGGTGTGGTAGCCCACGCCTGTAATCCCAGCACTCAGGAGACCGAGGCAGGAGGACCGTCCTGAATCCAAGGGCAGCCTGGGCAACACCACTGATTTCAGGACCAGCTTGGTCTACAGAGTGAGACCTGTCTCAAAAAACTACAACAACAACAAAAAAAAAACCTACCATGTTATGCTCCCAACTCCAGTCTCAATTTTTTTTTTCTTGAGACAGGGCCTCGCTCTGTAGCCCAGGCTGGTCCCAAACTCACTATGGAGTCTAGGCTGGTCTTGGACTCGTGGCAATCCTCCTCCGTTGGCCTCCCAAGTGCTGGGATTACGGGCATGCACCACTATGCCCGCTTATGTGGCGCTGAGGAATTGAACTCAGGGCCTTAGCGCTTCCCAGACAAGTGCTTTAACCACTGCACCATTCCTCCAGCCCGATCTCAGTTTTGAAAGGCCATCCACTAGAAAGCTGTGGGTGGGCAGCTGCTGGTGTCCCTCTGGGGCCATCAAGAGGCCATGCTGCTACGCCCAAACATTAGGAAGGGTGTACCTCATCACAGCAGCAGCGGACATCACAGGCCCCGGCTGTGAGATTGCAAGGACAGGGACCCAGGGGCTGGTACACCTGGTCAGGGATGACAGTCACGTTCTCTGGAAAGGACACACAGCACACAGGTTCAGCCAAGCAATGATCTGAGGAAAGTGCTATGCTCAAAACAAAACAGAGCCGAATCATCGAGTTCTACAAACTGCCTTTGGCGAACATTCCCATTAGGCTTTGGGGGTTTGGGGTGGTTTTGTGGTACCAGGATTGAGCCCAGGGCCTTCACACTGAACTACATCTCCAGTTCATTTTTTTTTCAGCTTTTTTTTTTTTCCTTTGAAACAGGGCCTCCTGGTTTATGACCAGGGCTTAACGTGTGACTCAAAGCTACACAGCACAGACCAAGGCTTCTAAGCCCTTCTTGCTCTGAAGTAATTTTTTTTTTTTAATCTCTACTTTTAGTGTTGTGTGGAGGTACAGGCTTGTAATCCCAGCACTCTGGGAGTCTGAGGCAGAACACGGCAAATCTGAGCTCAGCCCGAGCAATGCAACTTAGCAAGACCCTATCTCAAAATAAAGCAACAATAATAGTAACAATAAATGGGCAGCCCCATACGTCTACTTTTGAAGAGAGGAGCCAAGTCACTGAACTGCCAGGGCTAGGATCAAATTTGTGATCCTCCTGCTTCAGCCTCCCCATGCTGGGATCACACGCACATGCCCCTACACCCGGCCTTTGTTGGGTGGAGCCTGCACAAGCTACTCGAGCAGGAGAAGCCACATCCCTAGTCCCCAGAGTTGGGGGGCCTGGCGGCACAAGCCAGAGGCACAGAAGCTGGCACAGAAGGCAATGGACGAACCCAAGCAGGAGACGCCGCGCTTGGGGAGAAGCCACAGGGCCTGGGGAGGCACCTAGGAATTCCCACAGGGGTGACACCAGCGGGCCAGCTGCTCACACACGCCCTGCCAGGCCATTCATTACCCGAGGCTGGGCCCCAACTGAGGAATGCCTTCAGTTTCTCTGCAGTCCCTTTTCACATATAATGACAAGATGGGTCCCTTCCAGCCAGCGGAACCGCACTTTCATTCGAGGATTTGATCGTGTATCATCTGTATGTAGCTATGAACATGAACAATGCGCCCATGGCAGCAGTGAGCCAGCACAGCGCTGCGGGTTCTAGGCTGAGACACAGAAGTGCCCTTCTGTGGGAGAGCCGCACCACACAGCAGGGGACATGACCAGGAGGAGGGCCTGAGCTGGGTCCCGTGGTGTAGCCCTGTAAATCCAGCACTCCAGGAGGCTGAGGCAGGAGGACTGCAAATTGGAATCCAGCCTGGGCAATTTGTTTTTTCCAGAGACAGGGCCTTGCTCTGTAGCCCAGGCTGGTCCTGAACTCACGGCAACTCTGCTGCCTCAGCCTCCCAGGTACTGAGAAGTTGAACTTGGGAGCCTTCAGCTTGCTAGGTAAATGCCATAACTGCTGAGGTATGCCCCAGTCCATAGAGATAAATTTTTAATACAACAGTACAAAGCAAAAACTCCCTTAAAATTAGAAGACAGACAAACATTCAGCGTTGGAAGGCAAGGCAGATCCAAGTAAGTCAAGCAAATGCGCAGCACACACCTACAGCCGGACAGGTGTGGCGCCAACTCCCGAGAGACCTCACTTGCCTGATGCATTTTGGGTCACAGAGTTGCCATAAATCTCCACCTGGATGAGCAGATGCGCTAAGCAAGATGAACCGCGAGCCACAGACACCAGGAGAGTGTGGACACCACACGGGGACTCTGAGAAAGCCTCCGTCTCATTAGGGGCACACCAGGGCAGGCCCGTCTTCAGTCGCACCGTCACCTCCAGCATGTTCTGAAAGGAAAGTCAAGGCTGCACTTTCAGAGACTTAATATGACATCTGTAACCATAGCAATATAGGCAGGAGGAGGAGCAGAGGAGCTCACTCCTAGCAGGGCGAGTTCCATTCCCCAGCACCATATAAACTGGGTGTGGTGGCACACATCTGTAATCCCAGCACTCGGGAGGCTGAGGCAGGAGGATTGCACTGAGTTTAAGGCCAGCCTGGGCTCCAGAGTGAGTTAAGGTCTAATGTGGGCTACAGAGTGAGACTATCTCCCACCCACCCCCAAAAAAATACCACTATCACACATCATAGAAAACCACACATTAACCTTGGTTTATTTTACAAAAAGAGAACGACACTCAATACAACAGAATTCTTGAGGCAGGAGGAATGGCACAGCGGTTAAAGTGTTTGCCTAGCAAGCTCAAGGCCCTGGGTTCGATTCCCCACATAAGCTGGGTCTGGTGGTGCACAGCTGTAATCCCAGCACTTGGGAGGCTGAGGCAGGAAGACGGCCACCAATCTAGGGCTAACCTGGTCTCCTGTCTCAAAAATAAATAAATAAAAATTAAAAAAAAACAGAATTCTTAGGCAAACCACATTTCTGGGTCCCCTTCTGGCTAGTGGCAACTTCAGGCCCATTCTTTCCTCCTTCTGTATTTTTCCTAATAAATTGCTTTCTTAAACAAACAAACCTATCTTAGATTTCACTTTAATATCAAACCCTTACACCTATGGGAATAAGCAAGTCTCAATTCCTATCTCTACTTATGTATTTATTTTGTGTGGGTCTTCACAATGGGCTACATCCTCAATCCTAAATCAAGATTTTTTAAATTTTTCATTTAATTTAATTTGGAATGGGAAACAGGGACTCTCGGTAGTCCAGGCTGGACTCCATAGGAAGGTCCTGAGCTTACTATGTAGCCCAGGTTGGCCTTGAACTCAGGCAATCCTCCTGCATCAGCCTCCTGAGTGCTAGAATTATAGCTATGTACCACCACTTCTAGTTTGTGTGGGACTGGGGAATCAAACCCAGGGCCTTGCACATACCGGTCAAGCACTTTAACCACTGAGCTATTTTCCAAACCCTACATTTCTTATTTTTAGACTGAGTCTCACTGAATCACTAAGTTGCCCAGATTGAGCTCAAACTTGTAACCTCCCTGCCTCAGCCTTCTGGAGTGCTGGGACTGAGCAACAGGGCCTGGCTTGATTCCTAATCCTTAACAACTTTTAGATACTTAAGATTTTTTTTTTTTTTTTAGACAAGGTCTGGGCTCTGTAGACTAGGCTAGCCCAGGAGTCATGGCAATCCGCCTGCCTCAGCATCCTGAGTGCTAGGATTACAGGCATGCACCACCATGCCCAGCTTTATACAGTGCTGGGGAAACAAACTCAGGGCCTTCTGCTTGCTAGGGAAGCCCTTTAACCACTGTGCCATTCCTCTAGCTCCTACTTAATACTTCATTTTTTTTCTTTTGGCACTGAGGATATAATTTAGGACCTTCATATGCTGAGTTACATCCTCAGCTCCTTTATTTATTTATTCTTGAGGCAGGGTCTCACTCTGTAGCTCAGACTGGTCCTGAGCTCAGTGTGTAGTTCATGTTAGCCTTGAACTCACAATAATCCTCCTGCCTCAGCCTCCTGAGTGCTGGGATTACAAGCGTGAGCCATCACACAGTTTATGTGGTGCTGGGGAATCGAACTCAGGGCCTTCCTCCAGCTGTCCTTTATTATTTTGGAGACACGGTCTCACTAAAGGGCCCAGGCTGGGATCAAACTTGCAATCCTCCTGCCTCAGCCTTCCTGGGTGCTAGGGTGGCAGGCCTGCACCACCCTGTCTTGCTTCCTTCTTCGTTTGTGGTGCTGGGGGTCCGATCCAGGTTCTCACACATGCTAGGCAAGTGCTCTGGCACTGGGCTAAAGCCAGTGGTGTAGAATCTTTTTAAGTGTCTTTTACCCTCCTACTAGCAAATTAAATACAATAAAAAGTCAATGAAAACAACCCCCAGTTTCTCCCAGAACAGCGTCTATGGAGAATGTCTTCCCTGCCCACCAGCAGGGTTACGGTGCCCACCCTGTTGCTGGACAGGACAGCTAGGGCCTGTCATCCCAGCTACATGAGAGGCTGACACAGGGGGAACACAAGCTCCAGTCCAGCTTGGGAAATGTATCCACCCCATCTCAAAACAAAAAATAAAAAGGGATGGAAATGTGTTTACAGTTGAGTTTGAAGGCCCTGAGTTCAATCCCCAATACTGAAAAAAATAAAAAAGCACATACACACGGAGTCTCCCACATAGTTTCACATGGCTCAGAGGTCCTGGCAGCACGTGGAGCCCCTAATGCCAGGGGCAGAACCCTGCGCCCCAAGTTCACACCAGCCCAGGCACGGAGAAAATCCCAGACAGCACTGGGGCGACTCTCCCGCAAGGTTTCTCTCTCAATTGAGGTTCCGCTGCCAGGATCTGGCCTCGGGCCTTACCATGCTCGGGGTCACGGTCACACTCCAGTCGTCCGTCCTGTTGCTTAGCGCGCCACAGGCTGGAACTGGCAACGCTCCTAAGAGACACGAAGGATACACGCAAGGCGGCAGCGTCCGGCAGGCAGCTAGCGGCTACGCTGAGTCGCAATCTCTCTGCCCTTCCGCGCCTCCACCCGTCCACTGGACGGGAGAGGGCTGCGTGTTCGGGAAAGAGGCTGCCAGCGGGGCGCCGGCGGGGCACGCGCGCTTTTCCCGAACCGTCCGGCGACTCCCTCGGTCCACAGCCCCCCGTCCCTGTTATGCTGCGCAGGATCCTGGACGGTCCCCACTGCCCCCCACAAGCAGGGCCGCGCTCTTTACCCGCCTCGACCTGCAGCTGCAGCGGGACCACGGACACTGTCACATTCTCCGTGTCTCCGACCAGGAACGCGCTGACCTCGGGGCTGGACATTCGGATAAAAGGCGGGATGAAAGCTAGCGGAGAAGGGAGGAGACACAGAGCGATTGACCGCGGCAGAATCGTGGGCAGGGCGGCTCCTAGGGCGTCGCGGCTTCCGCAGATCCCAAGTCTGGCCCGGTGACGGCCGGGCGCCCTCCACCCCGGCCCCGCAGGTCCCACGCCCGCCGTACACACCCAGGTCCCCCCGCAGCGGCCCCAGGGTCCCCAGCAGCAGGAGGACCCCCAGGAGGGCGGGGGTCGGCGGCGGAAAGCCCATGCCTTCAACCGCGCACGTCCTAGAGACCCGGAGGGGGCCAGAAGCGAGAACCCGGCCCCCACCGCCCTGCAGCCGCCATCTTGTCAAGCAAATAACAGGAGCTATGGCAACCACCAATCCGTCCCCTGCCCGCTGAGAGACGACCCATGATTGGCCCACCTGCAAGAGAGCCCACCCACCCACCTCCGGCCCCGCCCTTCAGGCCTGGCGCTTTTTTGCTGCTTTGGATCCTGAAGCATTACGAGTCTGCGCGGTGCGGAGTGGGGTTTCCGAGCCTCTCTAGGAGGCGCTGCGCTGTGAAAGCCAAGTTCCCAGGCGCTGCGTCTGAAAGGGAGGCGAGGACTTGCTCCCTAAAGAGTCGAATATTTGGGCTGGAAAAGTGGCACAACGGTTAAAGTATTTGCCTTGCAAGTTCAAGCTCCTGGGTTTGATTCCCCGCACCACACAGATGCGGGCAAGGTGGTGCACCCCTGTAATCCCAGCACTCGGGAGGCTGAGGCAGGACGTTTGCCTTGACTCCAAGGTTATCCTAGGCTACATAGTGAGTTCAGGACCAGCATGGGCCACATAGCGAGAAGCCGGACTCTGACTCAAAATATATATATATATATATATTTTAACTTAGAATTTATGAAGACTTTTGGAAACTGGATATAAACACAGGCGGAGCTGCAGGGCCCTAATTGTGCGGAGCTGCTAGATTTGTTATCCTGGTTTTTTGATGGATTTTCACCACTACACCGAGCTAGCTTTCAGCACTCCGAAAGCAGAACCAATTAAAAAAAAAAAAAAAACCCTGATAATAGGGCTGGAGGAATGGCTCAGCGGTTAAAAAGCTCGGCTAGCAAGCGCTAAGTACTTCAGGGCTGGCCTGGGCTACAAACCCTGTCTTAAGAAAACAAAAAAGAACTCAGATGAAAAGCTGGACATGTGCCTGTAATCCTGGCTACTTGAGAGCCTGAGGCAGGACTGCAAATATGAGGTCAGCCGGAGCAATTTGGTGAGCCTCAGCGCTAGAGCCCTTGCTCAGAATGCAGGAAACCCTAGGTTTTGTCTCCATCCTGCAAGAAAAACGGGGGATGGAGGTTCACTGAAGAGAACGCAAAGTTTGGCCTGACAACCAGAAAAATGCGTTAAGTACCAATTCTGATGAGGAAAGGAAGAGTGTGTTTTTGGTTTTTGTTTTGTGTTTGAGAAAGGGTCTCACTCTGTAGTCCAGGCTTATTCTGAGCTCAGTGTATCCCAGGCTGACATCAAACTCAAGAGCAATCCTCCTGCCTCAGCCTCCCTAGTGCTATGATTACAGGCCTGCACCACCACACCCAGCTTATCTGGTGCTGAGGAATGGAACCCATGTATTTAGTGTATGCTAGGCAAGCATTTTAACTGCTGAGCTATTCCTCCAGTCCCGAGTGTGTTTTTCTTAGTGCACGCTCGTGGGTGAGACAGCCTGGTCAGGGGTCTCACTTTCCCACCTCGTACTGTCTGTTGCTCACCTTGGGTGGGTCGCTTAGCTTCACTGATCCTTAGTTCCTATATGAAGGAAATAACTGCAAGCCCCTGGTAGGAAAGAGTGAGGATTAGAGGAAGCACAGCTCACAAGCCTGGACCAGTATCCAGGTGAAGGAACCCTGGCTAGCAAAAGGATGGTATATCACCTGGTGGACGGGCCACATGTGATGTTCAGGACCATGTCTTGCTGGTCAACAGCGACTATGAAATCAGTGTTTACTCGCTTCTTGTACCGTTGCCCATGCTGACCTTGAACATGCAAGCCGCCTGCCTCAGCCTTCCAAGTAGCTAGCATGCCAGGTGTGCCTACAGCGGGCAGCTCTATCAGTAGATAATGTTCGTTATACACTAATTGGTCAGCCTGACATTCTGAAGGATTCTGAAGGTTGAGGGTCTTTATGGGCCTCACAGGGAACACTTTTCTTACAGCTCTGAAAAACCATGCCTAACATTAGCATGAAAATTTTCCCTGTATCTCAGCTGTTCTCAAGGAAACTATAAGAGTGTTTCCATTTCTTGATATCTGGGAATAAAGCCTAGGAGAACTTACCCAGAGGAAAGTTGTCAAACATTTAAATGTTTATGTTCTCTCCCATCTGCCTTTGGCAAAATGAATCTAGAAATTAAGTAAAGCTTGGGAGGTAAATCCTCCTGGAAGAAAACATTCCTATAAATAACAGTGACTGGGCTGGAAGAACGGCCCAACAGTTAGAGCGTCTGCCTAGCAAGCACAAGGCCCTGAGCTCGACTGCCAGCCACATAAACCGAGTGTGGTGGCACAAGCCTGTCACCCCAGCCCTTGGGAGGCTGAGGCAGGTGGACTGAGATGTCGAGGCCAGCCTGGGCCACACAGTGAGTTCAGGACTCTGGCCTAGACTACAGAGTAAAACCCTATCTCAAAAACAAGACAAAACAAAGTTCTCACTTCTAGTGATAGGAAACGTACACATAAAATGTCATTTCAACCGACCGCAGGCAGCCCTGCCCTTCACATACTTGGGGGGCTCTGAGGAAGCAAATGGGGTGGCCTGGGAGCCTCCACCTGGCTGCTGTCAATGCCCCATGCTCTTATTCAGGAACCGCCAGCACAATCACAGATCCTTTTGGATTATTTGAAGTAAAACAAGAAGAAAAAGCAACAGAGCACAAATCCTTGTGTACATAAACCCCAGAAGGCTACCACCGGATATCAGGTTAAACAGTTCTATTTTTTGAGACAGAGCCTTGTTCTATAGTCCAGGCTGGTCCTGAAGTCACTAAACAGTCCAGGCTGGCCTGGAATTTATGGCAACCCTACTGCCTCACTCTGGACTGCTGGGATAAAGGCGTGTGCCATCACACCCAGGTGGTTTCTTTATTTTTCTTTATTTTGAAGCAGAATCTAAATTGCATATTCTGGCTTTCGCTTTGGGATCCTTCTGCTTCTGCAACTAGCTGGGATTGCTGGTATGTACCAATGGACCTAGACAACTGGAACTATTTAACTGGATCTGCCTAACAAGCCCAAGTCCTGGGTTTGATTCCTCAGTACCACATAAACTGGAGGTGGTGGTACCTGCCTGTAATCCCAGCACTTGGAAGGCTGAGGCAGGCTTGCCATGAGCTCATGGTCAGCCTGGTCAACATAGTTGAGTTCAAAACCAGCGTGGACTACAGAGTGAGAGACCCTATCTCAAAAAAGGAGGAGGGAGCTGGAGGAATGGCACAGCAGTTAAAGTGCTTGCCTTGCAAGCACAAGGCCTGAGTTCAATTCCCCAGCACCACATAAAGCTGGGTGTGGTGGTGTAAGCCCTTATCCCCACATTAAAGTTTTTTATTTTCTCTTTATTTTTTTCAGATAGTGTCTCACTGTGGAGTCCAGGTTGGTCCTGAACTCATGACAATCCTGCTTCAGTCTCCCCAATGCTGGGATTACAGGTATATGGCAGCATACCTGGCTAAATTTTGTGGGGCAGTACTAGGGAATTGAACCCGGGACATTGTACTCGTTAAATGCTTTCAACCACTGAGCTATGTCCAAATTTTATAATTAAGACTCAGCTTCTGAGATCTAAATGGAAACATATACAAATGGGTTGTCAATATACCTTTTTTTTTTTTTTGCGGGGGGAGCCATATTATGGACTGAACCCAGGGCCTTAGCACTCAGCTACATTTTGAACCCAACCTGACTTTTAATTTTGCAAACAGGGTCTTACTGACTTGTACAGGCTGGGCTCACGCTTCCAATTCTCCTGCCTTGGCCTCCCACAGTGCTGGGATTACAGGCCTGAGACACTGGGTCTAGCCTGAAAGAACTTTTAATAATTTCTAGAAAAATGAATAGAAATATTTAGGGAAATAATTCAAGCAAAATTAAATACAAAATAATTTTATTGCTAAAATTACAAATGTTTCTTTTGAATTCAGTGCTTCAAGAGAATGATTCCCCAATATTGACAGTTTTCCAATTAAAATGACAGAATAACAGGCTGCATGGAGTCCCCCTCCCTGCTAAGTCCCACTGGAACCCTGCACACTGAATCTCACCATGAGCCCCCCCATGTGGGCTCTGGGAGAAAAACTCGCTGGCAGCCTACGGTTCCTGCTCTCCCTCGTTTAAAATCAGATTCTGTACGTGTTTCACAACAGACCATGACCCGGACATCTATCTGAACACAAGCTGCTGTGAGACACACAAGTAGACATGGGCTGCCATCTGCAGCTGGAACCAGTGGACAGGCAGGTTTACGGACATCGGACCTCCGTAAAAGGGAAGTGTTGATCCGAACGCGTCCTGTCAGGACTCATGCTGACACGATGAACCAAGGCTTTTCCCAAAGCTGTGGTCAGAACCATTTCCCAGGAAGGATCCGCATGGGGGAATCCACCTCATGGGCTAACGCTGACTAATCAGCATCCATTAAAACAACAGAAGTTACAAGCGTGGGCTTTCCTCCTCCCTTCTATCCAGAAACCAGTCAGAGTGGGTTTTAGGAGTCACCTCTCAGGGTGATGCCTCAGACAGGCCCGCCTTCACAAACAGCCCCTTAGGAACCCTTTCTGGAAGATGCCTGCCATGTTAAAACTACCCTACGTGGGACTGGATTCTGGTCAGAGTCCTCCTGGCCATGGTCCTGCAGACACGTTCTGTAAATGGCCCTCTAAAGGGGGACATGGTTTGGTGTCACGCAGACACTTTCAGCTTTTTCTTCTTGGCCTTCAGGACTGGAGGTAGGGAGATCTTAAAGGCTGTCCTAGAAGAACACAGAGGGGACTTTCAGTGCGTGGTGACAACACAAGGGGTCACCCCCTTGCCCTGGAACTACTTACTCGCATGTGGTGCAGATCGGACTGAAGTTGCAGAATACTGAAAATTTTAAAAAGGCAAAAGGCTTAAAATCTGCACAGCTGAGGTCATCTGTGCCCCTTCAACAAGGGACACAACCACCACCAGGCAGAGGAACTTACTGGACAGACACACAGAGCAGACGTAGCCAATTTCAATGAGGTTCCGATGACAGAAGCAGGCTGCGCGGTAGTCCACGTGAATTGGGGGAGGGAGGATTAACTGAGCCCTCTGATCGTGGTCAGGAAGGAAAACCCACTGCAAGGAAAAGGGAGGGGCAGAGAAACTGTATGTACATGGGAACCAAAGATCCAGTAGTCAGAGAGAAAAAACCAAAAGCATCTCCCTTAAAAACCTGTACCCTTGATCCCAGCACTTGGGAGGCTGAGGCAGGAGGATTGCCATGAGTTTAAGGCCTGTCTGGGCTAGAGTGAGTTCAGGACCAGTCAGAACTCCAGAGCAAGATCCTGCTTCCAAAAAAGAAAAAGAAAGAAAAAAAGAAAAAAGAAAGAAAGAAGAGAGACAGAGAAAGAAAGAAAACCTATGCCCTTGGCAATATTAGGGACTGAAATGAGAGCCTCTGCACTAGGACAAACCCCTAGGTCCCCTCCCTTCAACCTTTTTTGGAGATAAGATCTGACTAAGTCACTAAGTTGCCCAAACTGGGCTCCGATTTGCAATCCTCTTACCTCAGCCTCCCAGAGTGCTGGAATACAGGCCTGCGTCACCGAGCTGGATGAAAAATGCGTTTTACTCAACACTCACTGAACACATGCATGCACACACAGGCCGTGTCGTAAATACTCTGCACACAGCTAGAGTTCAAATACCACCTGGAGGGCACCTTGCAGGGCACGGACCTGCATTCCTTCCCTTGTCGCGTCACTAGCACGGCCACCTCTCTCCCCTACCCAGGAGCCTCAGCCCTCTCCTTACCAGTAAGTACTGCAGCAGGGAGGGCATCTGCGGCACCTTCAAGTACAGTCCTCCCGTGATATCACAGGCCTGTAAGACACAGAGGCTCTGCCACACAAGCACCCACTGGGCTCCAGACTGGGGGGTTGGGGGGACGGTGCTGAACTGACACAAAGAATAGCATGCAGATCTAAAAAGGCACAGCTTGGGCATGAGGCTCCTGGCTCCTGTAACCCCTCTTCTCTAGTGCACCCTGGGGCCACAGTTCCAGGCTGAGAGGCCACACAAGACAGGCTGTCCACTGCCCTCAGGAAGCGGGGGCTCTGTGCTAACCCAGGACAAGGGAGAGCTGGCTGGCAAATGCACTCATGTCACAGGTTCTCATTTCTACAAAGAAAATCCAAGCGGCTGGTCAGAAAGGCGTCACCGACACACAGCCCAGAGTGACGGCAGGGAGCAGGCTGTGCAGGTCCCAGGGGCGAGCAGAGGGGCAGCAGGCACAGAAAGCGCTGCCCTAGCAAGGCAGGGCACCCAAGCAACAACACGGGGGCAATGCAGACAGACAGCAGGTAAGGGTGAAGGGGCACGAGGCCCCCCAGCCCGCCCGGTGCACCTCGCAGTGAGGACTCCGGGCGTTCGTGAGCACGACGGGAGGCCAGGGAGACCTGAGGCAAGCAAGCAATGTGATCATGGACAGATGGGGAGTCGGGGGTCCTGGGAACTAAAAGGCTTTGTACTGAGCTATATCCCCAGCCCTTTATGACTTTTCGCTTTGAGACAGGGTCTCTCTCATTAAGTTGCTAACTTACCCAGGCAAGGCCTGAACTCATAATCTTCCTGCCTCAGCCTCCCAGAGTGCTGGGATAACAAGCCTACAACATGATAGCTGGCTTCACTTGTATTTTGAAAGCTTCAGGGGCAGGGCACTCAACTCAGAATTTAGAGCACGTGCCTAACAAGCACAAGGCCCTGGGTTTGACTCTCTAGCATTGCATAAATTGCATAAATCGGGAATGGTGGCACACACCTATAATTCCAGCACTTAAGAGGCTGAGACAGGAGGACTGCTGTGAGTCTGAGGTCACCCAGAGCTATACAGTCCAGACCAGTTTGGACTACAAAGTGAGATCCTGTCCCAGAAAATAAATAAATAATAAATGTAAAATAAAGTTTCAAACTATTAAAAAGCAACATCTAATAGTGTTTTGCAACAGAAATATAACGCAATACATGTCATTTAAAAATTTCTAAGATGAGGGCTGGAGGAATGGCTCAACGGTGAAAGCACTTGACCAGCAAGCACTAAGTCAAGCGCTAAGTACCTGAGTTTGATTCCCCTGCACCATATAAACCAGGCATGGTGCTGCACAACTGTGATTCTAGCACTTGAGAGGCAGAGGCAGAGGATTGCCGTGAGTCCAAGGCCAGTCTGGGCTCCATACTGAGTCCAGGACCAGCCTGAGCTACAAAGCAAGACACTGTCTCAAAAAAATTTGATAAAAAATAAAAGAATAATTCAAGCCCAGTCCTGGCCAACTTAACAAGACCCTCTTTTTTTTTTTCTCTTTAAATCATTTTTCTGAGGCAAGGTTTCAACCTGCAGTCCAGGCTGTTACTGAACTCACTATATAACCCAGGCTGGCCTCAAACACACAGCAATCCTCTGCCTCAGCCTCTCAAGTGCTAGAATTACAGGTGTGCACCACCACACCCAGCTTATGTAGTGGTGGGGAATCAATCCAGGGCCTTCAGTTTCCTAGGCAAGCACTTTAACCACTGAGGTATTCCTCCAGCCCCAGGAGACTCTACTTCAAAATCAAAACTAAAAGTGGGCTGAAGACACAACTCAGCTTGAAGGCCCAAGTCTAAATCCCCAGTACCACAAAAATAAATGAATAAAACAAAATATTCTAGTAGCCATAAAAAAGGCGGGGGGCAGGGGGGTGAAACAGATGAAGCTAGGCCTGGTGGCACAGGTCTGTAATCCCAAGACTCTGGGAAGCAGAGGAAGGAGGATCACAAATTCAAGCCCAGTTGGAGCAAGTTAACTTAATGACTTCATTTCAAGATCAAAACTAAAAATAAAGGCTAGGGGAATGGCTCAGCCTAGCAAGCACTATGCTAAGTGCTAAGTACCAGAGTTCAATTCCCCAGCACAAAAAAATTAAAAAAAAAAAAAATCCGAACAGAAGAAATTCTTTTGAATAACACTTTTAACTCAATATATTCAAAATATTACCATTTCAACATTTCTCATTATGTAAGTTACTACTTTCTGTAACTCCCAACACCAAGCATTCTTTGGCAACATACCTGCTGAAGGAGTCCTGAATCCGTGTCTAAAACACAGGCATCAATCAGAACATTCTGAAAGAGACATTCAGCATTATCACAGGAGTAATGCTGGCCGTGGCCAGCCACCTAGCCTAAGATCCCACCTGTGGTACACTGTTCTTTATTTGAAGTCCTGGGGAACAAGCTTAAGGTCTTTACACTGAGCTACATTCCCAGCTCTTTTTTCCTTTAAATCTCACCAAAGTACTAAGTTGCCCAGGCTGCGCTTGAACTTGTTGTAACCCTCCTGCCTCAGCCTCCAGAGTGCTGGGATCCGAAGTTATGCCCTGGGCAAGGATTCTGAGTCTCTTCTTAAAGCTGTTCACTTAATACACACAGTGGCCCTGTCAGGCTGGGTCTCACCACTGGTGACAGCTGACACACGCAGGCCTGGGAGGGCCGGGTCCAGCGCCAGCAGAAGGCCGAGCTGCCCCCTAAGCGCTCTGCCTATAGCTCACTGCCACATTCTCTCCAGGGAGAGAACACCGTGTACAGCTACGGTGGTGTTTTGCACTAAAGCTGAAGTTTGGAGAATGTTTCCTTCCTTCCTTTCATCTTTCTTTCTGAAGACACAGTCTCACTCAGGCTGTTCCTGAGCTCACTCTGTCACCCAGGCTGGCCCTGAGCACACAGCAATCCTCCTGCCTCAGCCTCCGGAGTGCTAGGAGTACAGGCATGTACTGCCCAACTTTCTTTTTTACAACATATCAAGGAAGAAGATCTATTAACCGTAACTCATGTGGACATTTCAGTTATCCTCAAAGTAAAAATGCTCCATCTTATACACCTCATTGAAGAAGAAAGAAAAACCGAAGCGGCAGGTGCCACATGAGGGATCTGAGGCTGGGCCATACCCGTGTGCCTAGTGGTGCTCGGGCCATCACTGTCACCCCACATGGATTTCGGATGGGCGCCCATGGAGGCTCTGACAAGAATGCCTCTCTGAACAGATCATAAAATTATGCCACGGAATCTGCATTCTGGAACATTCTTTCAGAGATGACTATAAATTCACCTGTTTCTGTGCGGCGAAAATGACGTTCATGAAGTTCATGTACTGCAGTGCACTATCTTCTGCTGCCTTGATGACCTGAAAACCACAGCCACATCAGCACAGGCCAGCCCTGTGGTTCTGGGGCCCCAAGATCTACTGCAAGGGCCCCACCAGGACGGCTTCCAAACTCACTTCCTGTTCAGTGTTATTAAATACTCCCCCAAGCGTAAAGACAACAGGAGAATTTCTCCCAAACCCTACTGCCTGGAGATTATCCTTGCTAGTGATCTGATGACTACAATATATAGTGAGAAAAGACCATATTATGTCAATGAAATAGACATTCGTCACCTACCATGATGGTTCAGTCTGAGCAACAGACCACAGAGCAGCTGAGCGACTGTGTGTTCTCAACACCCCAGAGTGAGCTTCCACCAAGAACAGGCCTGGCATGCCCACCACACAGAGACTGCAGGGCCTTCCTCTGCCACACACAGACTGGCACCGCCCAAGCGGCATGGGAAGGAGCACACCCTGCCGCCTGCCCAGGTTCCACCAACAACCCATGATCTACTCAGGCCACACTAGGGGTCATCCGTCCCTTGCATGAAGCAAACGCTCCCAGGACGTCCTCAGGCACCACTTGCGCAAATCCCTAACCATTTCCCGGAAATAACCAGCACTTCTACCTCCACGGGTATGTAATTCTGCTACCAAAAAGCCCACCAGCAAGTATACAGTACATACTCCTGTGGGGGACAGGAGAACACCCACACCACCTTGGGGTCGGCTGCAGGGTCTTGCTGGCGCTGATGGACGCTGGCATTTCACTTTCCTTTGCCCACAAGTCAAGTAGAATACCACGGCATGCTAGACAGGCCATCTGCACTTCTTCTGCAGATTGCTCTTTTCTCTACCTGTTGTTCTTGAGTAAAACCCGATTGTTACAGATTAACTGCTAAGAGCACTCTTTTTGATACATGATGGTAATTTTCTACAAGGAAGCTCTGCTGACAATACTTTTGTTCATGTTGCAGAGGATTTTTTCTTATTCCCTTGTTTTGAGGCAGAGGGCTTTCCCTGAAAGGCTGCATGTGTGGTGAGGGATCGGCACACAAGGCCATCAGTGCGTGTGTCCTTGAGCCTCTCTGACTCACTTGTTCCCCCCTCCCCAACCCTGGCAGTGTCTAGGGCAGAGCTGGCTGCCTGCAGCGAGAGGGGGAGTCCTTTTCACCTTGACAACAGCCAGGCTCAGTGCTTTTTACTGAATAATCCATTTTCTCCTTGCTAACCTGATGTTCTCCCGTCAGCCCACGTCAGACTCCACATACGCTTGGTTCCATGTCTGGACCCTCATCCTCCCTGCCTGCCTGCTGCAGAGCCGCACAACACGGCCACCTTCCAGGGTGGCCTAAGGGCCGGGGGCACCTCCGACCTATGGTCCCACTTTACAAACCTCCTGACTCTGCACTCTGATTATTCTTCCATAGAAAATCTCCCTGCTCTACTAGAAAAAAAAAATCTGACTTCCTAACTGAGCTTGCACTGAACTTGGGAGGACACTGGAGCCAGTGACGTCGGAGATTGTCCTTGAGAATTTCCGCTGTTCTTCATAACCAGGTTATACTCGCATGCTCCATTGGTCCTGGACTTGCTTCTATTTTAAACCGGCCTTACCCCGTGGTTTCCTCCCCCACTGTTGCTCACTGCCTGCAGTGGCACTGACAGATACTGCTGCTTTTTAAACTTACCAATATCCTTGATTTCATCTCCTGGTTATCTATAAGGAGATAAAAACAGATTATAATTTAAGTAAAAAACAACAGAGCTTATTAAACATATTTGACTATAGTTATTAACTGAATAACAACAGAACTTATTAAATTTCTAAGCACTTCCCAAGCATCCCAACAAGAAATAGCAAGGCAAGCAGAATCACAGCTCTGCGGAGGGCACAGGCACTTACCTTTAACTTCCTTATTCATTCTATGGATGTCTTGATTTCTCAGCATTAAGGAACATAATAGTAAACACCGTACAGAGACGACCAGGAAGCCTGAGCTAAAGTGTAAGACCCAGGAACCAAGAGGTACCGTCCCAAGGAAATGAAAAAGAGACAGCTGGAGAGATTCGTCAGTTGGGGAGGGCTTGCCTCGAGGCCCTACGTTCAATGCCCAGGACTGTAAAAACACAAACAAAATAAGCAGTGGGGAAGTAGCTCACAGAATGGGTACTTACCAATCATGCATGAGGCCCTGCACTCAAATCCCAGCACCACAAAAAAGAAAACAACCCCTAAGACTGAGAGGTTGTCACCAGTGCCCTGCACTACGAGCAAAATGACCTGCTTGCCCTAGAGAAGTGGTAACAACCCAACTGAAGACCAGTAAAAGAGGCTTTTAAAATCAGACACTGCTCCCAACTCAAGGAACAAAATTTAAGTGTCACTTATCACATAAGAAACAAGCACACATCCTGAAGAGGCAGTCACGGGCATAAGGACATCCCAGAGAAAGCAGAGTTTTCTCATTTTCCCACCATTTCAAAGTTTTACAGTTGGTCTAAAATCATTTCAAAACCCCAGTGAACTAGTTTTTATTATTCTCCACTTTATTTTTTAAATTTTATTTATCTATTTTTTGGCACAGGGTCTGACTCTCACTAAGTAATCCAGGCTGGTCCTGAATTTGCTATGTCCACCACTTTAGAAAATTCCGGTTTCCCATAAATTCAGACCCCCTCCCCCTGCCAAAACGTTAAAGGTCCCCAGAAGTCACTACATTTGTGGAGGCTCCTGGACACAGGATACAGCAGAGGGCTTTGGCCAGGGACCCTGCCAGCAGTGTTTCCGTGTGCTGACCCTTGATGTCACCTGCAAGTGATACACAACATTCAAGAGGAGATAAATTAAAGTACTTTCTTCCACCATGGTTATCCTCAAACCAAAGCATTCCTCATGAATGGAAGGAAACGATGACAGTTTTCAAACTGGGTTTCAAAAAATAAGGAGATAATATGTTCCCAGGAATGTTTAAATAAATCGCCTTTAAACCTTGTCTCAACTCTAGGCACGCAGGTATGCACTCGGGGCCTGGGGAGGGCAAGCCCAAGGAGCCAGGGCCGATGACGATGGGTGAAAAGAAGGCTCTGGGGGCAGAGCAGGACGACTGCAGGAAGCCACTCCAGTCAATCCCTTAGACGGCGGCCCTCGAGACAGTCTGTGCCGACAGATGCTTGGCTGTGTGGGAAGGCACGTGCTGCTGTCATGAGGAGGGGCATCGTGCTGACCAGTGGGCAGAGGCCAGGGTGCTGCCACGCCTCTTGGGATGCACAGGACAGCCCACGCTACAGTCACCCAGCCCCAGTGTTAGCACCAGCAAGGGTGACGCAGACGAGAGTACACAGACAGGTTTGGGGGTACTTCGGGGGCTAAATGCACAGAATGGTGTGGCTGTTTATGTGTGGGTGCAAGGCGCAGAAAGGAGAGAAAATGAAAGCTCAGTGGCCGCACAGAGGGCAACATCGTGGCGCAGAAGGACAAGGACAATGGGACTCGGCCGTGGGAAGGGGTCACATGGGATGGGGGGGAAGTCTTGAAAGTCAGTCTGGGTTTGAGACAGAGGGGAAGTGTCACATGTAAATGGTAATTCAAAGACAGGTGGGAAAGAACATTCTGAGGAAGAAAGGAAGAAAACTATGTGAAGAATTTTTAAAACCTAGTTTGAGGAGCTGGGGACCCCTAATATCAGCAGTCAATGTGCCTGCCTGGCAAGCACAACGCCCTGGGTTGATTATCCAGCACCACATACGCTGGCTGTGGTGGTGCATGCCTGTAACCCCAGCCATGGGGGAGACTGAATTAAGTGGATTGCCATGAGTTCTAGGCCAGCCAGGTCCAGCCTGGAGTACAGAGTGAGATCTTGCCTCAAAAAGGGGCGGGGGGATGGAGGCCTGGAGGCATGGCTCAGCGGTGAAAGCGCTTGTCTAGGAAGCGCTAAGTCAAGCACTAAGTATCCAAGTTTGGTTCCCAGCACCACATAAACCGGGTGTGATGATGCATGCCTGTAACCTCAGCACTCGGGAGGCTGAGGCAGGAGGATTGCTATGAGTCCAAGGCCAGCCTGGGCTACAGAGTGAGATCCCACCTCAAAAAAAAAAAAAAAAAAGAAAAAAGAAAGAAAGAAAAAAGCAAGCACTTACTTTAAGAGGTAAGATTAACAAAAACAAGAACTAACCCAGGCATGGTGGCACACATCTGTGATCCCAGCACTTTGGGAGGCTAAGGCTAGAAGATCCACATTCTGGACCAGTCTGAGCAGCTTAGAGACATAGTGAGATCCTGTTTAAAAATAAACAATTTTTAAAAGGGCTGGGAATGTAGCTCAGGGTGAAGGCCTTGGGTTCAATCACCACCACCAAAAAAAGAAAACTGATGGTCCAAAATAGAGTGAACCCAGCCAACAGGTAACATCTTCAGAAGCTGGAGAGTTCCAGAAGCCAAGGTTGGTCACCCAGGTCCCATACGGCAGAGTCAGGAAAATACAGAAAGCGATTGAAAGTGTCTTTTAAAAAGAAAAGCAAGTAGAGAACACTGAGGGGCTCAAGTGTCCCAACTTAAGAGCCCCAGGAACCCCTAACTGAGCTCCATTTGCAAGGACAGCACTAAGAATAATAAAAGCTGTTACTCTTGGTCATCAGGTCTTTAATCTCTTCCACGATCACTTCGTTCGCTGCTGTCAATAACTCGTACTTCCCGTCTTTACTCCCGGAGGGGTTGTAGTCAGGAGCAGGGTTGCTAGGGTCTCCAAAGAAGTCGCCGAGTCGGCCATTCTTTCCAGGATATAAGAATCGACTGTAATAACACACACCCCAGTTACATCCAGACTCACGTCCTCAATGTCATTCACACCCACGTGAAATTCTGCAGGAAAAATAAGCACTCAGCAGGGCGAGGTGACACGTACCTGTCGTCCCAGCACTCTAGGAGGCAGAGGCAGAGGCAGAGGCAGGAGTACAGTAAGTTCCAGCCCAGCCTGAGCAACTTAGCAGGACTCTGCCTCACGCTGGTCCTGAATTCACTATGTAGCCATGGCTGGCCTGGAACTCACTACAATCTCCCTGCCTCAGCCTCCAGAGTGCTAGGATTATAGGCATGCACCACCACACCAGGGAATCAAACTCAGGTCCTTGTACTTGCAAGGAAAGTACTCTAACCTCTGTACAGCTCCTCCAGCCTTTCTACTGCTTCTTTTGAGAGAGAGAGAAAGAGACAGAGAAAGAAAGTGTGTGTGAAAGAGACTGGGGATTGAGCTCAGTTCCTTACACTCAGCATCATCACCAGTCCATTTTTTTTTATTTTTCATTTTGAGACAGGATCTCCCTAAGTCACTAACTTGACCAACCTGGGCTCAAACCTGTGATCCTCCTGCCTCAGGCTCTTAAGACAGCTGGGATTACAGACCTCTGCTACCAGGCCAGTGACTGCATCTAGACTTAACAGTGAACACGCAGAGGATACTTCTTCCTTCTGCAGTGTAGGACCTCACACATGCTAGTGCAGGACTCTATCCTCAGCCCATTTTTACTGTTTACTTGAGACAAGGTCTCACTAAATTGTCCAGGCTGAGCTTGAATTTGCAATTCTCTTGCCTTTGCCTCTCAGAATACTAGAATTATAGGTATGTGCCACCAGGATGGGCTCTTGATTTTTCTTTTAATAATGTAAACTGTGCTGGTCACAGCTTTTGCTATTATGTTAACCAAACCAGCAACATTTTTTTAACCCAATTTTAAGAAAAAATGTATAGTGAGGATGGAGAAGCAGCTGGACACGGTGCCCACGGGCCTTCCTGCCCCCTCAAAGTAGCCTCAATGATCAGCCTCATGAAGTTTAAGGGTGAACAAGTCACTGCTACTGTGATGTGATGTTTAGGGCAGAGAAGGGCTGATCTTATGTGGGGATTTGATTCCACAGTCAGTACAAAATGTGCCAAGCAAACATGGTCAGAATTACTCGTGAAAATTCTTATTGTACACATGACCATATATACACATTAGCTACAGCCCAAGCCACCTGCACTGTGCCCAACACAGCCGCCTGCACAGTGTCAGAAAGACTACTGCCTCCCCACACCCAACAGGCGAGTAGGGGCTTGGTTTTAAAATCTGGTTTATAGAAAAGCCCTAAATGAACCCACTTGGGACCCCTCCCAGGTAACAGGCGCTTTTACTCCTCTGTCCTTTGTTCCTAAATAAAGATCTATTCGATACCTTGCTAGAGACAGACAGTCAGACAGACAGACAATTTCTAAACACTATATCCCACACAGAGCAAGCCATCTGACAGCCCTCTGGGACTCACAGCGAGGGCACCTGGAGCCATAGTCCACAACTCTCACTCTCTCTCTCTCTCTCTCTGCCTAGGGCATACAGCTGGATCTGTGTGAAAGGGCTGCATCACAGTGCTCCTCTGCTCTCTGCCTACTGAGATTTCTAATGTGTCTACATGTCAACACATTCTGAAGCCAGATGGAGCAGCTGCTCACTGGTGCAGAAAGTTTCTCTAGCAATAAAGAATAGTAAAGCACATGCATAGAACCAGAGCGCCCAGCACGGAAGGAGAGGACAGCATCGGAATGGCCCTACCTTTCCTCAGTGTGACTGGCGATGACGGCCAGCTTGTTGGAGCGGTTCATGAACAAGTGGGAGTTTCCCAGGACCATCACAGCATCCATGCACTTGGATAAAGTGAACTGTTGAGCCATCAGAAGACATACAAAAAAAAAAAAAATCAGCTCTTCAAATAACTAGGTCACACCTTAGCAAAGATTTATTTGAATTTTCAGACAATTATTCACAACTAAAAACTGGCACAGAAGTTCGCCTCTTTCAAATCCTCAGCAGAAAAAAAAAGAAAGAAAGAAAGAAAAAGAAAGAAAGAAAGCACTTAGAAACAACAGATTTCTAATTTTCCTTCACGAATCCTTTTCTCTGTCAGGCGATATTCCATGAACACTTTTTCCCTTTTGTAAAAATGTGTCTCTTGTACTTATTTAGGCTGCTGAGGACTGAACCCAGGCCTCACACCTGCCAAGCAAGCTCCCAACCATGAGCTGCACCCCAGCCCTCCCCGGTCAGTTTCTGCAAAGAATCCAGGGAACAACAAACATGTCACATCTTCTGTGATAAAAGTTACTAGCAATGTGGTGGCACACACCTGTAATCCAAGGGACTCAGGAAGCTGAGGCAAAGAGACACAGAAATTCAAGTCAGCTGGGACAATTCAAGAGACCTTGTCTTCAAAAAAAATAAATAAATAAAAATAAAAAAGGAGAGAGAAAAGGCTGGGGATGTGGCTCAGTGACAAAGCATTCACATAGGTGTGCGAGGCCCTAGGCTCCACCCTTAGAAACCCGGGGGGAAAAAGAAAAGAGAACAAAGGAAAACCTGCGCAAATATGAGGTGAATCATCCAAATAGTTCAGTAATCATCAGAGAAATGTGATTCATAGTTTAGAACTCCCCGAAGAGGAGGCCTATGTTTTTTGTTTTATGTTTTGTTTTGTTTTTTTTTTTTGAGACAGGGTCTCACTCTGTAGTTCAGGCTGGTCCTGAACCCACTATGGAGCCCAGGCTGGCCTAGAACTCACAGCACTCCTCCTGTCTCAGCCTCTTGAATGCTGGGATTACAGGCACTACACCTGGGTTATACGCCTAAATGTTTTTGCTGGCAAACTATAACAAACATTCAAAACACTGACACCAATCTTACACAATCTCTTCCAGAAAAGAGCAGAGATGGAAATATTTCATAAAGCCAGTATTACCTTATGCCAAAATCATGGAGGGAGGGAGGAGAGAAGAAAAGGAAGGAAGAAAGGGTACAGATCAATATTTCATATGAACATTGATGCCAAAATCCTCAACAAGATATTAGCAAATTTAGTACCAGACAAGTCAAGCAAAGGAAAGAACCACACAGATTGGAGAGGAAAAAATACTGCAGAGCCCATTCACAGCTATGACCATCTACGGAGGTAGCTGCAGGCTTACACAGCACTGCACAACATCATCAGTGAGCTGGACAGTGCAGATTATAGGACCAGCACACAGACACCAAACAAGAGCAGACATGACGTGAGAGGTTGAGGCAGGAGGATCAGGGGTTCAAAGCCAGCCTGAACTACACAAGAACATTTGTCTCAAAAATAAAAAAATCAACTACTACCAAATGTGGAAACCAAAATGAGGCGAGTAAAAAGGGAGAGAGAAGCAGAGATATAAATCTTTAAAAATAAATATATAGGATGTGAGTGATGAAAGATATAAATAGATAGACACACTATGCCTGCAGATTAGGACCAACACAGTAGCACTGTCAATTCACTCCAGTGAGTAGACAGGCTTACCACGTTCCTACCAAAGCCTAGCAGGAGTCTCTGGAGATGTAAACACGCGCATCATAAACTATACAAGGAAAGAGAAAGAAACTAGAATACCTGAAACAATTCTAAAAAGATAAAGTGAAAGCAATCAATCCACCTGCAAAGCCCACGAAACAAGGGAAGAGTCCCCAGGCCCAGACATGCCCTTGGGCCCAACAGACTGATTCAGACAAAAGAGCAAAGGCAACTCCTTGGAGGAGGAATAAGTTTTACAACACAAAGACAAAACAAAACAAACAAAATAACTACCTTGGCCTAAACTTCAGCTATTAGCAAACAACTCAGTTGTAATCCAGGCATTCCAAGAGGCTGAGCCAGGAAGCCCGCAAGTTTAAGTCCAGAGAGAGCAATTCAGTGATAATGAGACCCTGCCTCAAAATTTATAAAATTAAAAGGGTTGAGAATATAGCTCAGTACAAAGGCCCTGAATTCAATTTCTGGTACTGCCAAAAAAAAAAAAAAAAAAAAAAAAAAAGACGTGATGCTGTGGAATCAGACCTAGGGGGACTTAAGCTTGCCAGGCGAGCATTCTAACCACTGTGCTATTCTTTCAGCCTCTGAAGAATTAATTTTTTAAAAGAAGCAATATAAACCAGGCACAGTGGTGAACACCTGTAATGCTAGCACTCAGGTGGCTGAGGTAGGAGGATTACCACTGAGGGCCAGCGTGGGCTACATAGTAAGTTCAGGACCAGCCTGAACTACAAAGAAAGACTCTGCTTCCAAAACAAAACAAAACAAAACAAACAAACAACAAAAAAAAGGCAGTAGCAGCAATACAAACCAGGCATGGTGCCCTGTAATTCCAGCGCTCTGGAAGGCTGAGACAAGAAAGATCTCATGTTTAAGCCCAGCCTCTTAAAAAGACCCTGTCTCAAAACCAAAAATAACAAAGGAGCTAGAAACGTAACTCAGTGTGAAAGTCCTGGAATCAGACCCTAGAAGCAATAAATAAAGTGAATAAATAAATAAATAAGACTTCAGGAGCAATACAGAAGAAACCAGAACCTCCAAAGCCCTCTTCCAGCCATCTTACCTGAGATTCCTTTAACGCTTGCTTCCCCCACCAAATTGGGTTGGTATCCACTATAATAACCAGAAGGTTCAACTCATCCTCTGAAAAGGTTAATGAGAAGTAAAATTTAAAACAGACTCACAAAAACGACCAAAGCTAACATTCTCAATGTGTACAGTAAATTCCCTACATGCCTTTTAGTGTCTGTCACCCCACAACCATGACAGCTACAGACAGCCAAGTTCTTCAGGAGTCGACCCACTCCATCTGCCACGCAGCACTCCATGTGTGACAATGCTACTCCGGGGAGGACGGGTGCTGCTCTGTCTGCTCCTCGCTCACCCTCAGGGCCCAGCACACAGCAAGTGCTCAACAACACCTGCTGCATGACCTCAAAGACATTTACATTTTAAATGCCTAGTCTGGACAGAGGGCGCCCTGGGAATTACCCATGGCAGAATTTCACAGAGTACAGGGAGACAGACAAGTTGCTGTGGCCCAGAGTCCAGCCAGTTCCCAGCAGCAATGCCAGTAAGAGTAAAAATAACTAAGGGGGTAGGGGTGCAATTCCTACGTAATGATCTGTTTCTTCTTTTGAGACAAGGCCTCACTCCATAGTCCAGGTTGGTCCTCAACTAACTGTAGCTCAGGTTGGCATCGAACTCACAGCAATCCTCCTGCCTCAGCCTCCCCAGTGGTGGGATTATAGGCGTGTGCCACCACGTCCAGTTTAAGCGGTGCTGGGGAATCGAAACCATGGCTTTGTGCTTGGTAGGCAAGCGCTCTAACTGCTATGCTATTCCCCAAGCCTTCCACTTTATTTTGAGACCTGCAACGAGAGGTTGGAACTGTCCTTTTTCTACTATTCAGCACCCAAAGTGATTTCACGTCTGCACGTGTCTGTGGGTCTGGGTGCCCCTGCCGCACTCAGGACTGAACCCTGACCCTAGTGCCTCCTCAGCAAGTGCCCTACCAAAGATACAGCACCAGCTCCAGAGTGACCTTTTAACATTGCAAATTCGAGCATAACAACTGTCTGCTTAAGACTCCACAGCGACTTTATAACACATTCAAAGTAAAGCTCAACCTCTCGGACAGCAAGGCCCTGCAGAAGCCAACATCTGGGTCGTCCTCCGATACATCTCTCGTCTCCTATTTCTTCAAGGCATTGAGGCTTTATAACTGGTAATTCAAAGTAGGAAAGTCTACCTGTGGCAACATATTCAGGACTCCCTCCCAGACAGTGAGATCTTTCACCCCTCTGACCTTCGTTTATAAATAAAGACCAGAAAAAGAAACAAGAAGAAAGTCTCCCTGGCTCCCTCTTCAGTATAAAACCTGATAAGCTCAGCCTGCCACAAGGTCTTCGCACATTCACTTCCCGCTTAAGTTCACATTCTTAGTCCAATTCTTCGTCTCAATGTATTTCTCCTCCCAGGACTCCTAACTAAAACTGCCCCTCCTCGATTCTACTCACTACACCATCCTATTAATACTGTCCATATAAGTCTCGTCACCCTTTGCAATTAATTTTATTTTTACCTGCCGACTGCCTCTGCCGCTCACTAGCCTATAATCTCGTCAAGCTTCCGGCCTGCCACGTTCTCGGTGGGAATCCCAGGGCAAGAAATAACGCCAGACAAGGAGAGGGCGATCCAAAAACACGCAGTGACTTGAGACACTGCTGCTATAACCACAAAACAGGATCCACCCAGCCAAAGACACGCTTCCCTTGGCGGACTCCACCCCGGGGCCGAGGTCCCGTGTTGTCCCTTACCGTCGGAGACCATGGCGCTAACAGCACCTCAGCAGAGAACGAACCGATCAGTGACGGTCCCGAAGCGGTCGCATCCCAACTTCCGGGCGCCGCTGAGTGACGCAAAAGAGGCTCATCCGTCAGGAAATTTCCGGCCCCGCCTCCAGAGTACCGGAAGTGACGGAAAAGGAGCGCGGCGCGCTGTCAGTCGCCGCCGGCGCGGGCTGCGGACCCGGTAGGAGTGGAGCGCGCGGTTCCGGATCCCTTGGGCTCCTCGTTCCGGAGAGCACTATGGACAAAAAGGGTGAGGCGGGCCGGGCAGGTTGCGAGCCGAACGGGGGTCGCCGAGCTCGGCACGCCCGGACCGGACTCTGGGAGAGTCGCTGTACACGCGCTGGCAGCTGGCTGGTTCTTTCCTTCAGTCCCCTAAGTACCCCCTCGCTGCTTCTGCGTCCGAGCCGCGGGCACTCTTTGCCCGCGGTCGGCCGGCCCACGCATGCCCCTTCCCAGGGCGCTCCTCGCAAAATTAGACTGAGGACAGAGCGCGCAGGCGTTCGCAAGCGCCATGTCCCCGTATGTGAAGCCTCGTCGGATCTGTCGCTAGAATCCACGGGCGTCTTTCTTGGCTCATCCAGCTTGGTTAGCAAGGTTCTTTATTAAGTGAGAAACCACGGCAGATTGAACCTAGGGTCTTTGTACATCCTCAGCCAAATAATTTTTGAGACAAGGACTTGCTAAGTCACTAAGTGACCCAGGCTCGGCTTAAAGTTGGAATCATCCTGCCTCAGCCTCCCAGAGTGGTGGGATTACTGGTGTGCACCACCACACCCCACTGATAGCTTTTAAAAATTAGAAAGAGATCTTGGGCTACAAAGCGAGACCCTGTATTTAAAAAAAAAAAAATCTTTTCTGCTTTGAACTCACGGCAATCCTATATCAGCCTCCCAAGGGCTGGGATTACAAGCGTGCATCACCACACTCAGCTTTATATGGCGCTGGGAAACGAACTCAGGGCCTTGTGTTTGCAAGGCAGGTGCTTTAACCACTCTGCCATTCCTCCAGCCCCAAGAGTGAGATCTTGCAAACAGTATGAAAGTGGTGTGTTCCTCTAGTCCCGTCATTTATCACATCCCTGAAACGACCTTGAAAGGGTATTTTTTTAAAGTGATTTTACTTTTGAGGGTCAGCAGTCCTTAACAGGCTCTGTCCTCACGTCCTGTTAAGTGGATGTGATAAGTCACTTTTTTCCTCCCTCTCAGAGTTAATTGAATACTTCAAGTCTCAGATGAAAGAAGATCCTGACGTGGCCTCAGCGGTGGCTGCCATCCAGACTTTACTGGAGTACTTGAAGAGAGATAAAGGTAGGTCATCCTGGAACACCCTGAGCTTTAAGAAAGTCTTCTGGCGCCTGTTAGAAATGCAAGAAAGTGAGAGGTGAGGAACTGCCCTGTGAGGGGACGGGCCTGGCTTGGCCTCCGCCTCCCCTTCAGGCCTTTTAACATGAATACAGGCCCTGAAGGGTCCCTCCCAGCAGTGCAATATGCTTGGAGTCAAGAGTGATTATTTTTATCTCCCATGGACCATGGAGCTTAATGACGGGTTGGCAGCACTTCTGCCTTGCCCGGGAGTCTGTGCAGATACTACAGAGAGTTTGTGGAATAGCCCTCACTGTGATTTCCTGCTGGTTCAGCCATCTAGGTGTGAGCATTTGTGATATTTTGTGACCAAAATAATAATGCCTTCCTTAAAGCAGAGATGAGGAATTTTTTTTTCTGCCAAGGGTCCCCTGGATATTTAAGATGACATTCTTGGGCCATGCATAATTATCAACTTAAGCTGGGCCTGGTACCTGTAATCCCAGCGGAGGGAGGCTGTGGCAGTAGGACTGCAAGTTGGAGCTTAGCCTGGGCAACTTAGTAAATGAGTAAGATCCTGTCCCAAAATTAAAAAATGGGCGGTGGATGTAGCTCAGTGCCAAAGTCCTGGGCTCAATCTGTAGTACCAACACAAAACAAAGCACAAAACTGTCAGGTTAAAAATTAGCTTACTAAATGTGGTACAACGTTTTCTTAGTTCACCTTAATATGCCAATTCTCTTGGCTGGTCTGGATGTCCCCCACCCTGAACCACAGGACTGGCTAAAGTTGTAAGCCTCTAAGGTAACCTCCACTGTCTTCCCCTTCTACATACGGTAACTCCCACATCTTTTAGCCTCACCTTCCCTTCCTCCGTGACCACCTTCCATACTGGCCCTCAGTTAACTGTGTCCTGCTGGCCTTCTTATTTTTTATTCCAGATTCATGGGTGCATTATTACACCCTTGGCACCTTGCTCACCAGATGTGTGTGGTTGGACCCCTCTTTTTTTTTTTTTTTTTTTTTTTTTTTTTTTTTTTTTTGAGACAGGGTCTTGCTCTGTAGTCCAGGCTGGTCCTGAACTCACTGTGTAGCTCTGGCTCACCTCAAACACACAGCAATCCTCCTGCCTCAGCATCCCAAGTGCTGGATTTACAGGTGTGCACCAACACACCCAGCTTAAGTGGTGCTGGAAAATATGAACTCAGGGCCTTGTGCTTCCTAGACAAGTTAACTGCTGAGCTACGCCCTCAGTTAATTTTGTGTGGTGCCAGGGAGTCGAACTCATGGCCCTGTGCAGGCTAGGCATGCCACGTCCATTTAGCTAGGCCCTGGCCCCTGGACCCCTCCTCATGCAGGCCCAGTGTAAATGGCTCTCAACCCACAGGCCAGCCCTGCTGCGCTAGCCCCACCTCGTCCATCTGTCTGCTTTTTCCTGCCACCATTATGGCCTGCAGTTCACTCTATGTCACTTTGTGTGTGCGTCCCCTGGAAGGGGAGCTCATTAGAGCAACACACTCTCCTCTTCGTTCATGTGTCCCTGGCATCTGGAGCTGCGTGTGGCCCACAGGTGTCCCCAGTAGGCATTGAGGGATGAGGGAGCAAGTCGCAGACCCAGCAGCACCCCCCTCGTGTGCACATTCCAGGGGAGACCATCCAGGGCCTGAGAGCGAACCTCACCAACGCCATCGAAACCCTGTGCAGCGCGGACTCCTCCGTGGCCGTATCCTCAGGCGGGGAGCTCTTCCTGCGCTTCATCAGCCTCACCTCCCTGGAGTACTCCGTAAGCGCTGCCCCATGGGTGCCTGCTCCGCGGCCCCAGCACCTGCTCTGCTCACGGGGCCCTTGTCTCGCAGGATTACTCCAAGTGCAAGATGATCATGATTGAGCGGGGAGAGCTCTTCCTTAGCAGGATATCCCTGTCAAGGAATAAAATCGCTAGCCTGTGCCACACTTTCATCAAAGATGGGGCGGTAAGTACACCTCTGTACAAGGGTTTTGGGATCGGGCTGCCGGGGCTGGAGCCCCACAGCTGCTTCCGACTTGCTGTGTGACGAGGACAGGCTACTTAACCTTTCTGTGCTGCAGTTTCCCCATCTGTTGAATAAGGACAATGAGAAACCTACCTCATGGAACTCCCAGGCCTCGCAATTGCTAGAGCTCCTCATTGTGAGGATCCAGAGTAAGGGTGGAGTACTGCGCAGTTACTGGCTATTACTGTAGATGTGGGTCACTGTAAATGGGCAGAAAAACACACCAGATCAGGTTGGGATGTGACCAAGCGGCGGCGCGCTTAAGGTCTAACACACACGAGGCCCCGAGTTCATTCCCTGGTTCCACCCAGCCAGGAAAGGATGAGTTAGCCTTGAGTGAACAATATGTCTCTCTAAAGGCCGGGTGCATAACCCATCATGTGGAATCCACACAAACCACTGCTGGTCCCGGTTCACACCAGGTATCTGTGGCCAACTCGGTGCAGGCTGCAGGTTTTGACTGTTTCAGACACTTACAGTGGGGCCCAGCTGCCTTGTCCTCAGAGGTACAGCAGAGAAAGGCGAGAGGAGCAGGTTAGGCCAGTCTCCCAGCCAGGTGGTAGCAGTTCCGGGACGTCCCTCCCCATGTCACCACGGCTGACCAAAGCACTCACCTGCATTTCGCTGGTAAATCTTACCCTCTGTTTTACTGCCCTCCTCCCCGCCTTTGAAGTTACATTGTCACACAGATGGCAGAGTAGGTGTGAGAAGCCCTGGACCCCATGGAGGCGGGAGGCAGCCATGGCTAGGGCCTTCCAGGCCCCGCCCCTGCCTGCCCAGGCCCTCCGCTCATCCAGCCTTCCCAGGGCCCTGCACTTGAGGCTGGTTCCTGGGACACTTACAGCAGAGCCAGGCAGATCTGGGTTGCACTGAGTGTGGGTTCAGTAGCAGGTCGAGGGCCACAGAAGTGGTGTGGCAGCGGGTGTCAAGTGAGGCCTTGGAAGGAGGTGGGAAGCTGGGTCACCATCTTGTATGGGTTTCTTTTACTTTTTTGAGACAGGGTCTCGCTCTGTAGCCCAGGCTGGCCTGGGACTCACGACAGTCCTCCTGCCTCAGCCTCCGAGTTCTGGGATGACAGGCGTGTGCCACCACGCTCAGCTTCTGTGGGACTTAGCACTTGCTAAGCAAGCGCCTCAACCCCTGAGCCTTCTCCAGCACTGGCTTTGTTGTCTCTTGGAGGTCTCAGGAGGTTGCTCTAGCTCGGCCTGCACGTGCCCTTCTGCCTCAGATGCACCCGAGTGCTGAGATTGTAGGGGTGCATCACACCTGGCTACGAATGGCTTGTCTTTAGCCCAAACACTGCTTAGACATTTTAGGGCCCTTACTAGCCAGCACTTAATGTTGAGGTTTTCACCTCCTAGAGAAATCAGCTTGCCCAGCTACAGTAGGAGCACAGGTGGCACCGGAGCCGAGGCCCAGGCCCGCGTGCCTCTTTTTTTTTTTTTTTAATTGAACTTTATTTTGAGGCAAGGTTTCACTGTGTAGTCCAGGCTGGTTCTGAGCTCATTCTGGAGCCCTGACTAGCCTCCAACACACAGAGCAATCCTCCTGCCTCAGCCTCCTAAGTGCTGCATAAAAATTACAGGCATCCACCACCATCCTGGCCCATGTGGTACTGGGGAAATCAAACCTCGGGCCTCCCACTTGCCAGGCCAGCACTCTAACCACCGTGCTGTCCCTCCAGCCAGGCCCTCTTAGTTTTCTGCAGCCCGGGGACCCCCTGCTTTTGCATTCATTCCTAGACCTACCTGGTACCTGTTAGCTCAAATGTGCAAACTGTCTCAGAGACAACAAAGCGTGAATGAGGTCTGGTGGTACCGGCCTGTAATCGCAGGACCTGGTAGGCTGAGCCAGGAAGATTGCTGCACATTAAAGGCCAGTCAGGGCTACATAGTCTGTTCAAAGCCAGCCTAACTACATAGCAGTAACTTCTCTCAAAAAAAGAGAGAGAGAAAGCAGTCCCCGCATCTCAGGTGTATAGAATTCTGTAGCTTGGAGCACTGTGGGCTTCCCCTGGGAAGACCTGTACTGCATTCTCCCAGGAGAAACTTTCCCACTTTCTAAAAGGGTTGAAATTTAGTGTCCTCTTGAGGTCCCCTTTCTTTTCTTTTCTTTTCTTATTTATTTATTTATTTATTTATTTATTTATTTATTTATTTATTTATTTATTTTGAGACTGGGTTCTGAACTCACTATGTAGCCCAGACTGGCCTTGGACTCAGGACAGCCTGCCTGTCTTCTCAGCCTCCTGAGTGCTGGGATTATAGGCATGCGCCACCACACCCAGTTTATGTGGTGCTAGGGAATTGAACTCGGGTACTTAGTGCTTGTAAGGCAAGCACTTTAACTGCTGAGTCATTCCTCCAGCCCTACTTTTGATTTTTTAAAAGAATTATTTTAAGTAAACAACAGTTTATTGAATAAAACAAATGAGAAAAGAAAGGCTGTTGGCTGAGAAGCCAAGAGAGGATCCAAGTGGGTCACCCACTGAAATAGGAATAAAGGAAAGCCCCTCTGAAAAGCCAGGAGTGGGCCCAAGCGGGTATCCCTAGTTTTGGTTTGGTTTTGAGACAAACTCAGTTGCTCGGGCCAGGATCCAGCTTGTGATTCTCCTGGCTCAGCCTCCCAGCAGGTGGGTCTGGCTCTCCTTATAATTAAGGTTGGTTTCTGAGAAAGTGCACAGAGGTGCTCGGGGTGCCAGGATCACGCATGAGCTGTGGCACTGAAAGTACGCGGCGCTGCCCTGCTGGCATGGCTTCCTCTGCCCACAGAGAATCCTGACGCACGCCTACTCCAGGGTGGTCCTGAGAGTGCTGGAAGCAGCTGTGGTGGCCAAGAAGCGCTTCAGCGTGTACATCACAGAGTCGCAGCCTGACCTGTCCGGGCAAGTACCTTCTGCCTCAGTTACACATCGGGAACGACTCTGGGGCACACTAGATGCAGGATGTTCCTGCACGGGCTGGGCGTTGGCACTGCCTTTGTGCCCATTCCCTGGCCCACCCCAGCCATTGGTGGATGGTCACTGTGATGGGTGAAGGGTATAGTGCACTTTGCCTTTCTTTCTTGCTTTTATTTTCTTTCTTTCTTTTCTTCTTGAGACAGGATCTCACTGTAACCCAGGCTGGTCCTGAACTCACACTATCCCAAGCTAGCTTGGACTCAGGGCAGTCTTCCTGCTACAGCCTTCTGAGTGCTGGGATTACTGGTGTGGCCACCACACTTGGCTTACGTGGTGCTGGGGAATCAAACGTGCCTTGCGCTCACTGGGCAAGCGGCATGACCAGTGTGCCATTCCTCCAGCCCCTCACATTGTCTTCAAGCAGCTAAACCAAAAAACAGCAAGAAATCATGTCTGTGAAGTTTTACTGGGGGTATAGGTGACTCATGTCCCCATCTCACAAGATGATCAAAGCAAAACTTTCTCCTTTGATCTGAACCTGCACCTCTTACCCAGAGTCCCTAAGAGTTTTTTTTCCCCTAAAATACGTCTTTCCCCAGAGCCCACGTTTCTGTTTCCTTGGCTGAGCACCTTGGGGTCTGCCCCTTAGACCCTTAGCACTGAGCTTCCAGCTAACAGGATTCATCACACATCATCAGGGGACTTCCATGAAATTTCTCTAATGTTCTGCAAATGTCATCTGCAGAAAGAAAATGGCAAAAGCCCTTGGTCGCCTCAACGTACCTGTCACTGTGGTGCTGGATGCTGCTGTTGGGTAAGTGCCTGCCCCCGGCCATCATCACCCGCCCTCACCCCCGGGCTGGCTCCCAGCAGTGTCGAGCCCCCATACACCACTGTGGGCAATGTCCGCCTCTTAATTACTAGCTGCCCTAGTCCGGCAAGCTCATCCAGGGAGGCCTCACCAGGGTGTACAGAAGACGGGAAAGGAGAGGGTGCCCACAGCACCGTGGACATGAACAACAACAGTATGTTTCCAGTGCCAG
The DNA here is from genome assembly GCA_004027205.1 of Ctenodactylus gundi. Classification (NCBI taxonomy): domain Eukaryota; kingdom Metazoa; phylum Chordata; class Mammalia; order Rodentia; family Ctenodactylidae; genus Ctenodactylus; species Ctenodactylus gundi. Next base: position 427,954 of record PVKB01000534.1, on the reverse strand, counting down.
GCACAGAGGTCAGCTTAGCGTTGGCAGCAGGTAACTCTGTCCCCGATCCCACGACATGGGCTGCGGCATACAGGGGCTTCCTTCCACCCAGGCAGCATCTGTCCTGAACTGAGGGCCCTGTGCTCCTTGGGCTTTTGGTGTATTTCACAACAGAAAGCAGCACTAATGATCCCTTCGAGGAAGAGTGTATAATTAAGTCAGGAGTGATCTCAAGAGGAAGAGTTCTGAGCAGTACTATTAATTGGTTATTTTATTTATTTATTTATTTTTTTTTGAGACAGGGTCTCACTCTATAGTCCAGGCTGGTCCTGAACTCACTATGTAGCCCAGGCTGAGCTATTCCTCAAGCCCCATATTTTTAAATTTTTGTTTTATGTGCGTTGAAGAACAGCCATTGGAATCTACCGTACCAGTGTGGGTGAGCCCTGTGCAATGCAGTGCTTGCTCCAGATACACAAACATATGTGCACACATGTGCTGCCCTGAATGGCATCACAGAAATCTTTTGGTTTTTGATTGCTGTGTTCTCTTCCTACTTAATATTTGAGCCTACTTTTTATGTTTATATTTTCAGCTATATCATGGAGAAGGCAGACCTGGTCATCGTGGGTGCTGAAGGTGTCGTGGAGAATGGAGGGATTATTAATAAGGTAAGCTGAACTCACCATAGTCCTGCCTCAGCCTCCTGAGAGCTGGAATTATAGGCATGTGCTACCACACACATATCACACACGGCTTTTTTTCTTGAGACAGGGTCTTACTCTGTAGCCCAGGCTAGTCCTGTACCCATGGCAATCCTCCTGCGTCAGCCTCCTGAGTACTGGGATTACAGGCATGTACCACCATACCCAACTTTATGTGGTGCTGGGGAATCCAACTCAGGGCTTTGTGCTTGCCAGGCAAGCGCTTCAGCCGCTGTGCCATTCCTAGCCTCATTGCTTAACTTGGAAATTTTTCATGAAATTTTAAATTGCAGTAAGATAGGACATGGAATTTGTCCTTTTAAGTATTTCTAGGTTCTCAGTTCAGTGGCATTAAATGCATGCATTCACAATATCATGCTGTCATCCCAGGTGTGTGTAGGAAACTTCCCAGACCGAAACCCTGAACCCGGTGAACACAAAGTACCCCCCTGCCTCAGTTCCTCGTTAACACCAGTCTTTGATTGGGCCTATGTGGGTGCCAGGTCAAGTCATGGCCAAGTGCAGTGAAACACAGCTATACTCCCAGCTTTGTGGGAAGCCGAAGTGCAAGCATCACAACGTCAAGCCCAACCCGGGCAGCTGAGTGAGGCCTTGTCTCAAAATAAAAAGAGCTTTCAATGCGGCTCCATGCAGACACCCCAAGTTCAGCCTCTAGTGCCAAAAGCAAACGAGGGGAGTCACACGCAGGTCCCTTCTTGAGTGGACCAGTCCCGCTGAGCGCACTGGCAGCACCCATCCCCGTTGTAGCCTCGGCAGCTCTCCATTCCTGTGTGCTGAATGACACTCCCGTGTCCCTGGAGAGCATGCTTGGCCACTTGTGTTCTCAAGGACATTTGGGTTGTTTCCACCTTGGAAATGTGGATGGTGTTCCTGGGACACTGGTGCTAAGTGCCACCGTGTGGTCCTGATTACCTATCCCTTGTCCCTAATTGTAGCATCTTTCCTGTGGTGGGGGTGAGGGGAGTCTCAGTGTGTCTTTGGAGAAATACGTATTCTGACTCCTTTTTAAAAGGTCTCGGGCTGGGGCTGGAGGAATGGCATAGCAGTTAGGCCCCGAGTTCAATTCCCCAGCAACACACAAAGCTGGGCATGGTGGCTCACGCACTCGGGAGGCTGAGGCAGGATTTCTCTTAAGTCCAAGACTAGCATGGGCTACAGAGTGAGACCCTCTCTCAAAAAAAGTCTCAGCCTGGAGGAATAGCTCAGTCGTTAAAGTGCTTACTTAGCAAGCTCATGATGCTGGATGCGATTCCCCAGCACCACGTAAGCTGGGCGTGATGGCCAACCAAGGTAGTAATTTAGAGTGACTGCAGAGTGAGACCTTGTCTCAAAAAAATACATAAAATAAAAAAAGAAAATTTAAAAAATAAAGGTCCCCTGTGATCCCAAAGCCATAATTGCATGATGTGTGCTGGTTCACACAGTTACTCCTGCTCAGAGGTGCTGTGACTCACCTTCCCTGCTTCTTCCCACTTCCAGATTGGAACCAACCAGATGGCTGTGTGCGCCAAGGCGCAGAACAAGCCCTTCTACGTGGTGGCAGAAAGTTTCAAGTTTGTCCGGCTCTTCCCGCTGAGCCAGCAGGATGTCCCGGACAAGTTCAAGGCAAGTCTGATACAGGCAGGGGTGCTGGAGTGCAGTCGGGAACCTTTGAAAAACTGCAGGGCTAAGGGCGTATGGGAAAGTCAGTCACGTCCCACTGCTGTCTGCCCAGCACGTGAGATACAAAGATGAATTGATGGTAGGTGAACCTGGCCTCACCTGTGGTCCTAGAACCCTCCTCACAGTTCACTGTCTAAGCATCACTGCCGGCTGGGAGGAGGCAGCGAGGCCCAGCTGAAATACCAGCTGTCTGGGTTCAGCTTCCGTCTCCCTCACCTGTACACCGTGTGATTCTGGCCAAGTCCTTCCACTCTCGCCACTGAGCTTGAGCTTCGTATCTGGAAAGTGGGATGGGCTGGGACAGTGTGAGGACTCAGACATCCATCAGGAGGGCTCACACGATCCTGGACTCGCAGCAACTCTCTGTAGTCACTCTAAATTAATACCTTGTCTCACCTAATGGCACAGGCCTATAATCCCAGCACACTGGGAGGCTGAGCCAGGAGGATCACAAGTTTAAGCTCAGCCTGGACAATTTAGTGAGACCTTGTCTCAAAATCAAAAATCAGGAATGAGCTGGGGATGGAGCTCAGTGTGAAGACCCTGGGCTCAGTCCCCAGTACCATAAAGAAAGACAAAGCTGCTACCTTGAGAGGTCTGGGGAAGCCAGCCCAGCCCACAAGTGAGAGGACACAGGGTCCAAGGTCCTCCCTGCACTGGGGCCATTGGCCACGTGCTGTTGGGCTCCCAGCACAGGGCCGGCCCTCCCTACCCACTGCTGCCCAGCTGGTGAATAAAGGCTCTTCTCTCCTCAGTACAAAGCAGCCACTCTGCAGTCTCTGCAGCCCGGACGGGACCTTGCAAAGGAGCACCCATGGGTGGACTACACCTCTCCTTCCTTGATCACCCTGCTGTTCACAGACCTGGGTGTGCTGACACCCTCGGCCGTCAGTGATGAGCTCATCAAGCTGTACCTGTGACAGTGGGTGTTCTGCTGCCACACCTGTGTGCGTGGCTCCTGGCCTGGTGGGACCCGGCTCCAGCTGAGCTGGCTTCTCATGAAGATACAGAGCCAAAGGATTTAAGTCCTAAATTCTGAAGTATCTTCTTCTGAATCATCTCAGTCCCACCTAAAATATGGTCCAGGTTCTAAAACCAAACCTAACTGTGTTTACCGTCTCATTCGCTGTTTCCAGAAATGCAGGGTAGGTGGTAGCCTGCTCAGAGAAGAAGGCCAAGTCCACCACCTTCTTCCCTGCCACAGACCAGCCAGAAGCAACAAAAGCTACACAGCCGAAGAGAAGGCGTCCTGGCGCCAGTCGGGCCCTGCTGCCATGGCCACGAGCCACAGGCCAGGACGTGCACATGTGGCCTTGTAACAACGGTTATACCGTGTGCTGGACTCGCATGTGGATTCCAGGATTAACACGAGGCAGAGGCCCTGTCCCTCAGCAGGCCATGCTGCACATAGGAGCTGCCCTGAGACAGTTGGGCAGGAAGGCCATGTCAACATGGTGCCCACGGCACATCAGAGGAAGATGCTGTCCTTCTGGAATATTTATAAACTTAAAGACATCTGTAAAAGATAGGAATTTCCTTTAAATATGTTTGGGTCCCAAAGAGCTTTTTAAAATTATACTTGGGAATAAATTCAGCATCTTTTCAAGTAAAAAGGATTTTTTAAATTATTTTTTACAACAAGACTTGTCCTGAACTCATTAGCCCAGGCTGGGCTCCTCAAACTCAAGGCACTCCTGCGTCAGCCTCCTGAGTGCTGGGATTATAAGTGTGTACCACTACGCCTAGCTGACCCTTACATGGTTTTGGCAATCTGACGCAGGGCCTTTACATGCTAGGCAAGCTATTTAACCCGACCCATATCCCCAGCCCTGTAGGGCAGATTCTAATTGGGCACTGTCTGCACACTGCAAGCTAACCCCAGGCCCTGCTGCTGGCCTTGCTGAAGACACTGCAGCCATATCCTTGAGGCACAGTGAACAGGAGGGGACAGTTTATCCAACAGAAGGCACAGGCAACAGACATAGCAACAACCAGGTCTTAGGCTGGGTAACTTCTGTCCTGTTTCTAAGATACCAGTGACGAGTCCTCAGGCTGCTTTCCAGAAGCACACAGTGGCCACCCATGCAGGTGCTCCATGCCAAGCACGTGAGGACCCCCAGGGTCAGGAGCCTGAGCTACTCAGGGGTTTCAAAAGCCTACAGTCAAGTGTACTTCAGTATTTTGTTGAAAACTAAGTGTAAAAAGCCGGGCATGGTGGCGCATGCCTGCAATCCCAGCACCTGGGAGGGTGAGGCAAGGGGATTGCCATGGCCAGCCTGGGCTGCAGAGCAAAACCCTGTCTCAAAAAATAAATATTGCAACAAAAACAACTAAGTGTAAAGTATTCAGGAAAAAAGACCTCTTTAATTACAAGAGGCCTAATCAAAATAAATAACGGGCATGTTTCATCTGTACTCAGGTAACTGTGCTTCCTTCTGTCGGACTCAGGACTGGCACACTCTGACTGACGTCTTTACCAGTGTGGAAGGCCCTCACTGGTCTCAGTGCATACATCCCCTCCTCCCCTCTAAGATCCCTGCAGCCCCGACCTGCAGCGAAGGCCCCAGATGCTGTCCCCGAGGGCATGGCCAGCTCTGCCCTTGGGTGTCACCCAAGCCCCTGGAATCAGCAGTCACTGTCCATGTCAGAGAGCCCCGTGTCTGCTGTCCTGGGGGCTCTTGGGTCACTTTTCAACAACCCCTTCTCAAATTCTTCTTCAGTGATTTTGCCTTTTTTAAGCCTTTTCAAGAGTCTGGTGTCATTAAGAAGTTCCTCCATGTCCTCGTCTTCAATATCTGAGCCCTGTGTGCACAAGAGGCCCACAAACCCAGGTGTCAGTAGCAACGTCCTTGTGCAGGCGGCAGGTCCTGCCCAGCCCCATGCTCTCCCATCCGCTGTCACCAAGCCAGCAACCCTGCCTCCACCCCAGTACCAGCATCGCAGACAAGCACAGCTTCACCCAACTATAATTTTAAACATTTAAATAATAAACTTCTTTGAAAATTTAAGGAATAAGAACGCAGCAAAAGTTACCTCTTCCCTTTTCCTCTTCTCGTTCATTTTTTTCTTCTTTTCCTTTCTGGCCTTCTGCTTTGACCAAGCTTTGTTCTTCACAAACTTTCTCCTCCCACCCTTCTCCATTCTCTCCTGTCTTTGCTGCTCCAGGAGTTTCTGCCTCTGCTTTTCTCTGATTTTGTCTTTAAATGGAATCATGTCGGTGTTGATGTCCATGGGCACAAAGTCTGGGAACTGCTTTCCCTTTAGCTCTGGCATCTTGGGCATCCTCAGCAGGGCAAAGCCTCGAGCAAGACTAGCAAAATCAAGATCTAATCCAACCAAAATACCAGAGTTAGTGCACCCACAAGATGGTTTCAAGAATCAAGCATAGAAGATTCCTCACAACAAAGAATTTCACGGACAGTCCCTGTGGTCCTTTTTGGCCCCTGGACCAATTCTGTAGAGGACAGTTTTTCCACAGACATGGGTGTAGGAGTGGAAAACCATGGCGCGCCGGCATCAGCAGCTCAGCCCCACCTCAGAATGCTGTGTCAGCATTCGATTCTCGTAAGGTCCCTCCAGAGGCAAGGCTCACGGGAGGTTCCTGCTCAGATGAGAATCAACTGCCACTACTAATCTGACAGAGGCAGGGTCAGGCAGTAACACAAGTGATGGGGAGCACACACAAGGCTTCCCATGCTGGCCTGCCGCTCGCCTTCCACGGTGGGCGTTTTCCTAACAGGACATAAGCTGGTCCTAGCCCATGGCCGGGAGTTAGGGACCCCTGATTTATTGCGTTCATTTTAATGTGAGTCAAAATAATTAAATTTTAATAAGGAAAAAGGCTCTACACTGGCCAGCTTATTCTGTATCTAGTCAAAGTCTGGGAAGACTTCCTCTTAAAATGTTTAAAAAACAAATGGTAGCCTTCAGCATACATTTTAACCAAACAAAGTAAAGTAATCTGTACTTGTGAGACTATCAGAAGGAAGGCAGCATGCTTCCAGAAGCCAAAGCCCCACTGACCTTTCAGTCTGAAGATGAGGCTGCATTCATGCTTGGCGTAGGCCTGCACGTGGGACACGAAGGCCCGCATGCCCTTCTCAAACACGGCCCTGTCGGCCAGGGCCATGGCCCTGAGCTTCGGCAGCAGGTCCACGGTGCTCCGCTGCAGCTGCATCTCCTGCAGGGGGCACTGCACCCAGAGCGCCTTCTCAGTCCCTGCTACATGCCCCATGCTCCCCACCCCACACGGCCAGCAGCAGGACCAAAGGCCAAACCATCAATGGAATGAGAAAGCCCAGATCCTACCCAAGTAGGTTAAATCTGAAAATACTGAACAGTATTTTAAGAGAAAATTTGAAAATGAGATGTCCAGAGATAGTTGTGATCTGGGAGGATAGTCCAGCAGCACTGGCTCTGCATCCCCAAGGGGTGACCCCAGCTCGGCCCGCAGTGGCTGTGACCAGGCATACAGCCTTGAAGCTGGCCTGCCTCCTTGCTGACACCAGTCACAGTCCTCACGTGCACTGCTCTCCATGCATGGGGCACTTCTGGCTACCCTGTCCCTGCAACCCACGCTAGCTAGAATCTGTGCAAAAGAGGAGTTAGCTTACTTTCTGGTTGATGGCGAGGAAACTGACGTAGGACTCTTCCATGGGCAGGAGGAACACGAGGGCACAGCCGCCATGGCCAATGCGGGCTGTGCGGCCGCAGCGATGCACAAAGGCGCTGTGGGGACAGGGCAGGGGCCAGGGCAGTCAGCAGTGGCCAGGCTCCAGCCACAGACACCCCTGCCCGGGCTGGCCTGGCCCCCGCCCGTGACTGTGCTGTGCACTCGGCGACACCGGCTCCAACTTGAGTCTCTGAGGGCACACAGGCAAGGAGGGGCTGCGGGGGATCTGAGACGCAAGGACAACAGACAGTAGGAATGCGTGCTTATTGGGGAAAATAAGCACAGTTCTCACAAGGGCGTTTCACTTCTTTCAGGTGCATGAGTGAGCGGTTCTGCAAGAACGTGCAGTGCCAGGGACAGCGGCCACAGGTATGCTGGGGGCACGCGCAGGCGCTGTGACCTGGAATCGGATGTCGTCGCTGCTCTCTTTTTAGTAACTGTCACAGACCTTGGGCATGGGCTACCATGTCCCACCTGTTCTACTGTGTAGACTTCTACGCCCAACAGTCACGCCCGTGTGACCCTGCTCCTCACGGCTTCCTGGCTGAGGTCCACACCCTCCTCAGCCCATAGAAAGGTGAGCCTGGATCTGGGCCTCAGCGCTCTCTATGAAAGAGAGCAGCGGCATGATCATGTGCCGAACCTCCACTAGGGGCTGCACTTTAACAGAGATGACCAAGACCCAGGAGTATGAGCCAGGACTCTCTCCTGCTGTGGGGCAGGGGGCCCTGGCTCCCCACTCCAAGGACGTGTCTCATGTGGTTGGTGCATGCCTCTTCTGAGCCCTGTGTGAGATGTTCCCTGCTGGGAGCCCCACTGGGAGCCCCGCTGTGCGGGGCGTGGGGTCACGGGGCTGAGCTAGCCCGTCCACAGGAAGCAACACCAGAGGCACAGGTTACCAGCCCCCTTGCCCAGTTTTGTTACTTCATTTTTGAGGCTGGAGGAATGGCTCAGGTGTTAAAGCAATTGCCTAGCACAGCGCTAAATACCTGAGTTCAATTCCCTAGCACCATATAAACAGGGTGTGGTGGCACATGCCGATAATCCCCACACTCCGGGAAGCTGAGGCAGGAGGACTGCTGTGTGTCCAAAGCCAGCCTGGGTTACCTGGGCTACATAGGGAGTTCAGGACCAACCTGGGCTATACAGTGAGACCCTGTCTCAAAAAAAAAATTTTTTTTTTTCTGGTAGTGGAGATGGAACCCAGCGCCTTCTCACTGAGCAACACTCCCATACCTTTTTATTGCTACTGTGTGACAGGGTCTCACCAAGTTGCTACATTGCCTAAACACATCTTGAGCTTAGGACCCTGCCTCAGCCTCCCAGAGTACTGGGGTGATGGTCCTGCAACCCTGGGGCTGGCACCTTTGCTGGTCTTTCTTTCTTTCTTTCTTTCTTTCTTTATTTATTTCTCTCTCTCTCTCTTTCTTTCTTTCTTTCTTCTTTCTTTCTTTCTTTCATCTTGCTCTGTAGCACAGCCTGCTCCTAACTCACAAGGGTAGCCCAGGCTGGCCTTGGACTCAGGACCAGCCTCAGCTTCCCGAGTGCTGGGATCTCAGGCCTGCATCCCTGGGCCTGGTACCTTTGCTATTTAAAATAACAGTTTTAGTTTCACTTCACATCACCCCTCTGGGTTCCCCCTCCACTAGGCTCGACCTCCATGGCTACAGCTAGACCCACCGGGACATGCTGTCACACCTACCTTGCGCTGCTGGGAGGGTCGTACTGCAAAACCCAGCTGACTTCTGGAATGTCAATGCCGCGGGCCATGACGTCAGTACACACCAAGATCCCACTGCAGGAGGACCAAACACGGTAAGTCAGGGAGAGTACTGTCACCTTCACGTGTCTCCCCACCGGGATGACAGGGGTGGTGACACATGGACTCCAAAGTTCCTCACATGACCAATACTGGCTGATGGCAGTATTTGATTTTCGTTATTTTGATTTCTCCTAAGAATCTCTAGGGCTTTACAAGTACCTAATAAAAATCAGATACCGAAGACAACAAAAGGATTTTTTAAATTAGTATTTCCACTGAGGGAAGAAAAAAAAAACAAGCTGGATAGTACAGGCCTGTCATACAGCACCCAGGGGGCTGAGGCAGGAGGATCCCAAGTTCAAACCCAGCCTGGGCAACTCGGTGATTTATGAGACCCTGTCTCAAAACCAAAGCTGTAAACTGGGCATGGTTGGGCACACCTGTAATCCCAGCACTCAGGAGGCTCTGGCAAGAGGATTGTCCTAAGTTCCAGACTCGCCTGGGCTACACAGTGAATTTGGGACGAGTCTGAATTATATAGTGAGATGCTGTCTCAATTTAAAAAAAGAAATCAATTAATAAGCCAGGTAGGGTGGCACACGCCTGTAATCCCAGCATTCAGGAGGCTGAGGTCAGAGGACTGCCATGAGCCCAAGGCCAACCTGGGCTAAATAATAAGTTTAAGACCTGGGCCACAGAATGACACCCTGTGTCAAAAAAACAAAAACAAAAACAAAAACTTAAACCAAAGTACAGTCTAGGGATATAGGTCAGTAAGAAGTAAGAAGACCCTGGATAGCCTCTCAAGTTCAAAACCAAACTGTGGCACGCCAGTAGGTGGCATCTCCACTCTCTGCCAGGTAGCAGCCAGGCACGTGATTCTGCCCGGAGACAGTGGTTGTGCAGCCAAAGGATGATGCAGAGAAACGGAAAATAAATGCACATGCACAAAGAGGCTGGGATCATGAGGAGACCACAGGGTCCAAGCTGTGCGGTCACCACTCTGACAACCCACTAATGGCATCTACAGAACCCTGAGACTCCGCTCTAATCGTCCAGCAGACAGCTACCAGAACCTGGGGCAGCTGCTGCACGTCACCCTGCCCCTGCAGTTTCCAGCTGAGCAGGGAGGCTATGCAACCAGGCACGGACGGAGCAGAGTGCGGAGGATGTTAGGCAGGACCGGAGACCACAGAGCATGGTGGCACACACCTGTGACCCCAGTGCTCTGGGAGGCTGAGCGAGGAGGACCCCAAGTTTGAGCCCTGCCTTGGCAACGTAGTAACTCAGCGAGATGAAGGCCCTCCATTCAACCCCTGGGGCAGTAACAATAATAATTAAGAGAAGGAATGAGGGCTCTGGGCACTTCTACAGAGAAATGTGCCAAGTGCTCCGGGGGCCCAAGGCAAGGCAGCTACTGAGGCAGAAAGGTGAGCTGAGACTGAGCAGGGCACGTTTGGGTAGGGCTGACCCCCCTCCAGGCAGCCCACCTCTGCATCTGGCGGAACTCCATGAAGATCTTATTGCGCTTGTACTTCATCTTCCCGTGGATGCACATGACCTTGACATTCCGCACCAGGGCCTCCAGAGCCTTCCCGTAGTATTCCACGCAGGCACAGGTGCTGCGGGGGTTGGGGGGCGGGGGAACACGACAGGGGGCTCAGAGTCTTCCCACCACTGCGGAGGGTGGCTAGGAAAGAGCACAGGTATCGTCCCCAGCAGAGCTCCAGGTGGGAAACCCTCTCAACTCAGGAGAGACCAATCTTGGCCAAAGCCCTGAGGATGCTTCCCGCTGTGTAAAGACGTTCAAGCAAACGACAGGGGGCTCTTCCTCCTTGAGAAACGGACTAACTGAAGCCGTCACCAGAATACAGTGATGACAACTTTGACATAAACAGTCATGAGGTTTCAAAATGTGCCTGCTTTCTCCACAAAGACCATGCCTTCCCCAGCCAGCAGGTCCCCAGCTGCAACCAGGCAGGTCTCCAGGGGATCAGACTTGGGGCTGAGCACACCAAGAATAACAGGGGGCTGGAGCAGCATCGTCCCAACAGGGCATGCTCTGATGAGAAGGCCCAGGGACTTCTGCCACAGAGCTCCCAGGCCCCTGGAAGACCATGCCTGCACCAGAGACTGGGCACTCAACCTTCCCTAGGAACCAACCTGCTTACCCAGAATGCATTATTTAATAACACTAAGTTGGGGGAGTCCACATTCACCCCAGTGACACATGCTGGGCAGACCCACCATCCCAATGGATTCTGCCACTGCACAGGCTGCAGGACACCAAGTGACACCCTGGCCTGGGCGAGGACGAGGACAACCCCAGATGCTCTTGGTCCACCTGGTCACATGATAGGTGGGATTTTCCACACCAAGGTCACCGCCCTCAACCCTCAGTGTCAGGAGGGCTTAGGACTCAAATCCAGAGGTCTCACCCAGCACTTCCAAAGTCAAGCAGAAGTAGCATTAAAAAATGTCAGAATGTGTCCCTGCCTGGAAGTGGCACAGCCATGAAACCTATCCAACATGTGCACACGTGTGCACTCGTGTGCACACGTGGGGTGTCCAGCTTGCTGTCTCACCGGGGTCATAGCCAGTGCACTCAAAATAGCTTACAAGCAGGATGAATAATAAAAAGACGTGGAAACCAGCTTGGCACTGCCAAGAATCAACACAGGTACGTATGCGGGAGAGGGGAAACCAGGGCCCCAGAGAGCGCAAATGAAGCCCTAACCTGTTGCGCCAGCTTCTGTGCCCACCACGTCCTCTGCCCGTCTCCCCAAAGACTGAGGGAGGGTTGGCAGGCAGGACTGAGGGACCCAAAGGGAAAGACACAGCCAGCGGTGCTCTCCACCCCACCCTTACCCTCATCTGCCTTGTATGCAGGCACAACAGCGTCACAGGGTCACAGGAAAAAGTCAAGTGACGATGCAGAGGCCAAGGCTGCTACACAAGCACGGACAGGGCCTGTGAGACACAGAAGCCGGGCCGGCCCCTCTCTATGATGCCCCTCCCCTCATGCTGAACTCTGGAGTCGGGCTGTCAGTTCAGCACAGACTCAGACAGCCCCACCATGAAGGGGAGTCACAGGACACGGCCCAAGCACCCACATAAATGGGATGTAGCCTGGCCCCCAGCACGAGTCTCAGGGAGCTACCTGAAGAAGACCAGATGTTTCTCCTGCTTATGGTTCCGAAGAAAATGTACCAGCTGATTGAATTTCTCATCTGCCTTACACACCTACAACAAAACAACAGAGAATTTAAAACAATTCGTAACTGATCCCCAGAGCTATTTTCAGCTTTAGCCTTCAATTTTAATTTTAAGGGACCAATGTCCTTCACATTAGGACAGGCTAACAATCCGCTGACCTTGCTCAAAATAAGCTCATGTCCTGCAGATGGTAAGTTGTGGAATCCTAAAGGCGAGAGAAAAACCGGCTGACCCTGTCCCTGGATCCCAGCCGGCTAAGGGCCAGCCGCAGCAGCTACAGAAGTAGCAGGGTGACTCTGCCGTGTGGGCCTCTAGCCAGCACATGTCCACGGCGACCTCTACATGTCTGCACCGGACTGAGAACATGCGGCACCTACGCACTCCTAGAAGAGCCTGACGCCAAGCTCAGAGATGAAATGCTGCAACCCAGCGCTGCCTTCTAGAAATAAATGTACTAGACTACCAGAAGGACCTTCAGTCCCCTCTGTCAGCCTTTCACACTCTCCTTTGTTGGTCCTGGGGATCTAACACAGGGCCTTCACCTGAGCTACATCTTTAGTCCATTTTTTATTTTCAGACAGCATCTTGCTCAGTCACTAAATTGCTCAAGCTGGACTCAAATTTCAGTCCTCATGCCTCTGCCTCCCAAGAAGGCTGGAACCGCAGGCCTGTGACACCAGGCCCAGCTAACCTAGTGCTCCACCCAAGCCCCTAACTGGAGACATGAAATTCACAGGAACGTTGCCTTGATTTTCAGCAAAACCAAACGCTGCACGTTTGGAAGCCGCCCCACGTGCTCTAAATGCAATCACTCACGAAAAGCAACACACCCACTTCGGGGAACACCGACAGCGGACGCTGATGTGGCCATGGTGGGTGGCTACAGCTCCAGTTACTGTACTTACAGCACCCTCAGCACTGTCCTGAACAACTGCAGGGACTAATTCACCCACAACCAGCCCTGTCAGTGGGGACAACTGAAGCCCACCTCAGTCCCTCACGGGTGATGATGACTTAGTGTACCAGGTGGCTCTGTAAGTGGCCAAGACATGTGCCTGGGCAGTCCTGTCCCCAACACAGCCCGGACCACACCACGCCAAGTCCTCCCAGGGAGCAGCTGGCCTCCATGGAACTGGGGACGGCCTGACAATTCCCACTTCCGTGACCTTCTCTGGCTGCTGACTCCAGCCCCTCTAGACCTCCTACAACAGGCCCGCACAGCCGGGGCAGCAGCCCGCTCCTGGCCAGCCCATGGCAACAGGGACCTCTGCTTTGGAAAGCAGCCCCCTCTGTCACCAACAGCAGTGCACACAGCTGGGATGCCCTTATGGACAGAAGAGCTCACTCAGGATGGGGCCCAACGCACCACGAGTCGCCGCATGGGCCTGAGGCTGCTCCAGGCACCAGAGGTGGTCCCTCCCAGATGCTTGTGTTCACGGATGCCATGGCATGGTCCCGCCACCCAGAACCTGGTAAATGGGTTGCAAAACTCTGTCTCCTGCCTCATGAGGAAATTACAGAAAACGACAGCTGGGGCTTATAGGTACAGATCCTGAAGCCAGCAGTACCAATCAGAAACAGACACTGTGGAAAACAAAACACTTCTACATGTGTACTGTATGATGTCACATGACCTCATCTGCACAGGGGGCTGAGCCTCATGACCTGGATGCCATGTGAGAGCCCAGGACTCTGTGACTTGAAGTCTGCAAGAAGCAGCTGCAACCCCCATCATACTTTCTACACATTAGGTAAGTGAATTCCCAAGGCATTGTGGAGAGGCTGGAATGTGGCACAGCCAGTGGGTACCTTGGCCCTTCTCAGGGCCAACTCTATCTTCCTTCCCCTATGTATCTGGCCTAGCGGTGCCGTGACAAACCCTTTGAAACATACAGAGCAGACCCCTGGCTTTCCACTAGCCCGAAAGCAGACAGTGTCCTCAGACAGCACCTGAGGCACCTGGCAGAGCCCAGCTTCCCTGTACACAGTCCACCCAATGCTCCAGCCAGTACTCAGAGGGTGCCTCAATTTGCAACCTTCTGTTTTTGCCCCTATAAAACTGGGAAACTTAAAATGTGGGGTGGAGGAATGACACAGTGGTTAAAGTGCTCGCCTTGCGGGTGCAAGGCCCTGAGTTCAATTCCCAAGCACCAGAGAAAACAAGGTGTGGTGGCACATGCCTGTGACCTCATCTGCACTCGGGAGCTGAGGCAGGAGGATTACATGTGTCCAAGGCTAGCCTGGACTACAAATTGAGTTCAGGACCACCCTGGGCTATAGAACGAGACCCTGTCTCAAAAAAATGTGGGAAGATAATTCAGGGGCTACCTAAATCTGTCTCCCTGGGCCCTCGTCACTCAAATTTGGCTCTAGAATAAACTAACTCTTCTTCTCTTTGAGGTGAGAGCTATGTTTCTGAGTTGCCAGTCCACAGCACTAAACCAAATAGTGCCCAGCACCCCCAGGCACATACGCAAGTTCACTTAGTCATCTCACAGTGGGACTGTTTGTCCCTCAGACCAGGTGTCCCAGCAGTTTCCCTGGATGCATCTCAAATGTGCCACAGGGCCTTGTAGCTACTCACTGTCCCAGGGGACCTTGAGCAAGCCCACTACTAAATCAACCCGAGCAGAAGACAAGCAGGACCCACCATGTAGTAGTTCTCCAGGCGTGAGGGTGTCTTCTGGGTGCTGCTGGCTGCCACACCCTTCTCCTTCACGGACACGCGCACGGGGTTCCGCAGGCCCGCCCGCACCAGGCTCTCCACCTCCTGCGTCTGTGTGGCTGAGAAGAGTCCCGTTCTCCGCTGCTTGGGCAAAAGCTCCAGGATGGTGTTTATGCTGCAGGGAGAACATGCACTCAGCCTCCCTGCCAGGGACTACACAGGCATCTCACTGTTACTTCTAAAGGACTGGGGACTGACCCCAGAGCTTTCGCACCATGCTGTATTCTCAGCCCTCTTCTCTGCTTTACTTTGAGAAAGGATCTCACTAAATTGCACAGGCTAGGGTGTAACTTGTGATCTTCCTGCCTCAGCTTCCCAGGATTCTGGGATTACAGATGTGCACCAACACACACAGCTTTAAACAGGCACCTAAAAACACTGGACAAGGACCAGGGGTACAGCCAAGTGATTAAAGTGGTGACTCCCATGCACAAAGCCCTAGGTTTGGATTCCGAGCTAAAGATTAGCTGTGCGTGGTAGCACACTCCAATAATCCCAGCAGAATTCAGGAGACTTGCTGACAAAACAAAAAATAAATAAATAGATACATAAACACACACACACACACACACACACACACACACACACACACACACACTCACACATTCTGAAGAGATAGCACTGGTACAGTGGTAGACAGATATAATCCCAAAACTCTAAAAGCCTGAGGCAGGAGGGTCACATGTTCAATAACAGCTCAGGCTGCACAAAGTCCATGGCCAGGACAAACACAGCAAGACTGTCTCAAGAAGAAGAAAAAAAAAAAAAGACTAAAAGAGAAGTCATCAAAATAGTTATATGTGGGGCTGGAGGAATGGTACAGCAAAAGTGCTTGCCTTGCAAGCACAAGGCCCTGAGTTCAATTCTGCAGCACCACATAAGCCAGGTGGCGCATGCCTGTAATCCCAGCACTCGGGAGACCGAGGTAGGAGGACTGCTATGAGGCCAAGGCCAGCCTGGGCTCCATAATGAGTTCAGGAACAGCCTGAGCTATAGAGTGAGACCCTGTCTCAAAAGAAAAAAAAAACAAGACCAAAGATAGATTCCAAAGGATCCAGTTGCCTGATGATTTGAAATTCCACTATGTTTAATAAAACCACTCCGGGAGCTGGAGGAATGGCTCAGCGTTTAAAGCGCTTGCCCAGCAAGCGCTACATCAAGCACTAAGTACCCAAGTTCGATTCCCCAGCACCATGTAAGCCAGGTGTGGTGGCGCATGCCTGTAATCCCAGCACTCAGGAGACTGAGACAGGAGGATTGCCTTAAGTTCAAGGCCAGCCTGAGCTCCATAGTGAGTTCAGGACCAGCTGGGGCTACAGAGCAAGACCCTGTCTCAAAAAAAAAAAAAAAAAAAAAAAAAAAAAAAAAACCACTCCGTTTAATAGTGGTAAAGAACCCCTACTTTGCTGTTGTTTTCTGTCAACACCACTCACCCACCACAAGTGACGCCCTGGGGTACCTCGCCTCAAACCCCATGTCCAGGAGTCTGTCTGCCTCATCTAGCACCAGGACGTCCAGGGTCCTAACGCAGCTGGCCAGGTCCAAGCCCTCCGCCTTCCTCCGGAACATGTCCTCCAGCCGGCCTGGGGTGGCCACAATAATGTTCCCACTTTAGAAATAAGAGTCACAGTTAGCATCACAATGTGGACCTTGGAAACACTGAACATTTACCAAAATATCCGGTTTCCTCTCCCCAGAGGTCAGCAAAGGCCAGTGAGGAGGAAAGCGGGGCTGTGGGGCAGGAAGCACAGGGCGATGAGAACAGGGCCAGGGCAGAGTCGGCTAACTGGGGTCCATGTGCCACATCTGTCACCTGTTCTTGTCACGGGCTCGCCTGGCACACAGCCACAACCTCCTTCACACAGTATGTTGTCTGTCGTTGCTTTCACATTGCTGTCCCTGCTGCTGAGCAGTTGGGACAGACGCTGTGCTCCACAAACCTCAGCACACACTACCAAGCTCTGCCCTACAAGTCCCTCGACTACATTAGGCCCCGGGGCTCGCATGGAGGCAATCAGAATAGCAGGCTAGGGAACTACAGATGGTGATGTACACAGTATTTCTGTTTGGTCAGTTAGTTGTTTCCTCATGGTACTGGAAACTGAACTCAGGGTCACTGAGCTACCACTTTGCTACATCCCAGCCCTGAGATGTTGTTGGGGTTTTTTTGACACAGGGTCTCACTCTGTAGTACAGGCTGCTCCTGACCCTGCTACATAGATCAGCTGGCCTCCAATTCATAGTAACCCTCCAGTCTCAGCCTCCTGACTCTTGGGATTATAGGCAGCAGTCACTTGCCAGTTTTCCAAGATACTTTTCCTTTTTCTTTTTGAGACAGGACCTCGCTTTGTCACCCAGGCAGGTCCTGAACGCAATATGGACGCCAGGTTGGCCTTGTACTCATGTCAATCCTCCTATCTCAGCCTCCCCAGTGCTAGGATTACAGGCATGTGCCACCACGCCCAGCTTATGTGGTGCTGGGGGAATCAAACTCTGGTACTTAGCACTTCAACCATTAAGCCATTCCTCCAGCCCCCCACGATGTTTTTTTAAATGTGGGTTACATGCCAAAGGTTAAAAAATCAGGAAAAAAACCCCACTTGCATCTAGAGTTCCATCTTCCTCTTAAGAAACTAAAACCCTGGTAAGAGGGAGCCCAGAGCTGTGCCAGGAAATTTGTGACATGATACAGCACAGGCATTCACAGGCCTGGGCACTTCCCCACTCCCTGACCCCAAGGAGCCTGACTGGCCAGGCAGTCACCAAGGCCTATAGCAAGGAGCCCAAAAAGCACCCTAGGACTCTGCCTGGAGGACACAGATGGTGCTCAGGGCACTCTCAGGCCAATGTTGCACATGGATTCCCTGGATTCTGCTTGGATCTAGTGTCACGACAAGGCCACGGGGAGCCGGAGGAAGCAAGCTTACCCGTGTCGCTTAAACCTCTCCACATCTTCCCCAGGGTTCTGGCCTCCGATCCACAGAATCTGGCTAAAACAAGACAACGGCCTTTGAGGAGTGAGGCCAGGGAGCAGCTGGGTGGACAGGCGCATGGGAACCAACTTACCTGAACTGCGGCAGGTACTTCGTGAAATGTGACAGGACCTCCTCTATCTGAATGGCCAGCTCTCGGGTGGGGGTGATGACTATGGCGCCCACCTACCCACAGGGAGGGAAGGGGCGTGGTTAGAGGGCAGGCCCAGGAAGGAAGTGCCCAGGGCAACAGCACCACCTGGACTTCCATGGCCATGCAAGGGCACAGCACAGGCCAACCGAACTTCATGAACTACGGCCATTTGTCACGGTCCTGGGAGCATCTGGGCACACTTACATCATGCGAACAACTCAGAAACCTGTTTTATGTAGGTTTCCTTTAGACTTTACTTGTATTACCCTTCCTCTATGATAATCAAACTCACACCAACAGCACCAGACCTCGGGCTGGAAGAAGCTTATCTCACCTTTTCTTTTTCTTTTGGCAGCACTGGGGATTGAGCCCAGGGCTTTCATATGGAGCGATATCTCCAGCCTTGCTTGATTTTTGAGATTAGGTCTTACTAAGCTGTCCAAGCGGGGCTTGAACTTGATCCTCCTGCCTCAGCCTCCCAGAATGCCAGGATTAGAAGCCTGCGCTACCAACCCGTTTCTCCCTCTACAGCATAACCTTCTTGTACTCAGGAACATCTGACAGCACTTCCAACAATGTATAGGGGGCCATTTACACAGCAAAATCACAAACAAGGTGCAAAAAATCTGAAACCATAAACAGATCATAAAAGGGGTGGAGGAATAGCATAGCATAGAATAGCACAGCAGTTCAAGCGCTTGCCTAGCAAGCACAAAGCCCTGAGTTCAATTCCCCAGTATCACATATGCTGGGGATGGTGGTGCACGCCTGTAATCCCAGCACTCAGAAGCTGAGGAAGGAGGATTGCCGTGAGTCCAAGGCCAGCCTACGCTCCATAGTGAGTTCAAGACCAGCCTGGACTACAGAGTGAGACCCTGTCTCAAAAGAGAGAGAGAGAGAGAGAGAGAGAGAGAGAGAGAGAGAGAGAGAGAGAGAGAGAACCATGCCTGGTAGCACAAGGCTATAATCCCAGCACTCTGGGAAGCTGAGGCAGGAGGATCAAAAAGTTGGAGCCTTGTCTGGATAATTTAGTGACTAAGAAACATTCTGCCTCAAAATAAAAATACATAAAAATGGGCTGGGGATGAAACTCAGTTTGAAGGCCTTGGGCTCATTCACTAGCACTATAGAAAAAAAAAAAAAAAAAAAGCAGGCAAATCCAAAAACAGAGACTCCTCAAATTATGAGGATCAACTATCCTTTTTTTTTTAAAGCTTCTGACCAGCTTCTTATTCAACTACATAATCCCTGATGACAGTAACAAGACAGCAAGCCACCTGCACGGCCTCACCTGGCCCTTCCTTAACTTCTCTTCCCTTCGCAGCAGGATTTCCAGGATGGGGATGACAAAGGCGAGGGTCTTGCCACTGCCTGTGACCTGCAGGGGGAGAAATGTGGGTCTGTCGTGATCCCAGCTCCCCAGAGAGGCCCCAGAGTAGGCAGCATGGGCACCAGGCACTCACCGCTTCCACAGCGACGTCTTTATTCTTCATGAACAGAGGGATGGTTGCGGACTGGGGAGAGATGACAAAACACTGGTTATGAGCTGACCCGACTTCATCCGTGACAGAGGCCACCGCAGGGAGACCCTGAGCAAACACGACCCACACAAGGGTGGGATCAGACTCAACACGTGCGTCCCACAGGTGGTGCGGAGAAAGCCCTGATTCCCAGCCCTGCCCCTCCGATTCCTCTGTGGACCAGGAAGGGGGTGTGGAGACACTGTGGGGGGTCTGCTTTGTTTTTGCTGTGCCAAAAGCAGACAACTCCTGGTCATGGGGTCGCCAAGCTCCACCCCCAGGCCGACAATGTAGGGTTTTTTGTTTTTGACTTCTTATAGTATTGGGAATTGAACCCAAGACCTTCACACTAAGATAACATCCCAGCCCTTTTCTATTGAGACAGTTTCACTAAGTGGCCACGCTTGAACTTGGAACCCCCCTGCCTCAACCTCCCAGGGAGCTGAATTTGTGGGTGTGCACACCTGCAGCAGGCGCCAACGCTGCACTGTAAGTGCCTTCCAGCTCTAGTGGCAGAGAGCGGCCACGCACATTGTGGGTGGCTACCAGGCTTACAAGATTGGCCTCTTGGCTTCAGTGACCAAAAGGGCAAATCCAAAGCAGGTTCAGGTCTTAGCCCCAAAGTCCTGTCCCCCAGGAGTGTTCCTGGTCCCCAGAGCTCAAGCTCATTCACCCACCACAGCAGGTCCCAGACCAACAAGCGTAGCTCCTGCTGAGCAGTTCCAGCCAGGCCACGCCCACTCCCTCCACCCAAGGAATGGCTGGCAGAACACCTTGAGTGTGAAAACCCACAGTCAACCAGGAGTGGTGACGCACACCTGTGATCTCAGCACTCAGGAGGCTGAGGCAGGAGGATAGTTCAGGGCCTGCCTAGGCTACAGAATGAGTCTGAGGATAGCCTGGGCTACCTGGTGAGATCTCATCTCAAAAAACACAATAAAGCTGGACTGGGTGGCCTGGACCTGTAGTTCCAGCACTCTGGGAGACTACGACGGGAGACCTTCAAGTTCCAGTCCAGCTATTTAGAGATTAATTAAGACTGTAAAAATAAAACTGGGCTGGGAATGTGGTTGAGAGTGAAGCTCCTGTGCTCAATCCTCAGCACCACAAAAAAAAAACCCACAAAGAATTCAGAACTCAGGGTATAAGAGTTAGTGGCAACTGACAGGCCAATTCCAGGGATCACGGAAAGCATCCCAGGGACAGGAGCATAGCTCAGCAGTTATAGCGCCTGTCAAGCAAGTCAACGGCCTGGTCCGATTCCCCAAGCACCACACAAGAGGCATACACCTATAATACCAGTAATAGGGAGGCTGCAGCAGGTCTCCTGTAAGTTCAAGGCCAGCCTGGGTTACCTAGCAGTTCAGGACAGGCCTGGACTACAGTACAAGATACTGTCATTACCCAGTGCCACATAGACTGGTCGTGGTGGCACAAGCATATAGTCCCCACCATTCAGGAGGCTGAGACGGGAGGATTGCCTCAAATCCAAGGCCAGCCTGGGCTCCATAGTGAGTTCAGGATCAGGTTCCCATGCACACAACCCTAGGTTCAATTCTCCAGCACTACATAAAAATTAGCTGGGCATGAGTGGTGCATACCTGTAATCCCAGGACTGGAGGCTGAGGCAGGAGGATTGCAATGAGTTTAGGGCCAGCCTGGGCTATCTAGTGAGTTCAAGACTCACTAGAATTCAAGATCTTGTCAAAATAAATAAATAAATAAAGCACAAAGCCCTACCAGCCTGTCAAATCCAGCCTGTGCTTTGCTCCCGTCTCATATCAGGCCACAGCCTGAACGGTCCTGGCCAGGGACAGGAGGCGGGCAGCCACCACCTGGTTGCTCCTATCAGTTTCTCAGGGCACCGGCACCCCTTCCTCCTGCTGGCATAGCCTGCCTGTCACCGCAGCGGAGCCCCTTGCACCACCAGGCCTCGGCTCTGGCACCTCCCAGTTGGCCCCATCTCACACCAGCTCCTGCCTGGCTCGTCCCTGGCCACAATTAGCACCAGCAGATGCCAGCCATCTCATTCCGTCATCATCCTTCTCTAGAAAAGACAGCCCAGGATTAGCTACGAAGGCTGCAAGACCCCTGGCGCCTAGAATTGTACCTGACACAGCACACGTCTTCGACAAACGGTTTTCATTTTGTTTGACGCAGTACTGAAGACAGTACGTAGGGCCTTCGCCCCGAGCTCCCTCCCCAGCGCTGAGCTAAAGTCTAAGTTGCTAAATTGCCAAAACGGGGCTCAAACGCAAGATCCTCCCGCCTCAGCCTCCCGGGAGAGCTGGGATTACTAGCCCCACCACGGCCCGGCAGTTTCTACAATAAACCTAAAATGGGCGTGGTGGCGGGCGTCTGGAATCCCAGCACTGGAGAGGCTGAGGCAGGAGGACTGCCCCGAGTCCAAGGCCAGATTGGGCTCCACGGTGAGTTCAGGACGAGCGTGGGCTAGAGTGAGTCCCTGCCTCAAAAACAAATAGGAAAAAAAAAAAAAAAACAGCCAAGAAACTGGGCCAGAACGCGAGGCTTCTCTCACATCAACAGCTAATACTGTCTGAACTCCAAAGATGCGCCTACACTGTCTTAATTTCCCAGGAAGCAGACCGCGCCATTTGCACAGGGAAGGAACGCGACACTACGGGAGGTCACTCGACCAGGACGGGCAGGACGGGCCAGGACCCAGCGCCTGGCGCGCGCGCGCCGCCGCCTGCCACCGACTCCGTGGCGAGCCCCCGGAGGCCGGACGGGTGGGACCCCGGAAGGCGCGTCCAGGCGCCGTCACCCGCGGGAGGTGTCCGCTTAGGCGGGCGCAACCCGGCCCTCGGCCACTTCCCCAGCTGCCCCGGGGCAGATACCTGCACCGGCGTCATGTACGGGAAGCCAAGCTCCCGCAGAGCGTCCAGCACCCGCGGGTGCAGCGGCACCGGCAGGGACTGCCAGGTGCCCTCGGTCACGTGCTCCATGGCCCGCTCCTCCGTCGTCGCCCTTCGGAACTTGGCCGGTGCCTCCCCAACGAGCACTTCCGCTTCCGGCAGTGCAGGAGCCGGCCGGGAACCGGGCTGGAGCGGCAAGGTTCCGGGAGATCACGTAGGAGCGATCCAGGTGCCTTCCCACGCCGAGCCGACACCGACGGGAAGAATCTGGCCCGGCTGTCCGTTTCCTCCGCTGATCAGAGGCAGGCGGCAGCACACCACCTCGTCCCGACGTGGTGGCGCTTCAGGAAGTGATCCCACGGTGATGCCCGAGCGGTCAGATGAGCAAAAGAGGCCGACGGCGGGGTCTCGGCGTCCGGTAGGCATCAGTGCTGGCGTACTTTCGGGAAATCGTGGCCTGTGCGCCCTCCACGGGCTCACTCTCAGAGCAGGCGGTTACTAGGAGTGCCAGGCGGTGGGCACCGAGCTCCTCAGGCGTGTTCCTTTCCTGCACGTCTTCAGTATATCTTTTTTTTCTTTTTCTGAAACAGGGCCTCGCTCTGTAGTCTAGGCTGGTCCTGAATTCACGCTGTAGTCCAGGCTGGCCTGGAACTCAGGCAGTCCTCCTGCCTCAGCCTCCCCAATGTTGGCATATCAGCCGTGCACGTGCACTTTCGTGGTGCTGGGGAATCAAAGGTGCCCTGCCATCCGCCCTGCGTCACTGCAATCCCTGCACCCGTCAGGCCTTTGCATACACCGTCAACGTACTCTGTTGCATTTGGTAGGTTCATCTTCCCCTGCAGAAGGTAAACCCGCAACCATAAGGTCTGCGCAGTGACTGGAACTGTGCACACAGGGCTCAGGCCCTCTGCAGACCTCATTCATCTGAAATTAAATGTGAAACTTAAAAGCAACATTTTAATTCTAGTAGTTACATCAAGACAACTTAGGCAGGGGACATTGCTTAATGGTCAAAGCACTTGTCTGGCACTGGAAAGGCTGTAGGTTCAAGTCCCAGCACCACACAAATATTAGCTGGGAGTGGTGACCATGAGCCTACACAACTTTTACTACAGATGGAGACCCTGCCTCAAAAAAACTTTAGACACTTTGTTAGAGTAACTTTTTGCCATTTCCTGGAAGGTGGTTTTGTCTTTCTGCCGGTGGTGGTACTGAGGATTAAACCTTGGGCCTTAACGCTCCTTTTCAAACAGGGTCTCTTAGTCCACACTGGTCCTGGACTCACTACCTGGCCCAGGCTGGCCTCAAACTCACAGCAGTCCTCCTGCTTCAGCCTCTCAAGTACTGAGATTGCAAGCATGTGTCACCACACACAGATTACGTGGTGCTAGGGACACTGAAGAGCTTCTAATGCATACCCAGCCCTTTTTTCAACCTAGACTTGAACTTGCCATCTCCCGGCTCAGCCTCCCAGAGTGCTAGCATTACAGGGCGGCACCTCCATGCCTGCCTTGCCATTTCTGCTCTTGAGACCAGTCCTGCATTTCCAAAATGATGACCCAAGGTAACGGCAGTTTTCAGGCAGGAACAGAACAGGTGGGAAGCATTCAGCACCAGGCCAGTCACAGCCAAACCTTAAGGGCCGTTTCTTCCTTCCCTACAGGCAGCGCGGGTGATGGAGAGAGCAGTTTCTACAGTAAGAGTAGGCCTTTTTTTTTTAACCCTATCTAGGCTCTGAGAAAATCATTTATTCACAAATCTATTTCCCACCTCCACAAGCCATATTGTTAAATGACAGTAATCTTTTTTTTTCCAAACAAAAAAAAATTACTTAAGACGCTAACATTAACTCAAAGAAACTTGCATGGAAACAAAAATTGGGCTCCAATTCATGAAAATAAAACGGAATGTATGTGTAGCCGTGGAAACATACAATATGAAAATGCCTCCTTCGAGTGGTAGAAGCTGGGAGTTAATGGGTGTGGAGTTAACCATTGTTACTACATAAAACACAGAATGCAAACTGTTTTTAAAAAGAATTGTTTATTTACTGAACCGGGGCATTAGATACACAACCAATTTTAAATTTACATATTTTAATTCAATTTTGAAGTGTTTCACACACGCACAAAAAAATAATGGCGTGCAACAGTTGTCTCGAGGTGAAACTGCCACCTGACCAATGAGACTGCTGCAAATTATTTTCACCCAAGGTTGAAAATTTGTCCTGAACATGAAAACCTGTAACAAATTTAAATTAACTATATAAAACCTGTTACTTGTAGTTTTCTCTTTGTAAAGATCAAAAAAAAAAAAAACCCAAATGTACAAGTAACTAATATACATGAGTCCCAGCATAATCCTGGATCAGCCCCACACCAGACCAGAAGCTCCTATAATTTTAACCCATCATCAAAGATCAAGATAGTCTTCAGGTTCTATAAAACAAAGTTCACATGTGCCAAAAAAAAAAAATTAGACCCAGGAAAAACAAAAACCAGTGTGACACTGCTGTTCAGTGCCCTAGAGTGGCCCAAAAGGCCAGACAAAAATATCATAGTGGCTGGATGTCAACGAGACCCAAGAGGCTTTAACCCTTTGGCATCAGAAATCCAGATTTCCCCAATTATGTGAACGCACACTTCCTACATGGGGAGGGGACACGCCAGCCAGGAGGAGCTGGCACTTGCTAAGCCACCCAGAGAACAAGGTCGCCAGAGACTTCCCGGGAGGCAGGGCCCACACCCAAGGACCTAACTGGGAGCAGCAACACAGCCTGAAGGTTCTTTGTAAAACTTTAGGGGGAAACACCACTGGGGTGAGCCTCAGTATAAAAGTCCCCGTGGGGTTGCGCTCTCCCGGGCGGGGAGGGGGCACGGGCAGGACGAGGCAAGATTCACAGTGAGCGCTTCATGTAACGAATCGGCAAAGTGAACCTTGAGCACTGGAGCCGCTGGGCCAGGGCCAGACACAGCCAGCAGGCGCAGGACCGGCAGGCTCTGCGCGGCTCCCTCACTGACTGCTTACTGGGAACCAAAAAGGGAAGCAGATGCAACAAGGGCTTCGTCCTGCACCTCGTGTACAGGGTGGCGTTCTGGAAGGGTCTGTAAGAGGAAGGTAGCATTCGAAAGGATTTTATGCCAATCAAATGTCAAATTTTCACTATAATGTTGCTAGAAAGTTTTTTCCTCCTGATATCTATGGATCACAAAGATACCTAAGTATGAAATGTACAGTTCAGAAAATAAAAATGTAGAAACCAATGACATTATTATGACCAAAGCGTTTGGTAAACAAGTGAAACATGAGTTGGAGATCGTCAAGAAAAGGCCTTTTAAACAACCCTTCGGACTTCAAAAAATCTCTTCAGGTAGTAGATCTGTCCCAATGTCATGGCAACTAGCACAAGAGCTTCAAAGAAGGACCAAAGGACCACTCTGCTGTTTGTGTTGTCATTAACTGTTGAGGACAAAAAAAAAAAAATTATCAGCCATCTCCCCAGAAGCGTAGGCATCAGGAATCATCTCCTAGACTTCTGGGGCAGGACAGGGGCAGGGGCGGGGCCTCAGGCCCTCCCACACACCTGCAGCCCCGTCCTATATTTGATCTTTATTTTGAGGCAATGTCTTAGTAAGACACTAGGTGACCAGGCTGGACTCAAACTCCAGATTCTCCTGCCTTGGCCTCCCAGGCTACTGGGACTTGACAGGCCAGTGCTCTGGATCCCCTCCCCCCATCCTGGGCTTTCCTCTGTGTGGTAGTACTGCAAACCATTCCTAGTGCTCTCAAGGCCTTTGTCCCTGCCCTCAAGCAACTCACCGTGCTGAGAAATGCCCAGCTCTTTACCTTTGAAAAGCACTTTAATGAGTCAGTAGGCAGAACCAAGCCCTCCGCCTTACATTTCAAGGCATGACTTGCCAAAGGTCCCACTTCTAAGGCTACAACCATCCAACAATCTTTCGGTTTATAACCAAGAACGTCCTACATTATAATCGTTTTTAATAATTCCGAACACTGACTTTTTACCCAGACAGCGTATCACACGCCTGCAATCGCATCACTCAGAAGGCTGACACAGGAAGGAAAATGGGAGTGTGAGGCCGGCCCTGGCTACACAGTGAGCTCAGGACCAGCCTGGACTACAAAGTGAGCTTGAGACCCTGTCTCAAAAAACAAACAAAAACACATTTTTAAAAATGAAAGGACTTTCACGATCAGTTTTGCAAAAAGCTTTGTCTTCCCACTCAAAAGGTGTTAAGGTACTAGGAAAGGTTTTTTTCTTTAAATATTTACTCAACAAACTAATTACTGACACCCATTACACTAGGTGCCTGCCACTGATTCTGGCAGGTGGTATTTCAGTTTCATGAAACAGCAGTTACACTAGACTGACTGCCAGGCACAGGCCAGACTCCAATCGCTGATCCCGTTCTCCAGAGAAGGACTTGACCCTCATAGTGAGACCAGGGCTGCTGCGTTCATCTGTTCACTCGTCATGGCTTTCAAGTTCCAGGCCAAGTTACTTTCTTTTTTCTTTGAGACAGCGTCTCACTCTGTACTCTATAGTCCAGGCTGGTTCTGAACTCACTATGTAGGCCAGGCTGCCCTTAAACTCACAGCAATCCTCCTACCTCAGCCTCCCATGCCCAGTTTATAGGGTAGGGAATTAATCTCAGGGCCTGGTGCTTGCTAGGCAAGCTCTAACAGCTGTGCTTATCCTCCAGTCCTTGTTACTTTTCTTTTTTTGTTTTGTTTCTCTGACAGTCTTGACTCCTGGCCATCCTCCTGGTGGCTGGAATTACAGGCATGCACCACCACCGTTGGCTTATTGAGTTACTTTTGTAAATCACTAGGTAAGTTTCCATCTTGTCTCCAAGAGGCCAAATAGCAAAAATAATTACTATCAGTTACATATATTTATATAATGTGAACCTGTTAAGTGGCTGCCACATTTTTAGATTCATACCACTTATGAAAAGACTGGGGTTGGAGGAATGGCACAGCGGTTAAATAGCCTGCTTAGCGAGCACAAGGCCCTGAGTTTGATTCCCCAGCACCACATAAAGCTGGGCATGGTGGCATACACCTTGTAACCCAGCACCAGGGAGGCAGAGGCAGGAGGATTTCTGTGAGTCCAAGGCCAGACAGGGATACACAGTGAAGTCAGGACCAGACTGGACTACAGAGCAAGACTCTGCCTAAAAAAGGGAAAAGGGAAAAGGGGAAAATGGGAAAAGAGAAAGGGAAAAAAGAAAAGGTTGTCAAGATCTGTAGTAGCTACTGGGATGTCGATCACTCAGTAAAAAACTGGCATTTTCACAGAAGCATAACTTAGTCAAACATAATGTGATTACGATTTCCTACAGCAGAAACAGGCTCATGCTGAGAAACCCCCCCAAAAAAACCCCAACAAATAAAATTTAATAGTGATTATCTTTTTCTTCTTCAGTACTGGAAATGGAACCCAATACTAGACACATCTTTCAGCCCTTTCTACTTTTTTGAGACAGGGTCTCCCTGAGCCCGTAAGTTTCCCAGGCTGAGTTCAATCTTGTGATCTTCCTGCCTAGGCTTTCTGGACCATTAAAATTACAAGCCTGGTGCCACCACATTGACTAGCAGTGATTCTACTGAATGGTAGACTGTGATGGCTTCTATTTCTTCCTTTATCCTTTATTTTCCAAATTTTCTATCTCAATGTGTTAATTCCTCTTACCCTAATTATGAATGAGTATTACATCTGAGAAATCTGATTTGTGACATTTATTTCTGACTAGGAAAAGAAATATGTAACTCCTCTTTTGCTTACAGAAAATTATCTTTAAGTTTCAGCAGGCCAGGACCAGTGACCCAGACCTGGAATCCCAGCACATGGGAGACAGACACAGAGGGCCGTGGTTCAAGCCCAACCTGGGCAACCCGGCAACTCTGTGAGACCTTGTCTGGACAGGGTCTCACTCTGTAGTCCAGGCTGGTCCTGGCCTCAATTTGCAGTCTTAGCCTCACAACAGTCCTGCCACAGCCTCCCAAGTGCTGGGATTAGAGGTATGCCCTACCATGCCTGATTTATGTGGTACTGGGAATCAAACTCAGGGCTATGTGCTTGCTAAACAAGTGCTTTAAATGCTGTACCATTCTTCCAGTCACAAAATCAAAAAAAAAAAAATTTTTTTTAATGGGCTGGTGCCAAATTCGGCAGCACATCCTTGTATCCCCAACACTCTGGAAGGCTGAGCAGGAAGACTGCAAGTTGGAGTCCAGCTTGGGCATCTTAACTAAATGAGACCTTGTCTCAAGTAAAAATAGGCTCAGGACATAGCTAAGTGTGAAGGCCGTGGGTTCAATCTTCAATACACACCACAAAATAAAAAAGTGGGAGGTTCCACAGTCAGCTGGAAATGCAGCTCAGGTGCCAACTCTGGGCTCAAACCCAGTACCAGGAAAAAAAAGTTCAAACAGAACACACTGAAACACAACTGAGACACGAGGCCGGGGCTGGAGGAGCAGCACAGCAGGTAGGGCTAGCAAGTGCCAGGCCCTGGGTTCTCTCCCTGAGCACCAGCTACGCCAGGCGTGGTGGCATCTGCAATCCCAGCACCTGGGAGGCTGAGGCAGAAGGACTGCCATGAGTGCCAGGCCAGTCTGGGCTATGCAGGGAGTTCAGGACCAGCCTGCAGTAGAGAGGGAGACCATGTCTGAAAAGATAACAGATGAGCATCCCAGCCACCTAGGAACAAGGTGCAGTCTGTGGCTGAGACAGCTGGTCACTGCAAAGACCCTGGGATCAGCCTCCAGTTTCAGAGCCTGAAGTCAAGCACAGTGGTGCATGCATGTAATCACAGCGCTGAGGGAGGTGAGGCAGGAGCACCCCCAATTTTGAGTCCAGCTAGGACAACTTAGCAAGATTCTGTCTCCAAATAAAAAAGGGCTGGACATGTGGCTCAGCCAGTGCAAAGGACCTGGCTTCAGTGCCCATTACCAAAAAAGAGAGATAATGGTTGGGGCAGGGGCCGAGTTGAGACAGGATCTCGCTGTATAGTCCAAGCTAGTCATAAATTCAGTGTGTAGCCCAGGATGGCCTTGGATTCACAGTAATCCTCCTGCCTCAGCCGCCATGCCCAACTTAATGGCACTGGAGAATCAAACTCAGAGCCCTGTGCTAACTGCTATACTATTCCTCCAGCCCCAAGGAGAAAGAATTAGGAAGAGGAAGGGGGGTACAGGCAAGCTTTGGTCAGTGACATGCCACACTCCACCCCCAAAAAAGGGATAAGGGCTCCTACAGTCTGTCACAGCCACAAGTATCCTGGTGATGTTAGTAAATCTATGCTCCAGTCTGGAAGACTGGTCTCCACCACTGGGCAGAGAGGAACCCTGTCCTGCAGAAATCTGCTCTGTGTATCTCAGGCCTTTTCCACTCCCTGCCCCGGCTGACAACAAAGACCACTCAGCGCCACCTGCAACATGACAGATGCAGCACAAGAGGAAGGCCTGACCTCAAGCAGTCAGGCAGCATCTGGGCACTTCGTAACCAGAACTCAAAAGCGTAACTGACATGTCATCATGTGCTGAGGAAACTCGAGGGACTAAGAGAAGAGATCAGTGGTTAAAGCACCTCATTTCCCTACACCATATAAAGATTACCCAACACGTGGGAGGCTGATGCAGGAGGATTACCATGAATTTGAGGCCAGCCTGAGCAACTCAGTGAATTCAGCACCAGCTTAGACTACTGAGACTCTGTGTCAAAAAAAAAACAAAACCAAATTTACACAACTCTAGTCATGACAATTTCCACAAAAGAAAACATCTTATATTCTATGCTCCTAACTTAGAAACGGGGATTCAAAGTGACCTTCAAGTGGGACTGTCTACATTCATCTTTTCTATTCTAATAGACTATAAGCCTTCCATTTAAGAAAAAGGTTGAGCATGGAGTTACATACCTCTAACACTAGCACCTGGGGTGACTGAGGCCAGCCTGGGATACACACTAAGTTCAAAGAGTTCAGGACTCGCCAGAACTACAGAGTGAGACTCTGTCTCAAAAAAAAAAAAATAAAGAGGCTGGAAGAATGGCACAATTAAAGCACTCGCCTAGTGAGCGCAAGGCCCTGGGGTCAATTCCCTAGCACTACATAAAGCTGGGCGTGGTGGTACATGCCTATAATCCCAGCTATTCAGCAACTGGAAGGCTGAGGCAGGAGAACTGCCAGCCTGGGCTTTGTAGTGAGTTCAAGACCACCCTGGACTGCAGAGTGAGACCCTGTCTCAAAAAATAAAAATAAAAAGATAGTACTGAGTACAAAGCAATACAAATGGCTCTACTTAAAAAAGTCTTCTGTAGCTGCTTAAAACCAATTAATTCACAGCTTCCTGGGTGTAGTAGTGTATATCTGTAATCCCAGCTGCTCAGAAGGCTGAGGCTGGAAGATCACAAAGTCAAGGCCAGGCCAGCCTGGGCAATCAAGCAAGACCCTTTCTCAACAGATAAACAGAGAGCTAGAGATGCAACTCACAGTTAGCGCACCCCTGGATTCAACCCCAGCATGGTTATGGCTGCCAAGTGTGTGCCCAGACTGTGAGGTGAGCCCCTGTCCCCGCCCCGCCGCCCGATCCCAGGGCTGCCGTGCACTCACTGGCTCTGTGGATCCTCTCCCGGACCTCCATGTACTCCTGCTCGTGTTTCACGGCCGTCATGGCCACGGCCAGCTCGTTGATCATCTCCTCCAGCTTGTTCTGGTGAGCTGCAGGGTCAGAACACATGGCACACGCTGGCAGCGGTCGCCCAGAGACACCCACTGACTGCTACGACCGTCCCCACAACATGTACACAAGCCACTCGAACATGTGAACCAGATATGTGCCGCTGGTAACAATTCAATTCTCAGGGCATTTCTTAAAGTCCACACCTGGTAGAGAAACCTCTCAGAGTAGGGACCAAACCACACAGGCTTTTGGCAGACCAAAAGAAAAATGCCCGGGAATGCCGCTGGTGAACAGGTACAGCTACATGGGGTTCACTATACTGACTTCTAATGACCTACAGGGAAACAAAAGCCTGAGATAAAACACAGAGCAAACATAAATTTTAATATGTATGTGTGTGTATATATATTTTAAACTCTAAATCCTGTAACGAAATTTAAGCTAAAGTTGAAATCTCTTTTTCTCTTATTTTTATTTTATTTTATTTTATTTTTGAGACAGGGTCTCACTCTGTAGCCCAGGCTGTTCTTGAACTCACTATGAAGTCCAGGCTGGCCTTGGACTCACGGCAATTCTGTGTCAGCCGCCCAAGTACTGGGATCATAGGCATGCACCACCACACCCAGCTGTGGGTGGTGCTGGGGAATCAAACTAGAGTCCTTAGCACTTGACAGACTTGAGCCTTTTGTTCTCCATCCCCTAAAGTTGAAATCTTGTAAGAATCATAACTCGGGGCTGGGTGCAAGACCCTGAGTTCAATTCCCTAGCACCACATAAAGTGGAGCATGGTAGTACACCCCTGTAATTCCAGCACTCAGAAAGCTAAGGCAGGCAGATTGCCTTGAGTGGCTAGCCTGGGCTATACCAGTGAGTTCAGGATAAGCCTGGGCTACAGAGCGGGACCCTGTCTCAAAAAAAGAATCACGTAATGTAACTCTAACGTTAAGAGTAACAGAAAAAGAAGTTTTTCCACTGTACTTAACTGAGCAGAGAAAACAAAAACGCACTGCTGACAGGATTTTTAAAAACTCAAAGATGTTTCTACAACAAAGTAAAGGTTTCACCCCTTGGCGAACAGCAGGCATCACAAGTGAGTAGACAAACAGTGGCACCAGTTGCCAGCCAGCAGCCTCTGGAACCAACACTGGGTCCGAGGCACTGCCCTGAGGTGTAGGCTTCTAGCTACTGCTGCGTCAGGGCAAGGAGGGAGAGAGCTAGGAGGAAATCCACCAGGGAAGCGGGAATGCCTTCCTCCCTACCCACAGCTGGCATCACCCGATGCCAGGTGCCACAGGTGTGGGAACGTCAGAAAAGCCCAGGCCCTGTTGCAAGGCAGATGACAGGGAAGCTCTCATCCCCACCAGCTTCACTGTGGACACCCCAAGCACTGTACAGAAGAACCTTCTGAGCAGGGTTCTCAGGAAGGGCAGTGTTGACATTCAGGACCAAAGGTCTCACGTTTGTCATGGGGAACTGGCTAGCACACAGGACTTTAAGCAGCATCAACAACCTTCAACCACCAAGCGTGGCAGTGCACACCAGTAATCCCAGCACTTGGGAAGCAGAGGCAGGAGGACTGCAGTGAATTTGAGGCCAGCCTGGGCTACATAGTGAGTTTAGGACCTGCCTGGATTACGGAGCGAGACCCTGTCTCAAAGAAAAAAAAAAAAAACCCTGCAACCCCTAGAGGCCAGCAGCCCCACCCACCTCCATATAGTCTGAGTATCAAAAATGTCCCCAGCAAGTGCCATGCATCCCAAGGGGCTAATATTGGCCACTTTAGAACCACTGATTTAAAAGAAGACTCAATGTGACAGTGGCCATCATTGAGATTAATAAGCCCAAGAGGCTCAGGTGTTGTGTTAAAGGATTACTGGCAACGTTCACTGTCCACATTTGTCAGCCCGAAGTTCCCGAGCAGCTGAGCAAGACCAATCTTCAGAAAGTGAGAAACACAGAGCCCTTCGAAACGTCCTTCTCTGTGAGAATTAGCGCTTGGAAAAGCCCTCAAAAATAAGCACAGGACTATGGAACTTAAAACAAAAAAACAAAGTGAAACGGGGGGGGGGGGGGGGGGGGGGGGGGGGGGGGGGGGGGGGGGGGGGGGGGGGAGGGACAAAAGGAGAGTGGGAAAGCCCCTGTCACCTTTACAAGATACTTATGTGCATAAAAGGCTCAACTCCATTGTAAACCTTAAATTTTGCATGTATACATATCAATAAAATGGGGGAAAAAACACAGGAGTTTCCAGAATTCTCTAGATTCTAAACATTCCAAAAACATAACAAAACTCTCCTCTTCTTTATGTATGGGCAGCATCTGGGACATATTACCGCAGCTGGTGAGAAATACCTGCTGGTTTCCAAAATCCTAGCGTGGTTCTGGTCAAAAATTGTTGGGTCCTGGTGTATCCAGGAGAAGCAGAGGGCTCTGCCAGTCAGCCAAGCAATACAGTCTCTCCGAGCACGGAGCCAAAAAGCTTTCATCACTGGCTGCATGCAGTTCTTGAACTACCTTTCATACCCAAACACACGTCAAGTTAGAAACTGTCAATAACAAGCAAGCCTACAGAA
Organism: Ctenodactylus gundi; assembly: GCA_004027205.1. NCBI lineage: Eukaryota > Metazoa > Chordata > Mammalia > Rodentia > Ctenodactylidae > Ctenodactylus > Ctenodactylus gundi. Next base: position 394,409 of record PVKB01000534.1, on the reverse strand, counting down.
TACTTTCCACACAATCAAAAGCTCTATTTGCAAGTAGATATGTGTAATTAAGACTTCCTGGGCTGGAGGAATGGCTCAGTGGTTAAAGCGCTTGCCTAGCAAGCACTATGTCAAGCACTAAGTATCTGAGTTCAATTCCCCAGTACCTGGGAGGCTGAGACAGGAAGACTGCCATGAGTCCAAGGCCAGGATGAGCTCCATAGTGAGTTCAGGACCAGCCTGGGCTGAAGAGTGAGACCCTGTCTGAAAAAAAAAAAAAAATCTTCCCTGCTTCCCTGTGGTGGTTGCACACCAACAACACTGTGGATATGGAGGCCTACTTGAGCTACACGGTGAAACTCAGTTTCAAAAAGAAAAAAGGCTTTCTCTTCTCCAGTTACAGTTCAGTTTTCCACCCTTCATTTATCTGGGATTTTTTTTGTGTTTCCTGGTACTAAGCATTTAATCCAGGGACTCTGCCCTGAGCTACAGTGCCATCCTCCTTGTATTTTTTGAGACCAGGTCTCACCAAGTCACTAAGCTGCCCAGACTGGGAACTTACACTTGGTGATCCTCCTGCCTCAGCCTCCCATAGTGCTTAATACAGATGAACATCACCACTGGGCTTCACTGATTCCTGGCATCCTCAGTGCTCCCCATTTAAAATAACTTCACCAGCGCAGTACCTCATGTCAACCAAATAAAACACCAAAAAATAATCAACCCAATTAGTTGTACATTTTTTTAAGAGAAAACACTCTCATGCTAACAAACTGAGGTTAGAGACACGAAGGGCAGAAACCAGACACCAGCAAACATATGGCGCAAAGCGTGGCACCCAAAGCATCCACCTACCGTCCCAGGTGTCTCCGCCACCTAGACAGAGTGTAAGAAGTAAACAAACAAAAACATAAGTTTAGCTGAACCAGTCGTGTGTGGGAGTAAGCAAGCGAACCCACATGTACAAGGTGGGCAGTGAGCAGGGAGGCTCACGGTGCCCGAGACTTGACGCAGAGACGGGGCTGCGCAGCGCCTGGAAAGGGCAGCCATGACACAGTTCACGCGAGAATGGTGAATGAGTAAGGAGACTTGGGAATACAAGGTACATTTCACAGCAGGTTTCAGTGCCCTGTACCCTCGACTTAGGAGTAAGCGCGGGTGGGATTCCACTCTGCTCCCGGAGGGAGGAGGCAGCCAGCCGCCCCGCGCCCGCCTCACCTTCCGTCTCCATGTCCTGCCCTTTGGGAGCCTCCCCGATGTCGATGGTGAACATCACGATCTTTGGCGTCATGGTGGACATCCTGTTACTGAAGCAGAACTTGTACGTGCCGTCCATGTGGGCCGCGAACGTGTACTTGCCACTGGACTCCCGGTCTCCTTTGTAAATGCCTTTGTTATCAGGTCCTGTAATCTGGAGGTATGAAGAGAAACACAAAATGTCACCAAACATTTAAAATCCTAACTTTTATTAACTACTGTCTACTAGCAGTAGGAAATTCACAGATGATTTCCTTTCAATTAGTTACACTTCAGTAAGTGACTAACCACTCTGGGCCCTTTTTCCCACTTAAGGAACTACCAGTGGATTAGACTGGTCTCTAAAGCACCTGTCAGGGCTGGAGAATATCACAGGGGTTAAAGCACTTGCCTAGCAAGGGGAAGGCCCTGAGTTGGATGCTGCAGCACCACAGAAACTGGGCCTGGTGGTACACGCCTGTAATCCCAGCACTTGGGAGGCTGAGGCCGAAGACTGCTATGAGTGCAAGGCCAGCTTGGGCTACATACTGAGGTCAGGAACAGCCTGGGCTAGAGACCCTGCCTCAAAAATAAATAAATAAAAATGAAATAAAGCAGCTGTTAGGAGCTAGGGACGTAGCTACAGCACTCAGGGAGACGGAGGCAGGCAGACTGCTGTGAGTTCAAAGCCAGCCTGGACTACAGAGGCAAACTGTTATCTCCTCCCCCCCCCCCAAAAAAAAAGCACCTTTCAGCTCTATGATCATGTCTTTCTTGCCCAGCTATAGCTTCAATCTGTCAGGAAACAACTACATCTTACATACGGTGTCCAACTAACCTAATACCATCAACAAACACCCAAATATGTAGCTGCTATTAAAACTAAAGAAAGAAGAAATCTCTTTAAAGTAAGCAATTCTTGGGACTGGAGATGTAGCTCAGCAGTTACAGTGCTTGCCTACAAAGCACAAGGACCTGGTTTGATTCCCTAGCACCATATAAACCAAGCGTAATAGCATAGGCCTGTAATCCCAGCACTTGGGAAGCTGAGGCAGGAGGAGTGCCATGAGTCTGAGGCCAGCCTGGGCTACACAGTGAATTCAGGACAAATTAGAACTATATAACAAGACTCTACCTCAAAAAGATTTTTTTAATAAAATAAGTAATTCTTAGGGCTACAGGAACAGCACGGCAGACCCTGAATTTGCTTCCCCAGCACTACATAAACTGTTCATGATGGTACAAGCCTAATCCCAGCATTCCAGAGGCCGAGGCAGGAGGACTGCAGTGAGTTGCAAGAACAGCCTGGCAACATAATAACTTCAGAACCAGCCTGGTCTACAGAGCAAGACACTTGTCTCAAAATATAATTCTTATAAAGTCACTTTTTTTGTGGTACATGATTTACAGATCAAGCCCTAGGACCTTCACATTGAGCAGGGCATCCCTGGCTCACTTTTTTATTTTTAAGATGAAATCTCTCTAAACTGCCCAGGCAGAGCTCCAATTTGTAATCCTCCTGTCTCAGCCCAGCAGAAGGCAGAAGTTACAGGGCTGAGCCACCCAGCCAGGCTTAAAGTAATATTTCTAGACTTTTGTGATCACTCATACACAAAAAAGGAATGTGCTTACTCAAATATGCCTGGTAAGGCTCACAAAAAAAGAACTACATGAGGAATTAGGAGACCTACGTTCTCATCCCAGGCTGCTCCAATTAGCTGTTACACCCTGATCAGATCAGTCCTTCTTTTAAAGCCCTGGTCATCTGCACAACAGGGCCAGAGTAGCTGACCTGTGAGGTCTTAGGTAATTCAAATAACCTTTTCTTCCTTCTGAATTTCACTCATATTTCATAAATTGTGCCCAGCTCTGTTCCTTTCTTTAAAATCTTTACACCCTATTACTCAAGCCGAGAGTGGTGGTATACCTCCTGTAATCCCAACACTCGGGAGAGTGAAGCAGTATTGTTGGGAGTTCGAGGCCAACCTGAGCTACAGTCAGTTCAGCATCAGCTTGGCCTAACCACAAAGACCCTGTCTCAACAACAACAAATAAATACATATACATATAAAATACCAGGCAAATTATAGTACTAATTACAGGGCTAGAGAAACAACACAGTGTGCTAGAGCCCTTGCTTAGCAAGTGCAAGACCAAATTCACTTCCCAGCACCACATAAACCAGGAGGGTTGGCACACAGCTGTAATCCCAACGCACTGGATGCTGAGGCAGGAGGACTACTGCAAATTCAAGGCCAGCCTGGGACACATAGTAATTTCACAACTAGCCTGGACTGTAGAGCACGACTGTGTCTCAAAAAATTATAATAATAATTACACTCGATCCCCCGACCCCCCCCAAAAAAAAAATGAAATACCAGGCTAATAATCATATCGGGGTTTTTGTGGCAACAGGATATCGCTCTGCAATCCAGGCTGGTCTCGAACTCACTATGTAGCACCAAGCTGGCCTCCAAAACTCAGGCAATCTTCCTGTCTCAGCCTCCTGAGGTCTGGATTACAGGCATGCGCCAGCCCGCCCGGCTTATGCGGTGCTAAAGAGTGGACCTCAAGGCCGTGAGTTTGCTAGGCAGGCGCTCTGAATACTGCGCTATTCCTCCAGCCCCATCCTATCGGTTCAAAAGAAAGATTACGCGCAGAGATTCAGGAACCGCTTGTTTCTTCAAAAGATTATCTGTGCTCTAAATACTCCAATGCCATCATTATTTCTAAAACGTGTGACTCAACTCCACACCTGTCCCAGGCAGGGCAGGCGACACGAAGCACCTGGAGTTCACGCAAAAGTATGTAAACACACGAAAGGCGGTTTCCGAGAGGGGAAAAAAAAACCCGCGCCTCCGCCTGGGCGTCCTCCACAGCTTCGGAACTACTTCTCCAAGTTTCCGCGCCACGCCGCGGCGGGGCAGCTGGAGACCGGCCGCCAGCGCACCGCCCCGAGCCGCGGCGCCTTCGGGCCGGGAAGTGACACACGCGGCGCCGAGCTGACGAAACTCCCGGGGCGCTCCACGCCGAGGGATCGGAGAGCCCCGGGGTGGCCCGCAAGGAGCGCGAAGCCCGGACCCTAGGGGACAGGGCCGTTGGGGGGGGGGGGGTCGCGTCACCCCAGGACGCCACCGGCAGCGCCTCGCCCGCGCCCACGCGCCATCGGCCCCACGCGACCCCGCGACCCTGCCCCGGACGCGGGCAGCGCGGCCGCACCTCCACGTCGATGTCCAGGAAGCCGCCCTCGGCCACTTCGAAGATGAGGCCCATCTTGGTGCCCGAGGTGACCCGCTCGAAGAAGCATTCCTCGGCGTGCGCATCGATGCTGACGAAGTAGCCCGACGCCGTGGCCAGGAGCGCGGCCAGCAGCACCAGCAGCTCGGCGAGCGTCACCATGGTGGGGCGGGGGCCGAAGCCAGGACCCGGACTGCGGCCTCCAGCGCCGCCGCGGCCACCACCGCTACCTCCGGAGCCGCCGCCTCAGCTCCGCCCCTTCCGGCTGCGCCACCCGTGGGGGCTGATGCGGGCGCCACGGATTGGCGGGCGCCGGCAGCTGCCACGTAACGGCTGCACGGCGGCCGCCGAGGGACATGAGGTCTGTGCGTGGCCCGCGCCCGGACGGTGGCCCCGAAGGATCAAACCGTTCTTCCCCAGCCGTGGGCGCGCAGAGTAACGTTCACGTGGACTTGAGAAAAAGTGAAGAGTTTGAAGAAGCGGCCTCTTCCGTAAGACGGCGCTTTAGGATTGTTCTGGAACAGAATGAACGATTCGGGGCAACAATAGGAATGGGGGCTGGAGGAACGGCTCAGCCGTTTAAGCGCCTCTTTAGCAAGAGCTACCTCAAGCGCTATAGGTTCATGAGTTCGATTCCCAAGCACCACATAAACTGGTAGTGGTGACGCACGCCTGTCATTCCAGCACTCGAGAGGCTGAGACAGGAGGGTTGCCTTGAGTCCATGGCCAGCCTGGGCTCCATATTATGAGTTAAGGACCAGCCTGCGCTGCAGAACAAGACCCTGTCTCAAAAATAAATAAATATCTGTAAAACGGAACGATGACACAATATGCTTTGCAAATTGTAAAGATTGTAATTTTCAAAACCAAAAGACAGGTTCCCCGGAAGGCTTAGCTTACCTGTTAAGAGGACTTGCTTAGCAAACCCAAGGTCCTGAGTTTGATTCCCCAGCACCACATAAACTAGGGATGGTGGTGCACGCCAGATTGCTGTGAGTTCCAGGCCAGCCTCTGATCCATAGTGAGCTCAGGACCAGCCCGGACTATAGTATGAGACCAGCTGAAAAAAGAGGGAACACAGACCAGTAGGCAGTAGGGGGCAGTGGTGGCCCAAGATCCAGTTTCTCTGCTTCAGGTGTCAAAACCAGGTGCAACTTCAGTGAGGAAGTCGACCTGATACGACAGTGTCCTCCTGGACGCGGAGGTCCTAGGGGTGGACCCAGCATCGCCACCCTCCAGACTCTCAGTGGGCTGGCTTTCCCTGACACCTGGCCAGAAACGATTTTGCTTCTACCTACAAAATCAATGTTAACTCCTACATCCATGTGAGGTACTGGGATTTATAAAGCTCAGGACCTTCACGCTGGGCGCCATCCCCAGTCTGACAACCTCTGTATGCCTGGATTACAGGCAGGTGCCATGACGCCTAGCTAATTATTTTAAATGGTATTAAAGAATCAAACCTAGAACCATGCTCATGCTGGGCAAGTGTTTGAACCGCTGAGCTACACCCCCAGTTCCCTTAATTTTTAACTTTGAACTGAATATTTTTAAAAACAGGTTCTCTCTCTGACCAGGCAAGTCCTGAACTCACTCATGAACCTCATTCTAGCAATGGACTCAGGACAATCTGCCTGCCTCAGCCTCCCAGAGCACTGTGGTTGCAGTACTGACACTTCAACTGCTGTGTCATTCCTCCAGCCCTGAACTAATCGATAATGTAACTCCACCCTCAGCAGCACAGCACAGCTGCACGTGGTGGTGGGGAGTTAGGTCGGCTTTTTGGTTTTGTTTGCCCTGGCACTAGGGATTGAACTCACGGCTTCATGCATTCTAGCTGAGTGGTCTACCACTGAGCTACATACCCGATCCTTTCTATTTTGAAACAGGATCCCACCGAATCGCCCAGGCTGGCCTTGAACTTACCATTCTTCTGTGCCAGCTTCCCAAGTAGCTGAGATTACAGAGCCATCTTGCAATTTTGTCTTGTTGTGTTTTATTAGAAGGAGAACGGTTGTGTTGCTCAGGCTGGCCTTGAGTGTCTGAAGCTGTCCGCCTGCCTCGGCTTCCCCAGTAGCTAGGAATATAAGCACACACTACTGCAGCTTCATTCTTTGTGTGTATGTGTGTGTTGTGACAGGAGACTAAACTCCAGGCCTTTGTGCTGAACTACATGCTAGCTCATTTTAGTTTTTTTTTTTTTTTATTTTGAGACTTCTCACTGAGTTGTCCAGTCCAGCTCCAAACCTGTAATGCTTCTGCCTCAGCCTCCCAGAGCACTGTGATTGCGGTGTGACCCACCGGGCCTGGCTCAAGTCATACTTAACTGTGGTAGCATCACCTAATCAGCCATGTGGGCAGGGGGCTCCCCAGAACCCTGAGCTAGGGGTCCTTTCTCCGTTGCTCTCGGGTCCCTGCCAGCTAGTATCACATGGGATGACGTTTCCCACACTGCTATCCATCACTCCTTGTGATCGTTTCAAAAGTGTCTTCACGACTTCATGGGCCCTCCCTTCCCATCAAAAAGTGGAGCCTGGTCTCCTCCCCCACCCGGTGACTTTCTGCTGGCCCAGCGGTGCTCTGTGCACTGTGGGAGTGCTCACTCATCATGAGAGGCTTTTCTTTTCTGAGACCAGGTCTCATTCTATAGCCCAGGCTGGTCCTGAACTCACTATGCAGCCGAGCTAGTCTTGCATTTGGCAATTCTCCTGCCCCAGCCTACAGACAGCTGGTATTACAGGCATGTTCCACCGTGGCCAGTTTATGCGGTGCTAGGGAATCGAACCCAGGGCCTTGGGCTTGCTAGGCAAGAGCTTTCAACCACTCTGCCATTCCTCCAGCCTTTGTTTTTTTGTTCTTTTACATTTTTAATCTATTTTTTCTTTTCCTTTACTAATTTCTGATGCAAATTTTCATCCTGCATTTTAAACTCAGAGCACATAAGACAGAAGAATGGAAAAGTTAAAATACCAAACTGTTCTCATTACTATCTAGAAATGAATGTTGGAGGATGTGGCTTACAGTGCAGCCAGACAAGGTCCTTGTACTGCAGCGTGTACTGCAGCCGCAGCCAGCGCTGTGGTGTGAGTCACGGTCACCAGGGCCACAGCGGCCTCTGTGCCCCAGAGGAGGGAAGCGGAAGTGCCAGCTCGCAGGGGAGCAGGAACGGAGTGGGAAGGGGGATGCGTGAGCTGCCAGGCTTGTCTTTCTGAGCAATTAGATTGAGGAACAACTGCTTCCGAAGGACAGGTGACTGAGGCCATGGAAGGACACCAGGAGGAAACCTGGCAGAGGCACACAGGCCTCTAATCTCAGCGCTCCCGGAGGCTGAGGAAGGAAGTTCACAGTTCAAGCCCAGCCAGGGAAATTTAGCAATGGAGCAAGGCTTTGTTTCAAAATCAAAAATAAAAATGGCTTGAGGATATAGTTGAGCAGAAGGCCCTGGGTGTGATCCTCAGTACCAAATAAAAAACAAGCAAAATGATACCACAGGATATACTAAGGCGCTGGAGGAATAGCACGGTGGATGGTGCACTTACCCAGCAAGTACAAGGCCCTGGGTTCAATTCCCCAGCTCCACAAAAACCAGGCATATAATCTCAGTACTCAGGAGGCTGAGGCAGGAGAATTGCTGTGAATTCAAAGCCAGTCTGGCCTCCATAGTGAGTTCAGGACCAGCCTATACTACAGAATGAGACCCTGTCTCAAAAAAAAAAAAAAAAAGATTACACTGTGACAGCTCAGCCTGGCTTTATCCAATATATACATACATTCAAGAATTCAGGTCTGGCTGAATCCAAGTGCTCACATGCTGTCAGCCAGCCATGTGTGTGTGTGTGTACAGGTGAACACGTGCATACATGTGTGTGTGGGGGGTGGTTCTATCCTCATGTGACATTTTTTCCCAAACAGTGACAACAGGATGGATGACAGGAGTTTAAGTCTTTTTCTCTGTGTGTGTGTGTGGAGCCCAGAGCTTTCACACTGAGTTACATCCCCTGCCCTTTTTTTTCTTTTTTTTTTTTTAAATATAGGGTCTCAATCAGTGATCCAGGCTGTTCCTGAACTCATTGCAGAGCCCAGGTTAGATTTGATCTCATTGCAATCATCCTGCCTCGGCCTCCCAGGTGCTAGAATTACAAGCGTGCACCACCATGTCCAGTTCATGGGGTGTTGGGGAATGGAACCCAGGGCCTTGCGCCTGTGAGGTAAGCATTCTGTGCTCCAGCCATTTTTATTTTTTATTTCGAGACAGGACTTCACTAAGTAGCTGAGTTTCTCAGATTTGTCTCAAGCTTGTGATCTTCCTGCCTCAGCCTCCTAGAGTGCAGAGACAACAGGCCTGCACTACGGGGTCCGCCAAGTGCACTGCTTTTAAACTGCAGTTAAATGAATTCTCATGTCTGCACACATCCCTGAATCCATCATCCAGCATAAGAGGTAAACGATTTCCAGGGGTCCCGTCCTGTCCCCCACAACTAGCTGCCACCTTGCTGCACAGTGTAGCCGTTATTCTCACACGGGGACTACACTAAGCTATTTATTTTGGGGAAAAAAATCTCCTTCATAATGGCACAGCGGGATATGCCTGTAAGGGCAGCACTCAGGAGGCTGATGCAGGATGATTGCCAGGCCCTAGAGTTTGTTTGGCCTACAGAGTGAGAGCCTGTCTCAAATGCACACACGTAAGGAAATACACTCATTTGAAGTATTCATTCTAAGGCAGGCCCCGTGGCGTGGGTCTGGAATCCCAGCACTTTGGGAGGCCGCGGCACGAACATCCTAAATTCAAGCCCAGCCTGGGCAACTGCGCAAGACTCCGTATCAAAATCCAAATTAAAAAATGGGCTGGGGACGTAGCTCAGTGTGCAGGCCCTGAGCTTGATCCACAATTTTACATGTGCGCACGCACGCGCAAACACACACACACACACACACACACACACACACACACACACACACACAGTGTTACCAAAACACAGCAGCACACTCTGGGCTTTGTGATCTCAGCTGCGGTGAGTTGTGACTGTATCTCCCTCTCATATTTTCTTTTCTTTTTTTGAGACAGGGTCTCGCTCTGTAGCCCAGGCTGGTCCTCAACTCACTATGGAGCCCAGGCTGACCTTGGACTCAAGGCAATTCTCCTGCCTCAGCCTTTCAAGTGCTGGGATTACAGGTGTACGCCACCTCGCCCAGCTTTACGTGATGCTGGGGAATAGAACTCAGGGCCTTGTGCTTGCCAGGCAAGCGCTTTAACTGCTGTGCCATTCCTCTGACCCCCCCCCCCCCACCAAAAAAATTTACAGCCACCTCAACTCTGAATTTGGAGGGGGAGGAAGAGATAGGGGGCGGAGCCCAGCCACTGTGGTGGGGAAAGGAAGACTGCGGCTGGCCCACTCGGGCGCCCAAATCACCCCCACCCTGGTGTGGCTTCCCAGGCCCACGTGGCCCAAGTCCCAGAAAGCTCGGACTTCCCATTTCCAGAGCCACAGCTTCTCCGCGCCCCCACAGGGGGAACCGTGGTCACCCACCGCCAGCTCCTCCCCAGCCCCCAGGCAAGGCCAGAGCCTCCCCCAGCGCAGCTCCACCTTTCACCAAACTTCTTCCTACTGGTAGCACCCGATCTTGGTCCGCCTTTTTAACTTTCTTCCCTTCTCCTGTGGCACCAGGCATCAGAGCCTTCCTGCTGACCTACGTCCTCAGTTCATTTTTTAAAGTTCTGATTTTGAGACAGCGTCCCGCTAAGTCAGTATGTTGCCGAAACACACCCAACTCCCCAGCACGGTCCTCCACTTCCCGAGCAGCGTCGCCCAGGCCGCGGGAATCGGCTCCAGGCGGCAGGGCCCGGGCACCGCTACCCGGCAAGGAGACCCGGCGCAGGGGACCCCGCAGCCCGGCCGCTCTGAGAACCAGCGAGCCGGGTTCCACCGAGGGTCATTTGTAAACACTTAGGATAAAGTGTGGCACTCGGCAGGCTGAGGAAACATTCAAAGCATCTTAAACTCCCTCGGCCCCGCCCAGGCCCCGGTAAGCACCAAGCCTAGCCCCAGCCCGGCATCTCGAAAAAAGGTTCCGCTCCTGGCTCGGTGGGCCTCAAGGGGACCAGACAGATTCGGCCTCCAAGGTCGAGAGCGCCCGGCCCAACGGAGGAGGCAGCGCCGGGTCCAGGGTTCCGACTCCGGGGGCTGGCGACTGCGCTGAGGTGGGGGTGGGGATGCAGAGGGCCCCCCACTCCTGCGTGGGCCGGGAGGGGTGCGAGATCCCCGGCCTCCACCCCTCCCGTGCTGTTCGGTCACGACCAGCCGATAACGGTCCAGGCTGGGCAGCGCTGGGGATCCGGGACCCCTGTCCCGCTGGGTGACCGGGTCAGCACGACGGGGGGCCCCGCTTTGGCTCCCACCCGGGCGCGCCCAGTCCCGGAGTCCACCTAGTGACCCCTCCGCTGCTCTCCGCGCAGACACCGCCCCCAGGGCGGCGATCGTCCCGCGAGAGCGGCGGCGCCCCCGCCCCGTCCCTGGCGGGGCCAGGGGCGGCGGGGGACGGGGCGGAGCCGGCGGCGGCGGGGCGGGGCCAGCAGCGGAGTTGGGGGGGCGGCGGGGCGGGTCCCGCGGGCCGGGAGCCGGGACCGGGTCGCGGATCGGAGTCGCGGCCACCCAGTCGCGGCGGGGGGACTAGGAAGCGCGGGGCGCCCCCGGCGAAGGGAACGGGGCGCGCCCCGACAGGCCGGGACCGGGGGTGGGGGTAGATCCGGCGGGGGAGCGCCGGCGCAGCCAAAGTTTCCCGGCGGCGCCGCGGGCCGCGCCTCCTCCCTTGCTGCGGCGAGCGCTGGCTCCGGAGCTGCGGGGGCCCAGCCCCGGGGTCCCCGCGTCCCCGGCGCGCGCCGCGCGGATTCCCAACTTGGGAGGCGCCGCGGGCTGCGCACGCGCGCCTTCCTCCCTCCTCCGCCGCCTCCTCTCCCCGCTCCCTTCATCCCTCCATACCCCCGCTCCCCCGCCGCGCCCGGAGCCCAGCGCCGGGGCGGGGGGCCCGGGCGACCGAGTCGCGGCGCGCGCGGGCCATGGAGGGGGAGCGGGGCTCGCCGCTGGCGGCCGAGTCGGCGCTGGAGAAGAACGTGGCCGAGCTGACCGTCATGGACGTGTACGACATCGCGTCGCTCGTGGGCCACGAGTTTGAGCGGGTCATAGACCAGCACGGCTGCGAGGCCATCGCCCGCCTCATGCCCAAGGTCGTGCGGGTCCTGGAGATCCTGGAGGTGCTGGTCAGCCGCCACCACGTCGCGCCCGAGCTAGACGAGCTGCGCCTCGAGCTGGACCGGCTGCGCGTTGAGCGGATGGACCGCATCGAGAAGGAGCGGAAGCACCAGAAGGTGGGCAGGGGGCGCGGGCGCGGGGACCAGGCCCGGAGGGCGCGCGCGGGGCGGCGGGGGTCCCGGCCCTCCCTGCCCAGCCCGGCGTCCCTGGCATCTGACACCCTAGAGAGCTAAGAGCGTTTCTTGTTCCAGCGCCACCTTTTCCGTTTGTTCGCTGTGTGACCGGCGCGGAGTCGCTTAACCTGTCTGTGCCTTGTTTCCTCACCTGTCCCGTGGTGACCGCCTTGTAAGGGTTAAATGGAGTGAGATAGGTCAAGAGCTTTTGGGTAACTAGTCTTGGCCACAAAGGAAACAAGCCACCCGCCCTTTAAGGAGTCCCCAAGAAGATGTGTCAACAGCCCAGCCACACCGGACCCTTTTCTAGACCCAGCCCCTTCGGCCTCCAGCGCAGTCAGCTCTGACCTCCAGGCACTGCATCTCGGGGTTCAGACTTCCAGCTTTCTTCCCAGGGTCCCTCACGTCTTGTTTGTTCTGTTTGGGCAGTCCCGAGGCTTGAGTCCGGGCCTTGGCGCTGAGCCGCATCCCCAGCCTGATCGTTGATTTGCGTCTCACTAAGTTGCTGGGGTCTGTCTTGCGTTTGGGATGCCCCTGCCTCAGCCTCTCAGAATGCTAGGATTGCAGGCGTTGTGGGCTCAGGGCTCCTCGAGACCCTTGGGTGTTCTCCCTGCTTTGACTTTATCCTTAGTCCTCCTGGAACCCTGCCGGGCGAGACAGGGATTATCCTCCCTTACAGGTGAGAAAACTCATCCGAGAGTTTGTCCCAGGTTAGCGATGGGGTCTGGGCCTGGGAGGAGGCGGCCCTTTCCCCACCCGCCTGGAACTGGGGGAAGGGGACGATTTGCGGCAGGGTCAAAGCCAAGCATCTCCCCTGGGAGCCGGAGCCTTTGGGAATCGAGCCTCCCCTGTGGGCTGTGATTCCAGCCCGGGCCAGGTTTCTTAAAGGAAGTGAGAGACGTGTGGTTTCCTGCCCTAACCTCAGCCCCGCCGCTCCGGCGGGGCCCTTCCGACCAAAAATGGAGGAAACGCCTTTCCTGGCGGGATCAGGGTGCCGGAGCCGGCTGTGGCTTACTGTGTGGCCGCAGGAAATGCGTTGGCCTCTCTGAACCTCCCTGGCGGGGTTGGGATTGCCGATTGTCTGCCGGGATGGGTCAGCTGTTTTCCAGAGTAAGGGCCAAAGCTCCATCTCCACCGGCAGCCTTAGCCCAGGTCTCCCCAAAGCTCCTTGAGAGCCAGCCCGTCTGGCCATCCCTCTGGGCTTGTCCTGCGCTGTCCTAGGCCTCCGAGACAGGTGGAAACTTGAGCTCCCAAGGTTGGGTGGCATCTCCAAGGTCACAGCGGAAACCTGGACATGCCTCCCTTCTGTAAGGACTTTCAGGATTCCTAGGGGCAGGGACCTCGCAGCTGGACAGCCCCGCTGGCAGGTTGTGTGATCCTGGGCAATCTGTTCCTCAGTTTCTCCTTGTGGGGTTGTGGTGAGGCTGTAGGGGGTTAGTGGCTACAGAGTGCCCAGCCCAGAGCCCGCCCCTAGCAAGGCCGGAAGAGACGTCCCTGAGGTGCCCCCTGGCCGGGTGTGGGGACCTCCCCACCCAGACACACCTGCACTCTGGTGCTGGAGGCCTCCTGTCTCCCGAGGGTCAGAGAGGGGAGGGGCCTTTGAGATCTGCAGCAACTTCTTGCCAACAGGGCCTGAAGGGGCTTAGCGCAGGTCGGCCCGAAGTCTTGATGACATCCCTGACCTGGTCGGGAGCCATCTAAGGTCACCAAGCCTGAAGGCATCTAGGGTCCGAGCCACCAAGCCATCGCATTTGGGGCCAAGACCGGGAAGCCGACGCCTCTGCCTGGGGCGGGGCCTGTTAGTAAACAAGTAGGCGGTGGGGGCGGGGCCTCCTCCCTCCCAGGATTCCACAGGGGTTCCCCTGGGGCCTAGGGACTCCTGGTTTATGTTAACTTCTGGCGGTGCTGAGGACTGAACCTCAAGCTGTTGCATTGAGCTACATCCCCAGCCCGTTTATTTATTTATTATTTTGAGACAGGATCTCGCTCAGTAGTCCAGGTTATTCCTGAACTCACTAGGTAACCCAGGCTGGCCTAGAACTCCCTGCAATCCTCTTGCCTCAGCCTCCCAAGTGCTGGGATGACAGGCCTGTGCCACCAAGCCCCCTTTATCTTTAACATTTTAATTTTGAAACAGAGTCTCACTAAATCACTAAGATGCCCAGGCTGAACTTAAGGTGGGGATCCTCCTGCCTCAGCTTCCATTAGTGCTGGGGTGTCAGGCCTGCACCTCTAGGCCTGGTTTCATCTGATTTTATTTCTGCCGCCTTTGAAGATTCCTCAAGGTGCTATTTCCACAAAAATCCTCCCAGCCTACCGTGGCCTGCCCTGCTGGCCTGCCCTGCTCTCCCGCCCATCCTTTTTCCTTTTCCCGCTCCCTTTTTCCATGACTCTGGCTCCAGTGTAGCCTGTGCCCGGCTTGTCATGGGCACTCACACAGCCTGCGCTCTGTTGGGCGTTCAGCCCAGGCCCCAAACCCATCGCGCTCTGTCCCGTTCCTCTGTGTCCGCAACCCTGGCGATGGCCCGCAGCGTGCCAGCTGCCATCCCGGGTGATGCGAGTGACACAGAGCAGGGCAGCGCTGGTCCTTGTGCCCGCCAGCAGACAGGAGATGAGGATGGCAGGGAGGACACACGGCAGTCGTGAGCACAGTGCCCTGTGTTCATACTTGCACATAACACAAACAGCCCGGCGTGTCCATGCCCTTACTCAACAAATGCTTTTTTCGAGCCTCTGCTGTGTGCCGCTCACTGTTCAGGGAGATTACTGGGCGGGGACGGATGCGGGTTTGGCCCTTCTAGCCTGGTCCCTCAGACATGGAGAGTGGCCCTCTGTGCTCACAGGAACACACAGGCCATGGGAATTTTATTTTGTTGATCTTTTTGGTGCTGGGGACTGAACCCAGGACCTTTGCATTAAGCTATATCCCAGCCCGTTTTTTTTTTTTTTTTTTTTAACTTTTGTTATTTTTGCGGTGGGGGTCTCACCAGGTTCCGCAGGTAGCACACAAACTTTCGATCTTCCTGCCTCGGCCTCCCCAAGGGCTGGGATGGCTAGCAAGCACTGTTACACCCAGTGGGGATGAGGCGGAAAGGTGCTGGCCCTCGTAGGCTGCTTTGAGGGCAGTCAACGCAGGGAGAAGGCAAAGGGTTGCTAGCTCAGCGCTGTCTGTCTGGAGGGGCTGTCTCAGCTGTGGGAGGCAGGGTTCAGTTCTCCTCTGTCAGCTCAAGAGCAGGAACTGACTCCCGACATTAACTTCAGCTCACTAGGAAGAAAAAAAAAACGAGCCAGTTGTGGAGGTATGGCTATTTTATAATCCCAGCCACTCGGGATGCTGAGCAGCAGGATTATGAGTTGGTGAACAGCCTCAGCAGCTTCCAAGACTGTCTCAAAATTTAAAAAATGTAAAGGTCTGCGGTGTAGTTCAGTGGTAGAAACCTTGAGTTCAATCTCCTATATCAAAAATAAAACAGGAAGAGGAAAAAAATCCTGAGTATTAAAATCTATATTGATTTCCTCTGGCTGCTGTAACAAATTACCTCACTTGGTGGCTCAAAACAGCAGGTGTTTGGTTATTTTGTTGTTGGTGGTGGTTTGTTTTGAGATGGGGTCTCACTCTGTAGCCCAGCTGGCCTTGGACTCTAGTCGGCAGTCGTCCTGCCTCAGCCACCCAAGTGCTAGGATTACAGGCGTGCGCCACCACAAATTGATGTGGTGCTAGGGAATCGAACTCGTGTCTTTGTACTTGCTAGGCAAGTGCTTTAACCGCTATGCCATTCCCCCAGCTCTTCACGTTTTATTTTGAGGCAAGGACTTGGCAGGTTGCCCGAGCCAGGCTTGGCTAGAGATCTTTCTGCTTCAGCCTCCCAAGTAGGTGGGCTCCTAGGCTTGCACCTCTAGGCCTAGCCACAGAATACTTTTTTGTGAGACAGGGTCTCACTCTGTAGCCAAGGCTGGTCCTGAACTCACTATGGAGCCTGTACTGGCCTCAAACATACAGCATTCCCCTTGCCTCAGCCTCCTGAGGGCTAGGATTATAGGCACACGCCACCACACGCAGCATAGTAGTGCCAGGGAATCGAACCCAGCGCTTGCTAGGTACATGCTGTAACTACTAGGCTGTTCCTCCAGCCCCACAGGATACTTGTGGCGGACTGACCTTTGTGCTCACATCTGCGCCTGGCCCAGCACGAATGCAGGCGCCCTGCCTGGCTTGCGGGCCAGTGGTGGCTCCTCTCGGGGAAGTTGGCCCCGAGCCCCAGCCGCTCCCTCCAAGCCGCCGCTCCAGTGGCCGTGCGTGTGTCCTGCCCCGCAGGAGCTGGAGCTGGTGGAGGACGTGTGGCGCGGCGAGGCCCAGGACCTCCTGTCCCAGATAGCGCAGCTGCAGGAGGAAAACAAGCAGCTGATGACCAACCTCTCCAACAAGGACGCGGGGTTCTCGGAGGAGGAGTTCCAGAGGCACGAAGGTACGGGCTGCCTGGCGGCGCCTGGATCCTACCGCGCTGCAGCTCCTGCGCTCACGTTGGCTTGCGTCCTGGCTCTGCCAGAGAGATGCGGTTCGGCCTCCGCCTGCAGACGGTGGCACAGGTGTCCATGTCGTGGGGCCTTGCGGGTTCCCCTCGTTTGCCAGGCTCTTTTCCAGGGCCCTAGAATATGAGAAAACCAAAATATAAAAGCAAAAGAGTAGAATAAGAGATGAAGGAAAGCAGGGGCTGGGCGAATCGCACAGTGGTTAAAGCCCTTGCATTGCAAGTGCTACGTCAAGTGCTACATACCCGAGTTCGATGCCCAGCACCACGTAAAATGGGCATGGTAGTGCACGCCTGTAATCAAAAAAAAAAGGAAAAAAAAAGACAGTTTTCTATTTCCTTTGATACCCTGTATTTTAAAGTTCTGTTAAACTCTATTTTGTTTGTTTGTTTTTTGAGACTGGTCTCACTGTGTAGCCCAGGCTGGTCCTGAACTCACTCTGGAGCCCAGGCTGGCCTCAGACTCACGGCAATCCTCCTGCCTCAGCCTCCTGAGTACTGGGATTACAGGCGTGCACCACGACATCCAGCTTTATGTGGTGCTGGAGAATTGAACTCAGGGCCTTGAGCATGCAAGGCAAGTGCTTTAACTGCTGTGCCATTCCCGTACCCCGTAGTTTCTTTCTTTAGTTTTGGTGTTCCTGAGTTTCGAACCCCGGGCCTTTGTGGAAGTAGCTAACTCCCCACCCCTCCCCTTTAAAGATATCTATGTATATCTATATTCTGAGACAGTGCCTTGCTAAGTTACTCCGTTGTCCAGGCTGGGCTCAAACTTGAGATGTTCCTGCCTCAGCCTCCCCGAGATTGCAGGTGTGTGCTGCCACGCCTTGCTGTTTCATGGGGTGCCAAGGAACCGAACCTGGAACCCTGCCCATGCTAGGCAGGTGCCCTGCAGCCATGCCCACAGTACTCTGTGTGCCGGAACCCAGTCCACCTCACAGCATGATGGGGTGGGCATGGTGCCAGCCCTGACGGACAGACGTGGCCACGGAGGCTCGGGAGCCTGCGGGCCTGTGGAAGACAGAGGGACCCGCAGGCTGGAGGCAGTCAGGAAGAGCCGAGGGGCCTCCTGTCGCGCAGGGACCCCATCATCCGCTGCCCCCCAGGCATGTCCGAGCGCGAGCGCCAGGTGATGAAGAGGCTGAAAGAGGTGGTGGACAAGCAGCGCGACGAAATCCGCGCCAAGGACCGGGAGCTTGGCCTCAAGAACGAGGACGTGGAGGCCGTAAGTGGTACCTGGAGGCTGGAGCCTCCCCTCAGGGTGTCCCCTTTGCCCTTGCCTGGGCTCCCCAGCGTGGGCGGCCCGCTGAAACGTGGGATCCAGGCTAGAGACACTGGGGCGGGGGGACGGGACCCGTGGGGCTCCAGAGGTCTTCCCAGGAAGGGGGGGCCGTGCCCTGTCTGTGACCTGGCCCTTGCCACACCCTGGCCAGGTCTCCTTGTGCCCCTGTGAAGACAACTGTTATCACCAGAATTACAAGCACACCCCTTGCTCAAGACTGGTGAATTCCACCTGTTGGAAAGTTGGCAGTGTAACAATTCTAATGAAACCCTCAGCTTCCATAAAATTCTGGTAACATGGTACAGGGGCTGGAAGAATGGCTCAGCAATTAAAGCGCCTGAAGTCAGGTGCCAGGTACCCAAGCACCACATAAGCTGGGTGTGGTGACGCACGCCTGTAATCGTAGCAGTCGGGAGGCTGAGACAAGAGGATTGCAGTGAGTCCAAGGCCAGCCTGGGCTCTGAAGTGAGCTCAGGACCAGCCTGGGCTGCAGAGCAAGACCCTGTCTCAAGAAAAAAAAAAGATATTAATGCAAGTTGTCCTTTTCTGCTGTCAGCCGAGTTATAAGAACAGAAACCGAGGTCATACACGGAAAAGAGAGCCCACTGGTGTGCCTGCAGCCGGCTGGCCCGGGCCTGCACATGGCTTCTGTCTCCCCACAGCTGCAGCAGCAGCAGAGCCGGCTCATGAAGATTAACCACGATCTCCGGCACAGGGTCGCGGTCGTGGAGGCACAGGGCAAGGCCCTGATCGAGCAGAAGGTGGAGCTGGAGGCCGACCTGCAGACCAAGGAGCAGGAGATGGGCGGCCTGCGCGCCGAGCTCAGCAAGCTGCGGGAGCGGCTGCAGGGCGAGCGGGGCCCGGAAAGCGAGGCGGAGGCACTGGTGAGCGGGCCGGGTGATGGCTGGGCGCCTGGCCATCGGTCATCTAGCTAGACGTGTGCCCTGTCCACACCCAACATTCCCGTGCATGACAGCCCTGCATGGGTGCGGGGGGGGGGGGTGGGTGGTCGTGCAGTCAGTCAACAACCAAAGGAAGGAGAGGAAGGCGTGTCATTGTGCCCACCTACCCGTGAACCCAGCAGTCGGAGGGTCTGAGGTGGAGAATCCGAGAGCAGATCCCAGCAGGGCAGCTGAGCCACGGAGTGAGACTCTGTTTCAAAATCAAAGTAGGGGCTGGAAGACTAGCCCAGACGTTAGAGCATTTGCCTAGCAAGCGCAAGGTCTTGAGTTCGATTCCCCAGCACCACATAAAAGATTAGCTGAGCCATTTCTCCAAACCCTAATTTTTTTTTTAATTTTGGACAAAGTCTTACCACCCCTTAAGTGGCCCAAGCTGGCCTCAAGCTTGTGATCTTTCTGCCTCAGCCTCCTGAGTGATTGGGGTTACAGGTGTGTACCACCAGGCCTGGTTTTCACGGGGTGTGAGGAGTGAGGGTGACTGGTGCGTGAAGCCGTGTCTTAAATCTGGCGGAGCTTGACTGCAGGGCCCAGGGGTCCCAGACGTGACCAGACACAATTGTCCATCCGCTGGGCCAGGGACCTGTTGAGCCCAGTGTGGGCGTCACTCCTAGGAAGCCATGGCATGGAGGTCTGGTCTAGGATGCCACCTCCCTGAGACCTCTGGACAGTCCCTTGTCCCTTGGGCCATCTACCTCAGTCTGTGCCCAGGGAGCCTCCAGGGACTAGTGAAAAAGGCTGCTGTGTCTGGCCAATCTGAGATAACCCAAGCCACCTGCTGGTCCCTCCGGATAAGCCTACAAGGCCACCGATTGCCTAATTGCCTCCGGGGTTCCGTCCAGAAGCCCCAAGTGCCCCACCCTGTGCTCCTTCGCAGGACTTGTGCCCACGGGTGGGGCTTTTGCTCACCTGGCAGGGGCTCCCACTGGCGCTTCCTTCCAGAAGCAGAGAGCAGAGCTCAGATGCCAAGGAAGCTTCTCTGTGTTGTCAGCAGGTAGAGCCGAGTGGCGAGGGCTGGCGCAGCTGCAGCTCTATGTGTGTCCAGATGAGGTCCCGTGTAGGGACAGCCTTGGAAACGCTGGGTGCTCCAGTCCCCAGAGGGGGCATGAAGGCCAGGGGCCAGCTGGTAGCTCTCCCTGTCCCCAAGGTGTGCAGACCCTCGTGGGTGGCCTCTTCAGAGGCTCAAGAGGCAAGCCTTGGGGAATGGCCAGACCTGTGCTGTTGGGGGAGAGGAGGGAGCGTGGGAGCCTCAGGTTTGAGGCCACAGCTGGGGCCAGGCAGACAGGTGAGTCCAGGAGAGAAGCCACAACGGGATCTGCTGCCCTTCAGCCAGACCCGGGGATAATGGGGGACGCAGGCCCAGGGCGGCTGAAACAAAGCCTTAAACTCAGGCTTAAATGTGAAATCACCTGACCTTCAGCACAGGGCAACTGGTCCAGCAGATTTTATGCTTGTGGTATTAGGGATTGAGCCCGAGGCCTTCACTGTGAGCCACATCCTGTCCTGTTTCTGTGAGACAAGGCACACTGTAGCCCAGGCCTGAACTCACTGTAGAGCCCAGCCTGGCCTTGAACTCACAGCAATCCTCCCGCCTCAGTCTCCCAAGTGCTGCGATTAACAGGTGTGCACCACCATGCCCAGCTTATGGGATGCTGGGGAATCAAACTTGGATACTTGGCACTTGCTAGGGCAGTGCTTTAACTGCTGTGCTGTTCCTCCGGCCCCACACAAGGTCTTGAAGAGTTACTAAGCTGTCGAGGCTGGGCCCAACCTTGACAGCCTCCTTCCCTGCCCTCCCAGCTTACTGGGATCCCAGGCCTGCACCAGGTTTCAGAAGCCTGTGAAGGCCATGTGGGCGGGCGCACAGATAGGGCCCAAGGGTCTCCAGTTGGCATCTAGTCTCTGTATCGGTGTTTGCAGCGAACTACATGTTCTTCAAGACCCCCTGTTCAGAGACCACTTCTGCTATGAGATCTTCCTTGATTCTTGCTAGCTGGAGTTGGCTGCCTCTGCCGGTCCAGTGGGGCCACCCCGTCAGTGTCTGGTCATGTGTATCTTTTCTGCCCTGCGCGTCCTATCTGTTCCCAGCACTTAGCTCAGTGACCCGCAAGCCACAAAGTGAGTGCTCAGTGAACACTGGATGAGTGTTAGACATCCCACTTTACTCCACGGGAATCCCGGCCTAGGAAGAGAAGGGAGCTGGTGCTGTTGAGCACCTGCTGTGTACCGGGCACCTACTGAGTTCCTGCTGTGTGCTGGTCATCAGTGTAGTATGGAAGGGTAGGGTGAGGAGGGTGTGTGGGGAGCCACCCAGAGTCTCTGCAGAGGTTGGACGGTGAAGTCACAGCCACCCGAACTCCTGGCTCCAGGGAGTTAAAGCCCCGGCAGCCTGGCTGCTTCACCCCTGTCCCTCATCCCTCCTTCCCCCAGGCTGGTAGCTGTGGTCACCTGATGTGTCCTGTGGGCGGTGTCTTCTTTCAAATGTCCACCTTCCCAGAACAGCGGGTCCTTGACTCCGGGAGGCATCTCGCCTGGGTCCTCTGTGCCCCACCCCGCTGCAGGTGTTCTGGGAAGCGGGCTGTGCTCTCCATGCCACTGTCTGCCCCTTTCTGGAGTTCTTCCATTCCCGTCCCAGCCTCCGTCTGCTTCTTGTTGACCCCGGACGTGGGCGGCTGGAGGTACCTAGGACTGTGTGCTCCCCAGAGAGTGTGGCAGGACATAGGGCAGGGTGACATGGGGGCAGCTTGCAGAACCCCCCCCCCATTGTCAAAAAATGGGAAATGATCTGGGCCTGGTGTCGCGTGCCTATAATCCCAGCATTCTGGGAGGCTGAGGCAGGAGGATCACAAGTTTGAGCGTAGCATGAGTGACTTAGCAAGACCCTGTCTCAAAATAATAAACTAGAAAACTTTAAGAAAGGTGGGGGGTTAGGGATGTAGATCAGTGCACAGAGGCTGGGGACATGTGGCGGCATCAGGACGTGGGGGTATGACAGGTGATGGCCCAGTGACTGGGGGGTTGCGTTATGGGGTGTCAGGTGGTGCTGGGAACTGTCCAAGCTCACAGACTAACTCACTGCCTTTGGAATGCGCACTCAAGAAGGGATAAGTGGCGAATTTCATGGAGGTCTATGGTGCCAGTTTCGAGAAGAAAGGTCCCCTGAAGAAGAGGAAGGTAGCAGAACAGGGGTTAGGTCCCACCCTGGACAAGTGACTTAGTAGGCACTCGGACCCCCATGTGACCCTTGGAGGAGAGAGAGAGGCCTGAGTGGGTCCCTTGCTGGGGCTTACGCTGACCTCCAGAGGCACCAAGGGGCTCTGGGGGTGGAGGCCAGGGGGACCCATACGCTCAGAAATAGGCCTGGCTTCGTGAAAGGAGAAGGGAACCGAGAATTGCCGGTTGGCAGCAGTTCTGACCATTTTGGCCAGATTAGCAGTGATCTTAGAAGAAGGGAGAACTTGGGACAGGAAAGCTGGCAGATGGGTGAGGACAGTGTCGGCGGAGGGCAGTGCTTCCTTCCTCTGGACGCCCCTGCGTGTGGTTTGGAATAGAACGGGGGGCGTGGGGGCGCAGGGCTGCCACTGAAGGCGAACGGCGAACAGGTGGCCGCCAGCTCCCGTCTCTGCGGGAACACGGTACGGAACGGGGGTGCGCAGCAGCCACCCTCGGGGGCTGGAAATAGCTCCGGGCAGCTGCTCGGCACCAGAGGAGGTGGAAAGCCCAGGCTCCCTCGGGATGCGGAGTGGGGGCGGCAGGTGGCCGCCGCCAGCCCCTGAGTGACAGCTCCCCTCCCCCCGCCCCCCCCCCCCCGCAGGCGGAGCCGGGCGGAGAGGACAAGGCGGCCCTGGAGCCCCTGGACCCCAACCGCCCCCGGTTCACGCTGCAGGAGCTGCGGGACGTGCTGCACGAGAGGAACGAGCTCAAGTCCAAGGTGTTCCTGCTGCAGGAGGAGCTGGCCTACTACAAGAGGTAGGTGCAGCCCCAGGCCGGCATGGGGAGGCTGGGGCAGGAGCATCTCAAGTTCGAGCTGGTTGGGGAACTTAGGGAGACCCAGTCTCAGCAAAACAACAGCGGGGCTGAGGATCTAGCTCAGAGCAGAGGGCTCGGGTTCGGTCCACAGTACCAGGAAGAAAGAAACATTGAAAAACCAAGGAGCTGTGTTGCATCTGCCTCTGGTTATGACTTCACCCAGCCAGGAGGGAGGATACGTGATAAACAGCCCCAGGAGAGCTCGCTTCGGGCTGTGCCTCCCCATGAATTAGCCAAAAAAAGTATTTCGGAGCTGTTTGTGGCACACCTGGCCTGAATCGAGGTCTCAGACCACGAACCCTTGGGCTCCAGCTTCGCCTGGTGTGTTGTTCCTCAGAGCACACCATGCTGCGGGCTGGGGACAGCGCAATGGTAGAGAGAATGCTTAGCATTCACTAGGCCCTGAGTTCGATTCCCCAGCCCCTCAAACATACCTTAGCATTCCGCCATACTTGTTTCTGCCACAGGGCATGTGCATGTGTTGCGCCCTTGGAAGGTTTTCCTTGGCCTTCCCATGATTCCTTCCCCTCCTGTCCTAAGGAGCGCCTTTGCCCGGTCTCTGCCCTACTTCTTCCTGGCCCCTTCCACCATCTTGTTTTGTTGTGTCCCTTGGTGCTGCTGGCCACACAGACCCTAAGCACCATGTGACTGGACACCTTATTTATTCCTAGATAAGTTCTAAGCATATCAAAGGGAGCTTAGAGGCAGGAGGATTGCAAGTTCCAGCCCAGCCTGGGCATTTAGCAACCTCACGAGCCTGCCAGTGAATGAAAATTTAAAAACAGGCTGGGGGTGTCACTCCGTGTGAGGGTACTGGGCTTAATCCCAGTACTGAGTTCTGCCTCGTGGCAAACATTCAAACATTCCCTCCACGCGTGTCCACCAGGCGAGGCAAATCCGGGGTAGAACGCAGCCACGTTCCAGGCCACGCCCTGGGACACGCACCCTTAGCCCCGCCCCTCCAGCACAAGACACACCCCATCAGACCATCAGCGGCCTTTTAGAATGTTCTGTGTCAACGCATTTCCACCCCTTTTACCTCCTGCCTCTCTGTTCCTTCCAGTGAGGACCCAGAAGAGGACACGCGAGTGCCCCCACCTCCACCTGTGATGCACCCCAGAGTGTCCCCCCAGCCTGAGTCAGGAATCAAGCGACTGTAAGTGACGGGCTCCGGGTGGGGGGGGGCTGGTCTGCACACGGCCTCCCGGGGTCCCGGAGTCCTCCATGCCAGCCCTGGACACCTGGCCAGGCTGGTCGTCACCGCATCCCGCCGAGACGGGCCCCACTTGGCACGGCTCCAGGGTCTTCCCCTGCTTGACCGCCGAGGGCCCAGGTCTGGGGGTTCTGGGGCCGGGCCTGCGGGGCCAGGCTTGGGCCTGTGGCTTACGCCCGGAGCTTGCCTTTGTCACGTGGGGAGGCACGTGGCCTCTGAGTCCAGTGAATTATCACTGCCACCCCATTCTGGCCCCGAGCCCCACCTGTGGCTTTCTGCAGAAGATGCCTGGCTGTCACCTTGTCCCCGGGGCAGGTGTCACACATGTGGAAAGGGACCTGTGCTCCCGGCGCCTCCCCTTCCGGAACCTTGTGATGCTGAGGTTGTGGGCTGGCTCTCGGCCTGAGAGCTACCTGATTTAAAGTATGTGGGGCAGGAAGACTGGCACAGTGGTCAGAGTGCCTGCCTGCCCAGCGAGCATAAGACCCTGAGTCCAGTTCCCACATAAGCTGGGTGGGTGCCACACGCCTGTCATCCCAGTACTCAGGAGGCTGAGGCAGGAGGATTGCTGTGAGTCCAAGGCCAGCCTGGGCTCCATAGTGAGTTCAAGACCAGCCTGGGCTACAGTAGAGCAAGACCCTGTCTCAAAAAAATGTTCTGGGAATATAACTAAATGTGAAGGCCCTGGGCTTGATACCAGTAACACAAAATCAGTCATCAGTCAATCACTCAGGGCTCTCTAGCATCTTCAAGGGAAATGTGTGGCATCTCCAGAACTCTACTGTCCACAGGCCTGTGTAACTTTTTTTTTTTTTTTTAATTTTGAGAGTCTCATTATATAGCCCTGGCTGGCCTCAAACCCATGGCCATCCGCCTGTCTCAGCCTCCCGAGTGCTGGGATTAAGGTGTGCGCCACCAAGCCAGATGACTTTTACGCAGCTCTGGGGTTTGAACCCAGGGTCTTGTGCATGCTAGGCAGGTGCTTCCCCGAGTCAGGCCCCACCCAGGCCTGCGTGGCTCTCTCTGCGTCCCTTCTAAGGCTTCTGCCTTTTAATCTCCCTGCTCGCTTTCTCCAAGCAGGTAATTAGGTGTGGGCTTTGAAAATCCAAGTTGAACAGCATAGGGAGAGCCATGACAGAGTGAACCAACAAGCCCCGCCTGCCGCCGGCCGCCATCTTCCATCCTCCCCTGGGTGGGCCTTGGGCCCCTCACCCTGGTCCTCTGGCAGCTTGGCCACACCTGGTGCTCTGAGCCAGGTGGGGAACAGCTCAGATAGGGGAACCCAAGACATCTGGACAGAACCAAACCAGAGCCTCTATCCTGGGGTGCATGTGGCTCTCCTGTGGCAGCCCCAGGCTGCAAGGGGTGCTGGGGAGCCAGCGACCACAAAAGCCCTTTGAGCCGTGCAGACAGGACACTGCTGCCTTTGTCCTGCCTGCCAGCGCCCAGCCACAAGGAGCCCGGGCAGGGCCAGTGTCCCCGGGGGTCTTTTTATTTTATGGCCATGGAATTGAGTGCTCAGGGCATTGACCCTGAACCACCTCCTCTGTCTACTTCTAATTGTTCATTCTGAGATAAAGTCAACTGTCAAGAGGCTAAATTGCTAAGGCTGGGCTCAGCCTTGGGATCTTCCTGCCTCGGCCTCCCAGAGTGCTGGGATTATAAGCCTGAACTACCAGGCCGGCTTCCTGGGGTGGGTCTGAAGATGATTTCTAGCCTGAGCTTCCATCGCCCGTCTCACAACCGCCTGCCTGCGTCTGCCTGGTCTCCTCCCTCCTTACTGTTGGGCAGTGCAGACCCCGTGATCCGTGGAAGGGCAGCTCCTGCCCAGGTCCAGCCCAGCTTCGCGCCCCTGACCGCTCCTCCCACCCCTCGGCACCCAGCAACTAAGCAGTAACCTTCCAGGTTGGAAGGGGCTTGAACGAAGATGGTGATGCCCCAGCCTGTGTGAGGTGCTGGAGCACAGTATCCCCATTTCTCATCAGGGAAGCCGGGGACTCACACTCAGAATGACCCTGATGGGAAGGCCTAAGGCCACGCTCTAGAGCCCGGGACTTTTGTCCGCACAGTCCCCTTCGGAGTCCTCTTCCCTCCCCACCTCCGGTCCCCGCTGCTGGCCAAGTGCCTGGTTGGTTCCTTATCTCTCAAGTGCACCACTTGTCTGACCAGACGGGACATTCCTGGGCTGAACACACAGGGAACCAGTGACGCGGCTGCCAGTCAAAACACAGGCCTGAAGGCAGTTCAAGAATAGCTTATGACCAAGCTGCCGCTGGCACTGCCCAGGGATGTCACGAGGGCGCGCTGTGACCTCAGCCTGGCCCCTGGGGAGCGCCAGGCACCAGCGCCCCTTGTGTGGAGTCCCTGCTGTTCAGCCTCTGTCCCAGGAGGACACAGGGGCTCCCGCTGTGGCTGGGGACAGGTGGACAGAACAGGAGCTGGGGCACAGGACGGCGGGGAATCTCAGGCTCAGAACTGGCCTCCCACGCCGGACACGCCAGCCATGTGGTGGGCGGCGGCCCCAGGCTCGAGTGCATTCCGTCCCTGTCCTCCCACCCACTGCCCCTCCTCGCTGCCACCAGAAATAGCTTCCTCCCAGCCTCCCATCCCACGGCCTGAAACGCCACCATCAGAACGTCCTCCGGTGTCACTCCTCTAGAAATACTCACCAGGGAGGGAGGAATGAAAACCAGCTGTACTGTATCCCAGACAGAAACTTGGGCCAGACCAGCCCCATGGCCAAGGCCTGGAATCTCAGTGCTCTGGGAGGCTGAGGCGGGAGGATCGCAAGTTCAAGCTCAGCCTGGGCAGCTTAGGAACTAAGGGAGGCACTGTCTTAAAATGAGAACGAAGAGCTGGAGGAATAGCTCAGTGGCTACAGCCCTTGCCTACCAAGCCAAAGGTGCGGGGTTCAATTCCCCAGCACTACCTAAGCTGGACATGGTGGTGCTTACCTGTAATCCCAGCTCTTGAGAGGCCGAGGCAGGAGGATTGCTGTGAGTATGGGACCAGCCCGGGCTGCATAGTGAGTTCAGGACCAGCCTGGAGTACAGAGTGAGACCCTGTCTTTAAAAAAAAGAAAAGAAAAGAAAAGAAAAAAGGAAAAAAAGAAGAAAAAAGGCATATCTTAGTGTGAGGATCCTGGCCTCTGTCCCCAGTATTTGCCAAAAAAACAAAACAAAACAAAGAAAACACCCTAACATCCACGATCTGGGCCTTCCTGGTCAGCTCCCACTGTCCAGCCCAGGGCACATGAACGTGTCTGCTTCTCCCCGCCCTTTATCGCCTCTGTCTGTCTGTACTTCTCTGACCAGGGTCTTCACAGCCGTGATGCCCATGGTGGCAGCGGGACTGATTGTAGATGACGCCACGCTGCAGCCCGTCCGACGCCTGACGGCCCTCGTAGGCACCACGTGGTTTGGCCTTGCGTGTGCGCCACTCCCTTGCAGTGTCCCTGCCGTGGGGGTTTGAGCTGCATGGCCGTGGCCTGCGCTGGCATCCAGATGGGGGAGCGTGTCACGTGGGGTGTCACACGTCCTCTCCCTGCGCTCGACCTGCGCAAGCGGAGCCCAGGATGCTCTGCTCTGTCACCGATAATCCTTTCTGTCTCTTCTGTTTCTGTTCTAAAACCCACCTGGCCCATGATCCGGTAAAGAAGGTCCTATGAGTGACGGGTCAGTAAGCCACGCCCACCGCATCCCCGAGTGACACTAACCCTGTTTCCTCGCACCCGAGCTCTAAACCGCTTGGTCTTGTCAGGCCCTAGGCTGGTGGCCGCATGACCGGCCACAGAAAGGAAGGCAAAGCTGAGGGCCCGGCTGGGTTCTGCCGTGCAGGGGACTGAGTGGCTTTCCTGCTTGCTGGCCGGGCAGAGTTAACGGGACAGCAGACACTGTGCCGCTAGATTTCTTGCAGAGAGTTCCCAGGGACCCAGCCAATTGCCAGCCGCCCCCCCCCCCCCCCCCCGGGCGGGGCTCCTCTCCCTGGCTGATGTGTCCTGGAGTCCAGCCTTTGTCGCTAGGGAGTTTCCTGGGATACTCTTGGCTTGCCTGCTTTTGTGATAAAAGGATACTTCATTCCTGATAGAACCTGGCCTGTGGTACAGGCCTGTAATCCCAGCACTCAGGGAGGCTAAGGCAGGGGGATCAAAAGTTCAAGCCCAGACTGGGCAATTTAGCAAGACACTATCTCAAAATCAAAAATTATTTACAGTAATAAAAAAGGGCTGTGGATGTAGCTCACGGTGAAGGTCGTGGGCTCTGTCCCCAGCACTGTTAAAGAAGAGCGTGCAGGCCACCAGTGCTGAGGAGACTTGAGCCCGAGCCATGGGGAGGCCACAGGCGTGCCACCCGGCCGGGCCAGACTCCAGGTCTCTGTTCACCTGGTCTTGAAGCAAGCCTTGCTCACAGTGAGCTGCTGCCAGCTCTGTGCTGTGATTTCTGCCTTTTATCCTTAAGGTATAGGATGGATCAGTCTGATCAACGTGCAGTAGGCATGGCAGCATAGGAAGGTCTCTGGCAGCACACAAGCCGGGCC
The DNA here is from genome assembly GCA_004027205.1 of Ctenodactylus gundi. NCBI lineage: Eukaryota > Metazoa > Chordata > Mammalia > Rodentia > Ctenodactylidae > Ctenodactylus > Ctenodactylus gundi. The sequence goes on along the minus strand of PVKB01000534.1, from coordinate 365,986 downwards.
TGGTGGTGCCCACTTGTGATCCCAGCACTGGGAAGGCTGAGGCAGGAGGACTGTCATGAGTCCAAGGCCAGCCTGGGCTCCATTCTGAGTTTAGGACCAGCATGGACTACAGAGTGAGACCCTGTCTCAAAAGAAGTCACCCGGGACTAGTGGCACAGCATTGTGGGAGGCAGAAGCAAGACGAATGCAAGTTCAAGACCAGCCTAGGCAATTTAGCAACTGAATGAGATTCTGCCTCAAAATAGAAAATATAGGGGCTGTGGATGTAAGTGAGAATGAAAGTCCCGGGTTCTATCCCCAGTACAACCCAGAGAGAGAGCGGGAAGAGAGAGGCAAATAGCCAGTTACAGCCATACATTCCAGAGGGTTCACTGTTAAATATAATTTTGAAAGCCCTAATGACTTTTCCTCAATTTCATCCTCTGACTTATTATATTCGTTGTTTTCCTTATGAAAGAACTCTGTAGCAAACCTCATTTAATACATTTCTTGGTTTTTTTTTTTAAGTATCTACGATACCTTCATTCTAAGTAATAATCCTGGAAACTCAGGCTTTGATGCACAACCTACATAGTTTCAGGATTGGCATTCCATAAATTTGGAACTGTTTAATTAAATTAGAAATAATGATTGGTTTATATCGGAATCATCATGGATTCCACAGTTGCTGGATTTTTGGTTTTGTTTTCAGCAGTAGGAATCTATCCTAGGGCCTTTGCACTGAGCTACATGCCCAGCCCATTGTGTGAGTTGATTTTGAGAAAGGGTCTTACTAAGTTGCCCAGGCTGGGCTTGAACTTGTGATCCTCCTGCCTCAGGCTCCGGAGTGCTGGGATACAGGCCCGTGCCCCTGAGCCCAGTGATTCCACTTTTAAAGTATTCCTTTTCGACATCACTAAGAGAATGAACGAGACCACTGGCCACGTGTTGGAGGCCCTGGGCTCCATCTCCCAGGCCGCAGAAAAAGAAAAAACAAGACTCATGACTTGTTTCCGGTGGCGTTTTGTTTCCACTGGTCACGGGAAGGATTCTCCGTGTGGCCAAGGCAGGAGGCCCCATCACATGCCACACATGCACGCCTTGCTCGCACTGTGTGACTTCAGGTTTCTGTGACTGAATGACCTGCCCAAGTCCCTGACGCTTTCTGGAGTGTGCGTGACCCGCATCCCCGGTTCTGTGGGCTTGCCCGTCTGGTTTGCTGCAGTGAGTCCCCGGCAGAAGCCACAGTCGGAGCTCACTGTCTTTCTTCTCCCTTGCGAAGGTTTAGCTTCTTCTCTCGGGATAAGAAACGGCTGGCCAACGCCCAGAGGAGCATCCACATCCCCGAGTCCTTTGGCCAGTGGGTGAACACGCACCGTGACGACGGGTACACGGAGCAAGGACAGGAAGCCCTGCAGCACCTGTGACCTTGGTCCGCCGCCGCCTGACACCCTCACTGTCTGCAGCGCTTGCCCGGGGTGGCTGCGTGTCACCTCTGGACGCAGCTGCGCCCTCGACACTGACCCCTCAAAGGAACTGTTTGAGGATGGACAGGACCAAGGCTGAACTCTAAAGAAATGTTTATTTATACCCAGGATTCATCCGTTTCTAGCAGACCACCTCCCCTTAGGAGATACATTTCAGGATCCCGTTATGGCGGCCGGACTTCAGGGTTTAGAAACAACGCTTCTCTTAGCCAAATACTTCACTCGCCACTGGCGTTACGGTCTGGTTGAATTTGTGCAGATTTTAGGTGGCAAGGTTTTACTGTGGCTTTGTGACATGCTAGCAGGAGGTGGTTGCTGATATGTAGGACAGATCAGTGGCACAGCAGGACCTCTGAGGTCTGGGGTGAGCTGCCCCAGCTCAAGCACAAAGTAGCAGTATGCAGGTGACCGTCCTCCTGCCCAGAGACTGGAGACAACCTTGCGAGAGCCGAGACTTGTCTGTGACGAGGCCTACTGCGAGTGGCCACGTGGGTGCCTTGGAATCTGCCTGTGTTACACAGTACTAACCAAACAGCTGCTTGGGATGGACGTTGCAGGATGCCTCGCCTGTGGCCTTGTGTCCTAGCTTCTTTTCCCCTTTGGGCGGTTACCATGTAAAATGCTAAGTCTCCTGCACAGAACACACATGTCCCAGTGTAGGCTGGGAGTGGGGAGCCTCAGGGAAGTGGGTGACAGGTGGGAGAAATGGATGGGGGAGGGATCTGGGTGGATGACGGCGAGGGAACTGAATGCCTTATATAAAATATTTTAGGGCTGGAGCATAGCCCAGTGGTTAAAGCGCTTGCCTAGCAAATGCTAAGTACCCGAGTTTGACTCCCCAGCACTACATAAGCCAGGTGTGGTAGTACACCCAGCACTAGGGAGACTGAGACAGGAGGATTGCTGTGAGTTCAAGGCCAGTCTGGGCTGCACAGTGAGCTCTTAGAAGTAGCCTGGACTGCAGAGTGAGACCCTGTCTCAAAAAATAATAAATAATATATGCTAGAAATGACTCTGCATCATAGGACAGTAGCTTTCATCCAAGGATGATAGCACTTCAGATGACATTTGGAAGTGTTTAGAAACATTTTGGGGCTGGAGGAATAATGGCACAGCAGTTAAGGCACTGTGTTCAATCCCCCAGCAACAAATAAAACTAGGCGTGGTGACACACACCTGTAAGCCTGTAATTCCAGCACTTGGAGGCTGAGGCAGGCAGATTATCCTGAATCTAAGGCCATCCTCAGCTATACCAGAGTTCAGGACCAGCCTGAGCTATAGAAGAAGACCTTGTCTCCAAAAAAAGAGAGAGAAAAACATTTTCTTTGTGTGTATGTATGTGCAGTAGCCTCACTCATCCTGTGTCCTGGTTTAGTTTGGCTGGAGGAATAGCACAGTGGTTAAAGCGCTTGCCTAACAAGTGCAAGGCCCTGAGTTCATTCCCCAGCACCAGATAAACCAGTGATGGTGGCACACACTTGTCATCCCAGCACTCAGGAGGCCGAGGCAAGAGGATTGCTGTGAATTCAAGGCCAGCCTGGATTACACAGGGAGTTCAAGACCCCATGACTACAAAGCAAGACTTGTCTCAAAAAATGTATTTGCTGAGGTATGACTGATGAGTGTTTGCTCAGTCCATTCCTATGGGACAGGTACCTTCCTTGCACTTCCTCATGTCTGGGACGTAGCTCGGGACACACTTGCCTGAGCACGCGCAAGACCCTGCGTGCTGCACACTTGCACCTTTGCGGTGGTTTGCAGGATAAACTAGAAGCAGGGCTGGAGTGAAGGGATCAGAGCGTTTGCCTGGGAAATCCGAGGCCCTGGCTGTGATCTCCGAGCACCAGCTAACAGCGGTGCCTGGTTGCACACAACTGTAATCCCAGCACTTGCGCTTGGGAGGCTGAGGCAGGAGGAATGCCTTGAGTTCTAGGTCAGCCTGGTCTACACAGTGAGTTAAGGACCATTCTGGACTGCACAGTGAGACCTCACGATGTTAAACTAGAACAACTGTTATAGCCAAGGGCACATGCCTTTGTACCCTGTTGTGTAGAAAGTTAATACCAGCATCAATGCCATGACACTGGGACCTGTGCTTTTACTCTTAAACTTACCAGAGGCTGGGCATGGTGGCATATGCCAGTAATTCCAGCACTCGGGAGGCTGAGGCAGGAAGATTGCAAGTTTAAGCCCCACCTGGGCACCTTAGTGAAACGCATGATTTAAAAAAAAAAAAAGGAGCAAAGGGTTGAGGATGTAGCTCACATAAAAGCCCTGGGTTCAAACCAAAGTACTGAAAGAAATAATTGTACCAGCGCACACTCAATACTAAGCTTGAATGTATATTTTTAGATTCTCTATTTTATTTTATGATATATGATACTGTCTATATAAACTAGGGCCTTTGCACTGAGCTAAATCCGCATCCCATTGTTTTAGTTTTTGATTTTGAGATTAAGACAGGGTCTTGTGAAGTCCCTAAGCTCTCCTCTGGTTGGGTTCAAACTTGTGATCCTCCTGCCTCAGCCTCCCAGAGTGCTGGATTACATGTCTGGCCTGGTTAAAGTAAGCTTGTTGTTTTTTTTTTTTTTTTTTTTTTTTAAAGATAGGGTCTCAAATCTATCATCCAGGCTGGTCCTGAGCTTACTATGTACTCCATGCTGGCCTTGAACTCATGGCAATCCTGCTTCAGCCTCCAAGTGCTTAAAATGTGCATAAAAAAATCATCCATGCTCTGATACTCAGAGTTGACAACTGTGTGAACACAGATTTGGACTTTCTCATTTTTCTGACAGTTCTCGAGGCAGGCTTCCCTGACAGGGGGCAGTGCTTTTCCACAGAGAACCAGCACCCTGGGGGTGAAGAGTGAGGGAGATCATGGGGTTCCCACACAGCTGCTTTTGGAGGCAGGGAGATAGTACATTTCTGTACCGGGAACTTACAAGGGAAAGAGCGTATGTTTTTAAAGCTTTTAACAGCTGACAGCCATTTTACAGCTTGGCAGGTTGGTCCACCTGCTCCGCAGCACCGGGAGAGATTTATGCTCCCATACTACAGCCTGAGAAGACAGGAGGCCCTCCTGGGTTCCACCCCCAGGACACATGCAAGCATGCACACGTGTCTGCATGTAGGTACACATGTAACACATGCACAAGCAAAACCTAGTAATGATCCAGGCTGGAGATCATAGGCTGACTTTGGGAGCCCTAGGAGGCTGAGGGAGGAAGATAGTAGGTTGAAGCCCAGGCTGCACAACTTAGCAAGACATGCTCAAAAAGCTGTTGGATTATAGCTCAGTGTGAAAGCCCAGAGTTCAATGCCCAGTACTCAAAATAAAACGAAACCTAGCAACAAGCTATGTGAGTCTAGGTACCAAGTCACTTATTTTGCATGAAATCTCATGAACTTGAAGAACCTGAACTTTCAAAGCCACAGGCCATTGATAAAAAATGCTGCATGTCACCTTTTTGAGAATCCTGGGGCCATGCTATGTTACTCAGATGTTCCCAGTTGCCAGCCTAGTGCTGCAGGCACTCCATGCACCCTGGGAGGCTGGGGCAGGATAGCAGGAGTGAGGCCTGGGCAATTTGGTGAGACCCTGTCTCAAAACACAAAAATGACCTGGAGATGTAGCTCAGTGTGGGGGCCCAAGGCTTGATCCCCAGCACTACAAAACCCAAAAAGGGGCCAAGATCCTTCCCCTGATTCTGACCTCCACCTCAGTCCACATGACCGTGGCAGAGTCTGGGAGACCACTGGGCCTACAGCTCTGCAGCGCTGGCTTTGCATTTTAAATGCCAGCCAGGAAAAATGGACAGTCAGCACTCTGCAGGAGGGAAGCGGCTGCACGCTGAGCCGGCTGGGGGGTTTGTATGTAGCCATCCTCCTGGGATTCACTTTGTATCTCATTTTTATTTCAATTCTGAAAATCCTGGGGCCATGGAGATGAAAACAGAATAGATATAACTCCCGGCTCTGAGCAGAGGAGGGTTCCAGGAGTTGCAGATCGGCGAGCAGGGTTCTGAATTCAGGATTCATTTCATACAAACGGGAGAAATCAAATCAGACTGCCAAGTGATGAGAACAGCGGCTCCTTAAACTTCTGTAAAGATGCCAGGTGCTCCCAAAACATCTGAGGGGCAAGGGTAGTGGGGATAAATAACCCCAAGGTCTTGCTACCTTACATAGGCTCAGCTGGAATTTGAGATCCTCCTGCCTCAGACCTCCTGCGGTGCTGGGATTCCAGACCTGTACCACCATGCCTGTCTACAAAATTATTTCTCCAGCCTATTAAGTAACGTGTACTAGGGATTCAGCTCAGTGCTAAGTCATTACTTAGCATTCCTGAGGCTTTGGGTTCCATTCCCGGTACTGCAAACCATCACCCTCCCCTGCAAAAAATGTACCCTGAGAACCTTGGAATAACTGATAAGTCAGGTCAGGATTCCAAGTTCAAGACCAGGGTCTGAAGGAAAGGCACAGCGGTTAAAGCGTTTACCTAGCAAGCTTAAGGCCCTGAGTTGATTCCCCAGCACCACATAAAGCTGGATGTGGTGGTGCACACTTGAATTCCGAACCAGACTGAGATACAGAGCCACACCCTATCTTTAAAAAAAAAAAGCCCACAATCCCAGTATTCTGGCAAACTGAGGCAGTGAAACAGGAAGATCACAAGTTCAAGACCAGCTTGGGCAATTCAGCTAATTTAGTGAGACCATCTCAAAATAATTTTTTAAACAAAACAAGCGGGGTAATGGTATTCAAGTAGCAAACTATATTTGATTGAATAAATAAAACTATCAAAATTGAAAAATGGGATTGCCGGCATCACAGTAAAAACCACAGCCATACATAGACACACACGTACATGCATGACGGACGGGCTGGCAATACAGCTCGCTGGCTGCGCGTCGCTGGCCTCAGTTCCCGAAGCCACGAATCACAGGAGGACATAAGTCCATCGGAGGAGCCGGAACCTCCACTGTTCCAATCTCATCAGCCGCAGCCGCAGCCGCATGCGTGCGCGGGAACCAGCGCCCCGCCCCCAGGCCCCGCCCCCTACTTGCTCCGGCCCCGCCTCTCCCGCCCCTTGGCGCGGTCCTCCCGCGGGTCCCGCTCCCGCTCGCTGTCAGGCCACGCCCTGGCCGGCGGCTCCCTGTCCGGCCACCGCTTCTCCCGCTGCCGGTCGTGCTCGCGCTCCCGCGGCCTGGGGTTCCAGTGTCTCTCCCGCGAGCGCGATCGCTCCCTCCGGTCCCGCCTGCCCTCCCGGTACAGCTCGTTCTTCACGAGCGGCAGGCTGATGGGCTTGCGGAAGGGCCGGTCCCGGCCGCCGAACCGCAGCTGCCCCGACTCCTTCTTCCCGCCCAGCCCGCCGCCCAGGCGCCGCGGGATCCACCCGCGCAGGGTCCGCTCCAGCTCGTAGTCCACGAAGACCTCGTGCTGGTCGATGACCAGCCCGTCAGCCTCGCGGTGCGCCTTGAGCAGCGCGCGCTCGTCCTTGTACTCGATGAAGGCGTAGCCCTTGGAGAAGCCGGTCACCACGTCCCTCACCAGGCGCAGCCGCCGGATGTCCCCGAAGCGGGAGAACACCTCCCGCAGTTTGTCCTCGCGGGTCTGCAGGTTGAGTCTGGCCACGAACAGGGTGAGGAGGGGGTCTCCGGTGACGCCCTTGTTGGGGACATACCGCGCCAGCATCGCCCTCCAGACGGCGCGGTCGTGCGGGTCCTCGTCAGTGCCATCAATGCTGCCGGCCTTCAGTGGGTCGTACTCCTTGGCAATGGGCACCCAGTCGTTCATGCTCACGGCCTGGGAGGGGCAGGGTGAGTGTGCGTGCCACCCGTGCCGTGTCCCCCAAATCCACTCACCTTGCACCCCCTGGGAGGGGGCAGCATCCCAGGGGCAGGCCACCCAGCTGGTAAGCTGGGCACCCCTCCAAGCCCTCTAAGTGCGGAGAGGCCATAAGCTCGGGTCACAACCAGTCTGGCCATGGCCAACATGGTCCAACTCCATCATAACTGGCCACCTGGATCAAAACCCAGCCTGCCTTTCAGAGACTTTAATGAAGGTCACAGGGGCCAGCTCAGTAGCACCTGCCTGTCATCCTAGCATTCTGCCACACTCAGGGAGGAAGATGGCAACTTAGAGTCCAGCCTGGGCAACTCAGCAACTTTGTGAGACCCTGATCCAAGATTCAAAAAAATGTTCCAGGACGTAGACCAGAGTGAGGACCCTGGGTTCAATCTCCAGTACCAAAAATAAACAAAACAAAACTCTGAAGCCACTGCTGAGCTATGTTCTGAGGTATCAGGACACTGTAAAAAACCTAGGGGTGTTCTCTTACCTAACAGCTTTTACCCGTAATAGCAAAATGACTACAAGCCAGGGGTGGCGGTGCATACCTGTAATCCCAATCAGCACTCCAGGAGGATGAGGCAGGAGAATTCCAAATCTCAGCCAGGCTATGAATAAAGGCCTGGGGTACAACAAAGGCTCTGGGTACAATCTTCAGTACTGTAGGAGCAAGGGAGAGAGAGAGAATATATACATATATGTGTGTGTGTGTGTGTGTGTGTGTGTGTGTGTGTACACATCCCTTTTTTTGTGACAAGGTCTTACTCTTTAGTCCCAGCTGGTCCCAAACTCACACGGGAGCCCAGGCTGGCCTCAAACTCCCTGCTATCCTCCACCTCGGCCTCCCAAGTGCTGGGATTACAGGTGTGCACCACCATGCCCAGTTTATGTGGTGATGGAGAATCAGACTCCCCGCCTTGAGCTTGCTAGGCAAACACTACCTGCTGACCATTCCTCCAGCCCAGATCTTTTTGCCTCAAAGATGTTTTTACTTTTGGTCTTCTTTAGCCAATGGACTGTGGGGGGAATGACGGACTGCTTAGAGGGTGAACTGTGGAATTTTTCCCCCCAGTAAGAGTCCAGCACCTGCAGAATACACCCAGTCAATGGCGAGGTCCTCAGGCCTGCGGAGCTTGAAGGAGGGTGACCTCCACTTACAGTGAGACCAAAGGGTGGGGGGTTGAGCCCAGACTTCCTGAGATACTGTGTCAAAATAACACAGAAGGCTGTGAACACAGATTGGTGACCCCAGTGATCATTTTGAGACAAGGTCTCACTTAGTCGCTCAGTTAAACCACCCAGGCAGGGCTCAAACTTTTTTTACTTTTTAAGACATGGCCTTGCTCTGCAGTCCAGACGGGTCCGGAGTGATGTAAACCGGGCTGCCCGAAACTCAACAGCAGTCCTCCTGCTTCAGCCTCATGTGCAATGACACCCAGGTTATGTGGTGCTAGGGAGCTGAACTCAGGGCCTTACACTTGCTAGGCAAGCTAATTGCTGTGCTATTCCTCCAGTCCCCTGGGCTCAGTTTGATCCTTCTGCCTCCCTCCCACAGCTGAGATCATTCTGGGCCTGTCTTTCTTTTCTTTTTCTTTTTCTTTTTGAGATAGTGCCTTGCTATGTGGCTAGTTGCTTAGGCTAGGCTCAAATTTGTGATCTCCCGCCTCAGCACAGTACTGAGATCACAATACCACCGTGCGATTGATTGCAACATAGGCAGCCCCAGTCTCGAAACAGAAAATAAAATGGGGGCTGGAGGAAGAGCTCAGAGGTTGAAGCGCTTAAACGGGCTGAGCAGTAGCTCAGTGAGAAGGCTCTAGGATAAACGCCAATGCAGAAAAAAAAAAAAAGTTTTCTCGTATTTTTTAAAAAGTCTTCCCTGAGTTTTGGTAAGGAGACTCACCTGCCTTCCATCCCACGTGACAAACACACAGAGCTAGAACGCGCCTCGCCACCCCGGGCCGCCCCGCCCCACCCCGGGCCGCCCCGCCCCACCCCGGGCCTCCCGCATGCGCACTGGTGCCGGAGAAGGCGGAGGCGGAAATACCGCTGGGAAGGCCGCGCTACTGAGCTCTCATCCCACGTGTGAATGCAGCCTCTGACTGGGTCTGGGCGTAGTGGGCCCTCTCTTCCGACTCTTCCCCTTCGGGTCGCCCCAGTCTTCCCACCCAGCTGTCATCCCTGCTCTCCCCAGCATAATCCCACGTCTTCCTGTTGCCAGGTTTCGACATGGCGGCGCCCACACGCGCGGGCACGTCTTCCCGACCGAATCCTCTTTTCTTTCTCTTCGCCGTGGGCCGGGGGCCGGGGGGCCGAGGGGCCGGCGGGGGGTGTCCATCCGAGTCTCGCGCACTCACCTAACGAAAATCGACCTCCTTTCCCCACACAGAAGGGCCGAACTCCAAGCAACAACCAATTCCTTACGCCGGCCGCGCCGGAAATGCTGCATTGGAAGCAGCAGATTCGCCACCAATGCTGAGCTGCTGTCTTAAACCATCTGTTTGCGCGCATTGAGCCTCACGGCCGTGTGTTAGCCAATGAGAATGTGCTGCATTTGTTTTTTTTTTTTTTTTTTTTTTTTAACGTGAAGGAAAGAGTGCTAAATTGAAGTACTGAAGCGGTAGACTGTCGAATGTGCAGTTTTCTGAGAGCAGACTGGATTCAGACTCCAGTTACCATTTCTCCTTCAGATAAGGCCAGAGTTGGTTAGCCTGAAATCTTGTACGTTTTCCCAGACTTTTCGTGACCCCTAAACCTAATCGATCCACTTTTTCTGTGATGCTGGAGTCGATCCCGGGGGCTTCACAGTCATTTTTTATTTTTTAATTTAAGACCTAGAATCTGCTTTTACTTACTTCGCAGTTTTCTTACCTGCACCCCAGAACATCTCTCTAGTTCTGTTCTACAGTTGCTAACATCCCAGCTTCATGTAGCGCTGGGGAATCCAACTCAAGGCCTTATATATGCTAGCCAAGCAATTTAACTGCTGTGCCATTCCTCCAGCCCCACTCCCCCCACCCCCCACCCCCTTTTTGATACAGGGTTTTACTCTGAAATCCAGGCTGGATCTTAACCCCCTATGTAGCCAGACTGACCTTGAACTCACTACAGTCCTCCTGCCTCCCGAGTGCTGGGATGACAGGCATGCGCTACCACACCCAGCTTATGTGGTGCTGGGGAATCGAACTCAGGGCTGTGAGTGTGCTAGGCAAGCACTTTTACCACTGTGCAACTCCTCCAGCTCCTATCTATTCTTTCTGGAAGAGTTTATTGCTTAAATATACTGTGAGAATTTTGAGCAACTGGGATAACACAACTTTTGCATTTTAATTGAAAAAAAGAGTATAGGTCACAACAAGTTCAAGCCCAGCCTGGGCTACTCGCAGGACGCTGTCTCAAAAAATAATAAAGGGGTGGCCAGAGGCATAGCTCAGCAGTTAAAACACTTGCCTAGCAAACAGAAGGCCTTGGGTTCGATTCCCCAGCAACACGTAAACTGGGTGTGGTGGCAGGCACTGACCTGTAATCCCAGCGCTTGGGGAGGCTGAGGCAGGAGGATTGCCACATGTTCAAGGTCAGCCTGGGTTACAGAGCCAGATCTTGACTAGAAATATAAAATAAAAATATACATATGTGTATAATAATAATAGAGATCAGAGCAGATAGCTCACACACAGAAGTTGCACATTAATATAATCTTCATGCAGGTAACTGGCATCTCCCCAGGGCCTGGGCCAAGCCCACAGCATAGTCTCCCGGGCGTGGCACAGGGCAGTGCCCTGCATCGCGCCCCCTAGTGGAGCTAGGGCTGCCTGGCAACGCAGTGGGACACGCAGTCCTTCCTCACGCTCCTTTGACCCTCCTCCCACGCCTGCACTGAATAAACATATTGGGGAGGTTAAAAAATTCAAGTGTTCCCTTAGCCAAACAGACTCAAAATTCACAACCCAAACACGAGCCTTTTTGAAAACACTATTTTACCAAGGAGAGAGCTCGTAGTGGGACATGAAGGGTGCTTGAGGAATAGCGCAGCAGTTATAGTGCTTGCCTAGCAAATGCAAGGACCTGGGTTCGATTCCCCAGCACCACATAGCTGGACATGGTGGTGCACACCTATAATCCTAGCACTCGGGAGGCTGAGGCAAGAGGGTTGCTGTGATTTCAAAGCCAGTCTGGGCTGCGTAATGAGTTCAAGGCAATCCTGGAATACAGAGTGAGACTGTCTCAAAATAAAAATAAAATAAAATAAAAAGAGCCCTGGGGATGTAGCTCACCAGTGTTTGCCTAGCAAGCACAAAGCCTGGATTCAATTCCCCAGCACTACACAAACCAGGAGCTTATGGAAGGCTAAGATACGAGGTTTCTGTGAGCTCAAGGCCAGCCTAGTCTACATAGTTAGTCTACACAGTGAGTTGATGACCAGCTTGGAATACAAAGTAAGATCACCTCCCCACAAAAAAAAAAAAAAAACCCAAAAAGAAAAAAACAGGGCTGAGACTCAGACCTGGTTATCACAGGCCTGCAACCTCAGTATTCTAAAAGGTTGGGGCAGTAGGATTGCAAATTCGAGCCCAGTTTGGGCAAGCTCATGATTTAGTGAGACCCTGTCTTGAGATAAAAATCAGAAATGGATTGGGGATACAGTCACAGTGAGGGCCCTGGATTCAATCCCTGTACAAAAAAAAAAAAAAAAGAGTAAACTCCTAAACATTAAATCATTAACCAGGGTTTGCAGGCATCAGAGAGCAGCTGGGGCCCTGTGGCACATGCCTGTAATCCCAGCACTCTGGGCGGCTGAGGCATGAGGATTGCAAATTCCAGCCCAGCTTGGGCAGATTAGTGGCTTCGGGAGACCTTGTCTCAAACAGTGAAAAAAGGTGCTAGAATGTAGATTAGAGAGAAGGAACTGGGTTCAGTCACCATTTCCCATTTCCCGGAAAGAAAGAAAGCGAAGGGCAGGAAAGCTGTGCTCTGTGCACCTCCCAGGGCCACCAGATGGTCGGCAGTGGAACTTTCCTGTTTGTGGGTTTGGACCACCAAACCCGCCAGTTCCGTTTTCGCGAGGTGTGAACTCACCCACTCACTCTTATTTCCCATTTCTCTGCATCTTTCCTGTCTTAACTCTCAGGGGAAATTGTGTGTTTGAAACAAAAAATTTTGTTCAAGGTCTCACGCTGCTATCCAGGCTGGTCCCGAACTCGCTATGTGGCCCAGGCTGGCCTCGACCTCGCAGCAATTCTCCTGCCTCAGTCTCCCCACTGCTGGGATTACAAGCATGGGCCACCACGCCTGGCTCACTCAAGGGCTTGTTAAAACCCACCCCCGAGTTTCTCATTCAATGAGTTAAGAGTTGCATTTCTTTTTTGTGTTATTTCTGGTGCCCGGAAGGGAAGCCTTGTACACAGCACCTGTCAACTGTTTCATCAGCCCCAGGAAAGGGCTAACCTGGGGACAGATCTGTTTTCTGTCTCTTTGGATTGATTTCTCTGTTCTGGATGTTGCAGACCAGTGGACTCCTACAAAATGGGATCTTTTGTGTTTCTGGCTTTCTACACTTCACAGTATTTTGATTTTCATTTAGTTTTGTTTTTTGAGGCAGGGTCTTGCTCTGTAGCCCAGGCTGGCACTGAATTTATGGCAATCCTCCTGCCTCAGCCTCCCATAACTCTGGGATCATAGGAAGGTACCCCCAATCCCGGTTTGTGCGGTGCTGGGGAATCGAACCCAAACTCTTGCTCTTGCTAGAAAAGCTCTTTAACCGCTGAACTACGCCTCCAGGCCCAGGTCGGTTTTTATTTAAGGTTTGGGCAAAGTTAAGATGCCACAGCCCCCTACGCCCGCTGCCCTGGGAGGCCTGCAGACGCTCAGGCTTTGGCACTCAACAGCTGTTTCCTGGTTTGCTTCCAAGTCTCCAGGAAATGCCTCGGCACACAGCCCTGGCCCTTCCCCACCCTGAAGGCGAACGCTGTCGCTTGTCCTTTTACCTTCGCACTGAGCTACCTCCTCAGCCCCTTCTTATTTTCTATTTTGGGTCAGGGTCCCGCCACGTCGCAGAATGGCCCAGGCTAGTCTCAAACCCGCGGTCCACCTGCCTCTGCCTCCCAGAGCGCTGGGATTGCAGGCCCGCGCCCCAGGCCTGGCACGATGTACATCTTACGCTGTAAACCTGGAGCGGTGACAGAAGAAAATAGTTGCCCGCTTTTTCTTTCTTTCTTTCTTTCTTTTTTTTAAGTATGTGCGCTGCCGAAGCGAGCACCTTTTTTTTTTTTTAACCGTCTTTCCCCGTGCGTCTTGGAAACTCCACTCCCGTCTCCACGGAAACGCGTCGCGTCACTGGGGGCGTAGCGGGGGCGGAGCCTGGGGCGCCCCCCCCCACTCAGGACCGGCGGCCAGAGCCCGGCCGCGGGCGCCTCCGTGTTCCTCTTCGGGGCTGCCCGCCCTTTCCCGGGTCCCCTTCTGTCCTCGCCCGCGTCCCGTCGCCGCGCGCGGCCCTCCTCGGGTCCACCCCCGGCGCAGCCGCTGCCCCGCGGGAAGTTTTGGGCGCCGGAAGTTAGAGGAGAGGGGCGGCCATGGAGGAGCCCCCCTGCCGGAAGGACGCGGACGCGGAGGCCGGGCCCGAGGGCGCTCTGGGCAAGAGCCCCTTCCAGCTGACCGCCGAGGACGTGTACGACATCTCCTACGTGGTGGGCCGCGAGCTGACGGCCCTGGGCGGCCACCCCCGGGTGGCGCGGCTGCAGTTCCAGATCGTCCGCGTGCTGGAGATGCTGGAGGCGCTGGTGAGCGAGGGCGGCCTGGAGGCGGAGGCGCTGCGCCTGGAGCGGGACAGCCTGCGGCAGGAGGTGGAGGGGCTGCGCCGCGGGGACCCCGCGGCCGGCGGGGAGGTGAGTGCAGCGAGCGCCGCCCGCGCGGTTTCCCAGTGCTGTGAATCGACGGGTAGCATTTATTGAGTACCTGCTGTGTGCCACGCTTCGCTGCTGTGTGTTAGTGGGAGGCTGAGACAGAAGGATCCCCCGCTCAGAGCCCAGCCTGGGCAGTGTAGCCACAGAGAGGACACCTCGGTTCAGTTGTTAGGACTCCCAAAACACAAAACAAAAATCGGAATTCTTCATCGTCCATACCCCCACCTGGAGCGGTGGTTCTCAGACTTTAGCATCGTCAGGTCACCCACTCGGAGGGAGCCCTGGAGTCCCCACCCCCCAAATTACCCGAGAAGGTACCTTTCCTTTTTAATAGTTTTAAAAAATTCACGTATTATCTTCATTTCCCCTTCCCACTCTCTCATCCTCCCCTCTTCCCTCTCCACAGAGTCTGTCTTCTTTGTTCTGTATCTCTTACATTTTTTTATGGTTTGGTGTTCTCATATTAGAGAGACCCTAAGATATTTAACTTTCTGGGTTGTGATTAATTTCTCTGAGCGTCTTGGTCTCAAGATGTGTCCATTTTCTTACAGATGACCCACACTTGTCATTCTTAATGGCAGAGTAGTACTCTATTGTGTATATATACCACATCTTTATCCATTCATCTGTACTCAGGCAATATTGGCTTCTTCCAAGTTTTGGCTGTTATCACTTGTGCTGCTCTAAACACTTTGAGCTTGCATGTGTCGCTATGGTATGATGCCTTTAACTCTTTTGGGAAGACACCCAGAGGCGGTATACTAGGTCAGATGGGATGCCAATGTTCAGTTTTCTAAGGAATTTCCATGCTGCTTTCTGTAGTGGTTGTACCATGTTAGGGTCCCATCAGCCACGGAGGAGGCTTCCTTTGACCTCACAGCCTGCCCAGCATTTGTTGTTGAGAGTTGCGTTTCTAATGAGATCTCCGGAGGTGCTGAAGCTGACCCCTAGCCGACAAGCATCCCCTGTGAGAAAACGAAGTTCAGACATTCACGGGGGCCTGCGCCATTTACCCCAGCAGCCTGGGAGGCTGAGCCAGGAGAATTACAAGTTCGAGCCCACTGGGTGCCTTTGCAAGACCGTGACTTAATATCAGAATATTTAAAAAAGGGATACAAAGACTCTGAGTTCCATCCCCTGTACTGAAAAAAAAAGTCTATATCTATGTACACACACAATCAAGTGCATTTTACTGTGTTTTATCCATCAGTCTTATGAAGTGACATTTTGTGCCTTGATAATGTGCATGCATTCAACATTTATGAACATTTTCTGTTTTGCTTTTTCATGGCACTGGTGGTGGATCCTTGGGCCTTCACGCTGCTGCGCTGCTGCGTCCTCAGCCCTTTGTTTTGGGTTTTGATTTTGAGACAGGGTCTTACTAAGTTGCTGAGTTGCCCAGGCCAGGCTGGCACTTGGAATTCTGCCTCAGCCTCCCAGGCTGGGATAAATGGCTTGTGCCATTGAGCCTGGTTAGAACAAGTGGGTCGTTTCTCTTTGTTTGTGCTTCTGGGTATTGAGCCTTCACACTGAGCTACATCCACAGTCCTTTTTTAGTTTTGAGTTTGAGACAGGATCTCAACTAGGTGTGGTGGTGTAGTGCTTAGGAGGCTGAGGCAGGAGGATTGCTGTGACTTCAAGGCCAGCCTTGGCTACAGAGTAAGGAGACATTGTCTCAAATTTAAAAAAAAAGGATTATAGGCCTGTGCCATTGGGCCCAGCCTAAAACAAGTTTCAAGGAAACAAATTTACCCTATGTGTCCCTTTTTTTTTTTTTTTTTTTTTGAGACAGGGTCTAGCCCTGTAGCCCAGGCTGATCCTGAACTCACGGTGTAGCCCAGGCTGGCTTTGGACATGTGCCACCACCACGCCATGCTTTATGTGGGGCTGGAGAACCAAACTCAGGGCGTCATGCTTGCCAGGCAAGTGCTTTAACCCTGTGTACCCCTTATTATGCTTCATGTACAGGAACACTTTTCTGTTCTTTTACCTTGGTTTTATAATCTGTGTGTGTGTGTGTGTGTGTGTGTGTGTGTGTGTGTGTGTGTGTGTGTGTGCGTGTGTGATCCCAAGGCCTCATGCATGCCAAGCGTGTGCAGTACCACTGAGCTACATACACCCTCAGGTCCCCCCACCCCAAGTTTCTTTCAGTTCACTCATTGCTAAGTCCCGGTGATAGGTGGATTTATGTGGGAGGTTGCTCCGGAGTATCTGTCTGGGGGTGCCTTGGTACCACAGTCTGCAGCCCAGCCCTGAAGCAAGTTCAGTGACTTGTCTGGGATCGCTCAGTCACTTCCGCTCTGATCTCTGGGGCTGGAGTAGAGAGGAAGCCATGGGGCCGGGCATCTGTGGTCTGCACCGGGATTGCGTGGTTTCCCGTGTGGGGCAAAGGAGACAAGTGTCATCAAGCAATGGAAGAGGTGGCATGTTTTCTTCCCAGAGGACAGCTGTGTAGGATAGGGGAGAGGGCCTAAGGCAAGAGAGCCCATGTTTATGCAATTAAGCAGATTGTTAAAGTGTGCCACTTTTTCTTTTTCTTTTTTTCATTATTTCTGCTTGTTGTAAAACACAGGTAACATAAAATTCACCATCTTCATCAGTGTTTTGGGTGAGTGCTGAGATTTCAGGCCTGAACCACCATACCTGGCCAACAGCAGAGGTTTTTTTTTTTTTTGAGGATAGTTTATTTTGAAAGCAAGGATAGAGGTAAAAGCTTCTGTTACCCAGAAGGTGTTTCAAAGAAGGGTAGCCACTGGATCTTTTGTTGAAGAGCCGCACTTGGAGCGTGGGCTTCTTTACCATCCAGGCACACCTCCACCAGGCAGCATGTCATGTTGTGGAGCTGCCAGGAGCCTCAAAACAGAAGGCTCAGCAGTCATCAGGTGCTAAGTACCTGAGTTTAATTCCCCAGTACCACGTAAGCCGGGCTTGGTGGCGCATGATTGTAACCCCAGCACTCCGGAGGCTGAGGATTGCTGTGAGTGAGTCCAAGGCCAGCCTGGGCTCTATAGTGAGTTCAGGACCAGCCTGCGCTACATGCAGAGCCAGACCCTGCCTCAAAACAAAACAAAATAGAAAATCGGAAGTGTTCCTGGGATGCACCATTCCTGTCACGAGTTACACCATCCCAGCGGCGTCTTGTCTCACAGGCGACCCTGGGCCCAGACAAGATGGTGGTTGACCTGCGGGACCCCAACCGGCCGCGCTTCACCCTGCAGGAGCTGAAGGACGTGCTGCAGGAGCGCAACACGCTCAAGTCGCAGCTGCTGCTGCTGCAGGAGGAGCTGCAGTGCTACAAGAGGTGCGCTAGGCGGGGTCAGGGGCTCTGGCCTTCGGGAGGCTGAGGCAGGAGGATTACTCTGTGTTCAAGGTCAGCGTTGGCTACATAGTGAATTCAGGACCAGCCAGGGCTCTGCCACACTGTCTCAAAAAAAAAAAAAAAAAAAAAGCCTTGGAGCCGTACATGGTGGTGCAGACCTGTGATCCCAGCAGTCTGGAGGCTGAGGCAGGAGTGTTACCCTGAGTTTGAGGCCAGTTTAAGCTGCTTAGCAAGTACAGAACCGACCTGGACTACAGAGAGACTTTATCTCAGGAAAAAAAAAAGTGAAATAGGCACTCCTGACGTCCCAGCTACTTTATAGGCAGGAGTGGGGCTGGAAGGGCAGAGGAGCGGGCCCTGAGGCCTCGTTTATGTGGTGCTGGGGATCGAACTCAGGTACTTAGCGCTTATCTTACCTCTATGCTATGCTTTAACTGCGGAGCCATTCCTTCAGCCCTTGTTTATCTTTTCAGGTGGTATCTTGTTGCTTTCTAAATGGCCAGGCTGGGCTCAAACATGTGATCCTCCCGTCTCAGCCTTGCTGAATGCTGGAATTACAAGCCTGCACTACCCCACCCAGCTTTCCCCTACCACGTACAATTTTAAAAATATTTTTGATCTATTTTTGTTAACCGCTTTGATGCAGAACCTGAGGATCCAGGTGTTCAGAGGTATTTGTAATATCCTGTCACAGTAGGTCTTAATAAGTATTTGTCGAATGAATAAGTAAATCAGTGTAAACCAGGCATCATGGTACAAGCCTGTCCCGGCACTTGGGAGACTGAGGCAAGAGGGTTGCTTTGAGTTTGAGGCCAGTCTGGGCCACATAGTGAGTTTAAGACCAGCCTAGGCTACAGAGCGAGACCCTGCCTCAGAAAAAGAAAGAAAGACCCTGCGTTCTCTCCCTTAACGCCACATAAAAATGAGTGGAGTGTGGTGGGGATGCCTGTAATCTCAGCCCTCAGGAGGCTGAGGCAGAAGGATTGCTGTGTGTTCTGGACCATCCTAGGCTATGTAGCAGGTTCTGGACCACCCTGGCATACAGAGCAAGATTTTCCTCAAAAAACAACAGCAAGAGCCTGTTCCAGAGCTCTGCAGAACCCAGACCTTTAATAAAACAAGTCATTTATTTGTCCTCTCTGCAGTGGCCTGATTTCATCGCGAGAAGGCCCAGAAAGAAGAGAAAGAAAAGCCACTCTGGGTACCAGGGCTCCAAATGCCAGCAGTGACAAGGGGGAGAAGACAATCATGAGGAAGCTGTAAGTCACCTGCCACCCCTGCTGCCCCGGCTCCCCTGAGGAATATTGGGGGAATAGCGGGGTGGGTGGCCCTCCTCTCTCTCCCAAGGGGCACTAGGGTGGATCTGAAAGCTCAGCACCCCTGCAGTGTACCTGTGGAGTATTGTCCCCAAGAGGCACTGGCCAGGACATGCACTGGAAGTAGCAGAGATTATCTTGTCATTGAATCAGAATCTCCCAACTCTTAGTGCTTTCAACCACTGCATTATTAATATAGTTAGGATTAGTTATAGTTAACTAGGCATGGGGGCACACACCTGTAATCTCAGCACTCGGGAGGCTGAGACAGGAGGATTGCTGTGTGTTTGAGGGCCAGCCTCAGCAACATGGTACAGAGAGGGTTCAGGACCAGCCTGGACCACAGAGCAAGAACCTGTCTGAAAAATATAATAATAATAATAATAATAATAATAATAATAATAATAATTAGTCACAGTTTTGCCATAGTAACTTAGTGAGACCCAAATAAATAAAAAGGGACAGAGGATGTAGGTCAGGGCAAAGTCCTGTGTTCAGGGGCTGGAGGAATGGATCAGCTGTTAAAGCGCCTGTCTAGCAAGCGCTAAGTCAGGTACTAAGTACCCGAGTTTGATTCCCCAGCGACACATAAGCTGGGTGTGGTGGTGCATGCCTATAATCCTAGCACTTGGGAGGCTGAGACAGGAGAATTGCTGTGATTCCCAAGACCAGCCTAGGCTCCATAGTGAGTTCAGGACCAGACTGGGCTAAAGAGTGAGACTCTGTCTCAAAAATAAAAATAAATAAAAAGAGTCCCTGTGTTCAATCCTCAGTACTTCTCCCCCCCCCCCAAAAAAAAAATAGTCACAGCTTCACTTTGCATGGCTTGAATTAACCACAGCCAACTATGACATATTTTTGCCCTTTTCTGCCATGCTGGTTGGGACCCAGGGCTATTCCCTGAGCTCCAGCTCCAGCCTTTTTTATTATTATTATTATTTTTTTAAATTTTGAGATAGAGTCTGACTAAATTGCTAAGTTCCCCAGGCTGGGCTAGAACTTGTGATTCTCCTGCTTCAGCCTCCAAGAGTGCTGGGCTTTCGGGTCTGCGGCAGCAGTTGACTCGTGGGTTTTTTGGGTTTTTTTAGGAGCAGATTCAGAGAGGTAAAATGAATTTTCCCAGGGCTGGAGGAATGGCACAGCGGTTAAAGTGCTTGCCTTCTAAGTTGCTGAGTTGTCGAGGCTGGGCTGGAACTTACAGTGATCTTGCCTCGGCCTCGAGGACTACAGGCCCGGAGGATGATTTGTTGTTGTTTTTGTTGCTGCTGTTGATGGTATTTGGGATCAAGCTCAGGCCCTTTGCACTGAGCTACATCTCAAGCCTGTTTTTATTTATTTATTTATTTATTCTTGATTCTAAATTTACTATGGAGGCCAGGCTGGCCTTTAGCTTTCCTGCCTCAGCTTCCCCGAGTGCTAGGATTACAGGCTTCAATTATTTTTTATTTTGAGATAAATTATCACTAAATAAAGCCAAGTGTGGTGGCACACACCTGTAACCCCAGGACTCAGGAGGCTGAGGCAGGAGTATTGCCATGAATTCGAGGCTGGCCTGAGCTATACATTGAATTCAGACCCAGTCTGGACTACAGAGTAAGACACTGTCTCAAAAACAAAAACAAAAACAAAAAACCCTTAGTGCAGTGAGTCAGACACAGAAGGTTAAATATTAAATGGTTTCTCTTAAAATGAAAAACCCAGAACACAGACACTTCATAGAATTAAATGGGGGGTTAGTGGGAGTTGGGGGGGAGGGGTGGGAAGGTCAGAAAGGGAGAGGGAAGGGTTTGTAAGTCTGACACGATACAAATGTGCACAAAATACTCAAGTTCAATGTAAACATTATGTATCGCATATAGATATGTTAATAAAATGGGAAAAAAAGGTATCACTAAATAGACTAAATAGCCCAGGCTGGCCTTGAACTCGCAGTCTTCCTGCCTCTGCATCCCAGTTGCTGGAATTACAGGCCTGCACCACTGCGCCAGGCCTGGGGGGGTTCTGATGTGCTGAAGGGGCGCACAACCTTAAGGACGTCATGAGGCCGGAAGTTCACGGTCAGATACGCTGGCGGAAGGAATGAGTCACAATGACTTTCTGAAGAAGTAGGTCATGCCAAGAAGACTTTTGTCTGTTTGTGCTGGGGCAGCAGGAAGCCGGGGCATGGCTGAAGCCGAGTGTGACCCAGCTTTGTGCTGTGTGACGGGGTCACCACGCTTGCTGTGTCAGCAGCTGGATGAGCAGTTGTACTCAACCTGGTGACTCAGATGGGGGGGGGGGGCAGTGTAGACGAGACTGGTGAGATTAGGGACGCATCCTCATGCCATGACTAAGCTGTGGCAGATGGTAGAGGGTTGGAGACAGGCCTGGGTTTTCTTTTGTGAATGACGACAGCGGGGGGGAACCGACAGGGGTATGGTCATTTCCTAAGACAGGCCTGGGTGGTGGGATGTGGGGGAGACCGTGTGCAGGTCCCAGGGGAGGGTGGCCAGCACAGCCCAGGCGCCGGAGGGGTCCCGACCTGGCCTAGGGCCACACCCTTAGAGGGAAGCTCTGGGGCTGGTTTCTCAAGAGAACGAAGGTTCAGATCTTGGTCACCGACTGAGCCCAGGAGCCATCCTGGCCTGTGTGTTTATATGTGCGTGTGGGTAGTGACTCCCTTACTCAGCTTCATTCCAGCTTTTTTTTAAATTTTTGAGACAGGGTCTCCTTTGTAGTCCAGGCTGGTCCTGGACTCACCGTGGAGCCCATCAGGCTACCTCAAACACGTGGCAGTTAATTTTTATGTAGTGCTGGGGGATCGAACCCAGGGCCTTGTGTACTGTACACAAGGACTAACCATGGGGCTACACCCGAGGCCCCTGTTGGTGTGTGAAAGTACTGGGGATTGTACCCAGAGCCTTCACTCTGAGCTAAAGCCCCAAATTTTTATTTTTTGATTTTGAGATAGAATCTAAGTCACTAAGTTTCCCAGGCTGGGCTCATGCTTGTGGTCCTCCTGACTCAACTTCCCAGAGTCCTGGAGGATTCCAGGATTCCAGGCATATCCCACCACTACCAGATCTGTGTCATAAATTTTGTTTTAGAGACCCAGTCTCACTGTAGTCCAGGCTGGTCTTGAATTTTCAGGTGTCTTCCTGCCTCAGCCTCCTGAGTGCTGGGATTGCAGACCTATGCTACCATTCTCAGTTTACAGGGCACTGGGATACGAACTCAGGGCCTTGGGCTTGCTGTATAAGCACTTTAACCACTGAGCTACACCCAGCCCTTTGTTTTATATTTATAGATAACACTGAAGGTTATCTCTTCCTTTTTTTTTTTTTTAATCTTGTGGTACTACTGGGCATCCAATCCAGGGCATTCACAGTGAGCTCTATCTCTCCATCTCCAGGCCATGTTTATTTTTGATTTTGACATGAGGTCTTAACAATGCTGGGGTAAGATACCCTCCTGCCTCAGCCTCCCAGGCCTGGAGGAAGGTTACCTTTTCCTCTACCATAAAACCTCCTGTGATTTGAAAAAACAGGTGCCAGACACCACCTGTCAGGACGGCGCAGTGACTAATAAGAGTGTGGCTCTGGGCCTACGTCCTGTTGGCGCAGCCCGCATTATGGCTTTGAGCTTGTTCCCAATCTCGTGGGACCCCGGTGTGTTCATCTGTTAACAGGTGTGGACATCAGCCAGGCATAGCGGTGCAGGCCTCAGCCTGGCTCCTCAGAATTCAGACCCGCCTGGTCAACGTAGCGGGACCCTGTCTCAGACGAAAATATAGAAAGGTCTGGGAGACAGAGCTCAGTGGGAAAGCCCTGCCCTGGGCCATGCAAGCCCTGGGTTCAGTCTCTAGCATCACAGAGGGAGGGAGGGAGGGAAAGAGGGAGGAAGGAAATTAATTTTGATTTTTGCCAAAAAAAAAAATAAGAACCACCTGGAACAGTGCCTGTCCTGCTAGATGCTTGAGTCCTGGGCCGGCCATCTGCATGGCTTACCTGCTGCTCTCTCTCCACCCAGCTTCTCTTTCCGGTCTGGGAAGCTGAGCTAGATTGAAGGCCACAGCCCAGGCAGGGCTCTCAAGGCTGGAGAAGACCAAGGGACCTTCCAGAACCTTTTCCGTGTGCCACCAGGGGACCTTCCGGAACCTTCTCCACTTGCCACCAGGGGACCTTCCAGAACCTTCACTACGTGCCTCACGTCTGCCCTGCCTGCCGGCTTGTTTCCCCTCCAAGCCATCAGAGGAGTGAAAGGAGATGAGGGGCTCAGTTGCTCCGGGCTGCAGGACTGGACACCAGGGACCAAGTGGCTAGGCGCAGGAAGCTGCCCGAAACATCCAGGGAGCAGAGGGGCGGGCATAGGGCCACCTCCCCCGGCGCCCTCGGCGAAGCTTGCAGCGTGCAGGGGGACCCGGACCAGAGCACTCTGCTCCTTGACGTGTGGGGAGGCAGGCCAGGACAACCGTGCGGTGCAGACAGGCGTGGTGGTTTTGTTGATGCTTAGGGAATGTCTGGTTCCGCCTTCCCGACTTTCTCTCCATGATTTTGTATGGAAGTAAAATGACTTTTCTACTTGGACAACAGCCTGAGTAGCCTCTCTTCCTCTTTTTTTCTCTCTCCCTCCCTCTTCCTCTTGCTTTTTGCAGTAGTAGACACTGAGCCCAGGCCTTCACCCTGAGCTGTATCTTAGCCTTATTATGAGACTGAGCCTCACTGAGCGGCCCACGGGGAACTTGAACTGGGACCTTCTGCTCAGCCTCTCAGTGCTGGTATCACAGGCGCGTGTCACCACAGCTAGCTAGCTCTCAGCAGTATTTTATTTTTCTTTTTTTGAAACAGTGTTGCTGTGTAGGCTAGCCTGATCCTGATCTCACTGGTGTAGCCCAGGCTGGCCTGGGACCCAGAACAATTCACCTGCCTCAGCCTCCTGAGTGCTGGGATTACAGGCGCATACCACCACACTTACCCAGCTTTATAAGGTGCTGGATAATCAAACTCTGGGCCTTGCATTCGCAAGACAAGTACTTTAACTGCTGTGCCATTCCTCTGGCCCCTAATCAGCAGTGCTTACATGCCATCTGCATCTCCAGATAGCAGGTCCCCTGCTTAAATACTCACAGGTCTCCTTTTCCTTGTAGGGACAGATGGGGTGAGAGAACCTGTTCAAAGGAAATGTCACTTTAGACGGCCCTGGTGGCCTGGTCCCCAGAGACTAGCAGGGTCACCAGGTGGAAACACTCTGATTTTTAAACCTGGTACTAACAGTGATTACCGACTGCTGTCTCAGGCAAGCCGCTCATCCAGGCGCATTTGTATATCCCCTTGTGAAGCCCTGTTTATCACCCCCGCAGATACCAGTACCACCTTAGTGTGAAGGAGGAAAAGGATGCCTGGGGAAGACTCGTGTCATTCACCCCACCACCACGCCCAGCGGCCTGGAGCTGGAGGCTCTGGTCTAGGACATGAGCACATGGCCCCAGGCCACAGGTCTCCTGGCAAGGCAGGTGGGCACACGGCTCAGACTTGGTGGGCAAGGGTCAGAGGTCCACCAGTGCAGACGTGGTGCTGGGCCTCTAGCCCAGGGTCCTGCCCCTAAGCCATCCACCAAGTGATCAGGGGAACAAGGTGGGCAGTGCACACATGCTGGGGCTGGGTCTGTGATGGGAAGTGACTGCACATGGGGTTCAGGGTGCTGAGGACCTAGTACATTAGAAAGATTGACAGGGCTGGAGGAATGGCACAGCAGTGACCCTGAGTTCGATTCTCCAGCACCATATAAACTGGGTGTGGTGGTGAATGCCTGTAATCCCAGCACTGCGGAGGCTGAGGCAGGAGGATTGCAATGAGTCTTAGGCTAGTGAGTTCAGGAGCAGCCCGGACTACTGAGCAAGACTGTCCCAAAGAGAAAGATGGGCATTGACAGTCACGGAAGGTAAAATTTGCAGCTTACTAGACTGACTTAATGTTCACTAGTCACTGACTGTATATTCTGCAGTATTGTGGATTGAACCCAGGGCTTTCACACTAAGCTGCACCCCCAACCCTTTTTTTACTTGGAGACAGGTTCTCTGAGTTGCCTGGGATAGCGCCAAGTTTGCCATCTTCCTGCCTCAGCCTACCAGAGTGCTGGTATTAGAGGGATGCACCACTCCCTCCTGACTTTTTCTCCTTCCGGGAACCACGTGACACCAGGAGAGGGAAACTGGCATTAGAGTTCTAGGGAACCTGCTCAAGATCCTGCTGGTAAGACTTCTGGTTCCGCAGACCCCAGAGCTTGATCTCATGCTGCCGCACGGCCCTCCCGCACAACCGGAAATCAAACGCTTTTTTCTCCTTCCGGCTTTTAAAAACAGACATGATGAGTGGACTTGCCTGGCAATAAATATTTTAATTTGTTTCATTTTTATGATGACAAATAATTTTCAAGTTTATTTCCTCTTTTTTTGTTGGCTTAAATATAAAGCTAGACCACAAACAGGTACAACCAAGACATCGCATCTCACAGTTACACACGCCCGGTGATCCTCCTTCGCCTCAGGGACCAGGCTGGCGGGGCCGGGAAGACTCTTAGGTAGCACCGTGGTGAGGCCGGGTGTGGGGTGCAGGGAAGCAGGAGGGTTAAGGATGGGGACAGGCTCTCGGACCCGTCTCCACTCACAAGTATGCAGGACCAGGATGGGCAGGAGCCCCCCACCAGGGAGAAGGAAGCAAACCACGCGCTGTGGCTGTCCCACTCGAGATGAATCCTGGAGCCCAAGCCCACCTCCCTGGCTGGTACGCGGCCCTGCCATGCTCCACAGGCCCCACTAGCTCCTGGCCATCGTCACAGGACACCAGGTGGCCAGGGCCCAGCTGGAACTTCCAACCCAGCATGACTGGGTGCCAAGCTGGGGCAGGGTAGGTGGGGAGAACGGGTAAATAATGTCTGGTCCCACTACAAAACTTTTTGATTATAATAGAGTACCATCTCAAATCTCTTCTACAAAACCAAAAAAAAAAAAAAAACCCCTAAAGCAACCCCCCCCCCCAATTCAGCCATTTCACTCACTTCAAGACCTATATACATGTAAGTTGTTTTCTGTGGGTATTTTTTCCTTTTTTCTTTTTAAAATTTTTTTGTTCTTTTTTATTATTGTTATTTCTTTAAAATAAAATTCAGTGTTCACATCTCTATAAAGAATTCAGCCCGTTTCCGGAAGGCCTGCCGCCTCCAGCGAGCACCCGTCCTGATACTCCGGGGCGCCTGGGGGGCGGCAGCCATGGAAGAGCAAGTCTGAGCCTGGCCCCGCGTGGGCCACAGCCGGTAAGCTTGGAGAGAGCAGAGGGGAAGACTAGCTGACGGCAGAATTTTTCTTTTAAAAATATTCATTCATTTCCATGTGCGCCTGTGGAGACGTGAGGAGAACAAGAGCTTGGAGACATCCTGTCCAGGCCGTGGGGGCAGGGCTGTCCCCGCACCTGCCTGTCCTCAGAGTCTGGGTGCTGGGGGAGTGGGGTCCTGGCTCTCTGACCCGGAGCGGAGGCTCCTCGCATCCGAGTTCACGTGCGACAATTTTCTTCTAGAACCTGTGCCGCGTCTGCGACTGCATGCACGGAAGCACAGCCGGTAGACGTGTATGCAAAAAGGTACAAAAACAACTAGAATACAAAAGTTTTGGTAATATAAGGCCATCTGTCCAAGTCCACCTTGGAAACCTGTAACAGATTATTTAAATACTACAGTGAAAAGGCATCTTAATATACTTTTTAAAAAACATCTGCAGTAATCTGCTAAGATTATGTAAAAAAAAAAAAAGGATAAAGAAAAGAACCCAAAACTCCTTTCCCTTGGCGGGCCCTGGGCTCAGGGAAGGGGGCTAGTGCTTGAGCCATGGGTGGGCCTCCAGCGAGGCCCGGCTGCGGTCACCGTAGTCGTACAGCAGCTCCTCCCCAGCCGCGATGTCCCGTGAGGCGATGAGGATGAGGTGGGGCACGCCACCTATGTCGTGCAGCTTGGTCTGGCAGTTCCCACACTTGCTGTGGTTGATCAGCCGGCCCAGGCGGTTGGTCTCCCTCGTGGCGTCCACGCTGGGAGGGGGACAGGGAGGTTGGGTGAGGGGGTGACCGGGCGTCAGCCCAGCCGTGGGCCCGCTGGCTGCTTCCTGTTGGTGCTGGGAAGGGATGTCACCTGATGGCCGTGTTTTAAGAAAGCAACGCAATCCACAAAGCTGTTGTTGAGCCAGGCGTGGTGGCACGGGCCTGTGCTCTCAGTGCTCTGGAAGGCTGAGGCAGGAAGGCTCTAAGTACCGTCTCAGCTCAGGCAACTTAGCGACTGAGTAAAACATTGCCTCAAAACGAAAAACAGAAGTGGGCTACGGATACAGCTCAGCGTCCAGGCCTGGGCTCCAATCCCAAGGCAGGAGACAAAAAAAAAAAGGGCTGGGGAGGCGGCTCCCTGTGGGGCTCTGGGCTGGATGCTGAGTAGCACTTGCACACATGCGTCTAAACACACACTTAAAAAGCTGTCGCTGGGAATCAGAGGCCTGTGTTGGGAGGGGTGCTGGGGACCGTGGGAACCAAAGGGTTTCCCTGTTTTCCTGGCACTCATCTTCATCCTCCTCTCCTATTTAAAAAAAAAAAAATGTAGGGGCTGGAAGAATAGCGCACCAGTTACAGCACTTGCCTAGCAAGTGCAATGTCCTGGGTACAGTTCCCCAGCCACATGAACCGGGCGTGGTGGTGCACACCTGGAATCCCACCCAGCACTGGGGAGGCTGAGGCATGAGGACTGCTGTAAGTTTGAAGCCAGGCTAGACTACGTAGTGAGTTCAGAACCAGCCTGGACTATAGAGAGAAACTGTCTCAAAAATAAAACAAGATAAAACCAAGGGGAGAAGCCAGTCAAGAAACCAAAGTTACCACTGTGAGTTTCAGACCAGCCTGGGCTACACAGTTGAGCTTGGGACCAGGCTGGACTACAGAGTGAGATCCCTTCTTTTTTTTTTTTTACAAAAAAAAAAAAAATTAGCTTGAGACAAGGTCTTAAGTTGGTAAATTGTGCAATCTAGGCTCAAATTTAAGACTCCTGCCTCAGTCTCCCTGAGGGTTGAGATTACAAGTATGTGGCAAACCACCTGGCATTCTTTTTTCCTTTTTCACAGGGCTGAGAATTGAACCCAAGGCCTTGTGCTGCCCTGAGCTACACCCCCAGCTTTTGTTTTATTTTGAGACAGGGTCTCACTAAGTGGCAAAACCGAATAGCTCAGGCTGGAATTAGTCATCCTGTTTCAGCCTTCTGAACAGCTGGGAGGACAGGTGTGCTGCTACCTCAGCTCACAGAGCTTGTTATGGAGGCATGGAAGATTATAGAGTTTGCAAAATAAACAAATTAAGCAGATAAAAATCAGCCCGACTGGCCGGATGGAGCAAGGAGCACTTCCTGGGCTGCTCTGGTCACAGGCCAGACAGGAAGCCAGGCACTGCCCCACAGGGTGTCACTGATAAGCAGCCTTCCCCTGAGGGACAAGGTATCCTGGGAGCTCCAATTCCAAACAGTAAAAAACAACTGGGGCTGGAGGAATGAACATCTCAGCACTTGCCTAGCAAGCCCAAGGCCCTGAGTTTGATTCCCCAGCACCGCATAAAAGCTGGGCATGTTGGCGCATGCCTGCAATCCCAGCACTGGGGAGGCTAAGACAGGCAGATTGTCCTGAGTCCAAGGCCAACCTGGGCTACCCCAATGAGTTCAGGACCAGCCTGGGCTACAGAGAGAGACTCTGTCCCCAAAATATAAAAAAAAAAAATTTTAAAACCGTGGTCCTCTGGAAGGCTGAGGCAGGAGGATCACAAGCTCAAGCCCAACCTGGGCTACTCAGCAGCTTAACAAAATCCTGACTCAAAATCAAAAATAAAAAGTGGTTTGAAAATACAGCTTAGCATGAAGGCCCTGTGCTCCATCCTCACACACACAATCAAAAATAAAGGGATGAAAATGAAGGGGGGGGGGGTGTCTCATGTCACAGCTCTGCCAAGAGGCAGGAAGCACGCCCAAGAATGCGACCGGCAGGGATGGGGAGCTCTGGGCATCCTGGCCCGGGGCCTTGGCCTGTCCGACCAAGGGTAGAGCAGCCACTCAACCGGGAGTCTGCTTACCAGTAGGTCTTGCTCAGGTACTGAAAATAATACATGTAGCAGCCTGTGGACGGGTCTTGCGCGTACAGAGCCTCTCGCTTCTTGGCATCGGTGATCTCGATGAGGTCCCCGTGGTACTCCACCACGAAGTCGCCCCGGGAGAACTGCTTGGTGGCGATCACGCCCCTGCCTTTGCCGTCAATGAGGTCAATCTGCCAGGATGCGATAAGACAGCTGGTTCTTAATGGCGCAACAGATGCTAGTGGGCATGGCAGCCCCCCTGGAGTTTGGGGCTGGCATTCTATTCTTACTAGCTTTTTTATTCCTTTTGAGACAGGTCTTGATCTGTAGTTGAGACTGGTCCTGAAATCACTACAGAGCCCAGGCTGGCCTCAAACCCTGGGCAGTGCTCCTGCCTCAGCCTCTTGAGTGTTGGGATTATAGGTGTGCGCCATGACACTCAAGTTTATGTGCTGCTTGGAAGCGAATTTGGGGCTGGGCTATTCCTTCAGCCCTTACCAGCTTTTTTTTGAGGGAGGCCTCGATATGAACAGAGTTCACTCGTGAGCAGGTTCAAAGAGTTTTACAAGTATACAAAATTGTGAATGATATAACCAGAACATTTGCCAATGTTTGAGTTATAAATCTGTAACATTAAGCAATACTTTGCTGTCAAATCCTCTTCCTCACTTTTTTTTTTTTTTTTTGAGACAGGGTCTCGCTCTGCAGCCCAGGCTGGCCTTGGACATATGGCAATCCTCCCGCCTCAGCCTCCTGAGTGCTGAGATTACAGGCGTGCACCACCACGCCCGGCTTATGTGGTGCTGGGGCATGGAACTCAGGTACTTCCAGTAAGCGCTTTAACCGCGGAGCCACTCCTCCGGGCCTTCTTCATCACTTCAAGTGTACTTAACGCCGCATTTTGGGCACTTTCTGAAGCAGATCTCGACATCCCCTGTCCTGGTCTCTAGCTGCACTGTCACAGCTGAATCAGTGTCCTGAGTACTTTCAACACCTCTACCTTTCCTGCTGTCTTGACTCTGGAGGAAAGCCAGAAGCGGCGCAGTGCCAGATCCAGTGAACAAGGTGGACAGATGAAGGCATGTTGTCATATTTTTACCAGCTTGCCTTTCTGCTGGCAATAGCATTCAACAATTTTTCTTTTTGTTTTTGCTCTGGTGACACGGGATCAAGCCCAGGGCCTTCACATGGAGTGACATCCCCAGCCCATATTTATTTTTGATTTTAAGACAGGGTTTTACTCTTTAGTCCAAGCTGGTCCTGAACTCCCTATGTAGCCTAGGGTGGCCTTGGACTCACAGCAATTCTCCTGCCTCAGCCTCCCAAGTGCTGGGGCCACAAGCATGTGCCAATAAGCCAACCTTATGTGATATGCTGGGGAACTGAACCCAGGGCCTTGAGCTTCTTACTAGGCAAGTGCTTTATCCACAGAGCAACAGGGTCCTGGTTAAATTGCCCAGGCTGGGTGCAAAACTTGCTATCCTCCTGCCGTAGTTTCCCAGTGCTGGAATTATAGGCCTGCCTTACTGGGCCTGGCTTACCAAGTTGTTGATCATACCTCTTAAAGACCCTCACAAAAGAGGACTTCCAGACTGTTCTACAACATGCAAGAACGAAGGCATGGGTCTGGGGGCAAAGTTCAGTGGCTGGAGCACGTGCCTGGCATTCTGAAGGCCCTGGGTTTGATTCCCCCGCACCACATAAACTATCACTGGGTGTGGTGGCACACATCTGTAATTTGAGTACTCGGGAGGCTGAGGCAGGAGAAATACTCTGAGTTCGAGGCCAGCCTGAGGGACTACAGAGCAAGACACTGTCACCAAAAACAACCAGAAAAGGGATCCCTGTGTGTGAAGGAAGGCAGGGATTCTGAGAGCCAGTGGCAGTACAGCTTTCACTGTAACGCTGACGCGCTCACCACATATTCTGATCGCCCGCTGCACAACCACCACCAACCCCCGGAGTGCCTTCGTAGCCATCTGCAGGGCACTGCACCGTGAGATCCTCAGCAGAAGTGCTAAGTGGGCACTGCCCCATTGTGTCGATGAGAAAACTGAGGTTTGCCGATGCAAAGCCATTTGTCCAAGGCCACACAGCAGTGGTCTAGGCAGGACTTGCACCTGTACCCTCCCTCCTCCCTCCTGCATTCCTTATTCCCCTTCAGTGTTTCTCCTCCCTTGGCACCCATGGATTCAGGGGCGAGTGCTGGAAGGGCCCCGGACCCACGTCAGGTCCCCGGACCCACGTCAGGTCCCCAGGTTGTGGATGGAAATGGGCTGCGTGAGCCCCGGCTGAGTGGGCCCCTCATTCTGCAGCAGAGGGCCTACCTCGCACCAGAGCCACACGTGACCGAGGTGTGCCGAGGCAGGGCAGGGGAGGTAACCTGGAAGGAGAGCGTGGGACTGGCCTGTGCCAGGCCCGGGGTTTCATCTCCCACACCAAACCCCAGCAAACTTAAGAGAAAGCAAATGCCTTGGGTGTTGCCATGTAGAAAACAGAGTTTAGGACAAATCTGCTTCTCTGAGAGTCTGCCCACGCGTAGGCAGGCACGGCCAGCTCCCGCCCTGCGGCTCCACGGGCTGGAAATGAACAGAAGCGGAGCCGCCTCCACAGTGACAGAGAGCTGCCTGGTGGTGCCAGGGTGCTGGCACAGCCTGAGGCTGCGGCATGCAGGGTGTACAGTTCTTGCTTGGCAAGAGGAAACGGTCTGAATTAGACAAGGATCACGGCTGCACAACCCCGCAGTGTACCAGACGTCCCTAAGTTATAAGCTTTAAAATCATTCCAGTGGAATATGTTAGGGGTCATAGTATCATGATTCAAAACAACGTTTCTGGGCTGGGGGTGTAGTTCATAGTGGTCAAAGTGCTTGTCAGGCATGCACGAGGCTCTAGGCTCAGTTCCCCAGAATCACATGGAAATAGCTGGCCATGGTGGTGCACACCTGTAACCCCAGCACTTGGGAGGCTGAGGCAGGAGGACTGCAAGCTCAAGGCCAGGCTGAGCAACTTAGGCAGGACCTTGTCTCAGAATTTGAGAGAAAAGGGAGAGGCGTTTGCTGGGAAGGTAGCTCACCGCGAGGGATGAACGTGGGAAGGGAGGTTTCTGAGAAATTTACAAAGCCTTAAGCCCATTCATGTCTCCTGTGAGAGGCATTTCCAGGACCCTTGTTATCTGGCTCTCTGCAGCCCAGAAGACGCCAACTCAAGAGCCGGGAGACTGGGGCAGGACCGAGCAGAGTTCCAGGCCTGCTTGGGCTGCAGACTGAGATCTTGTCTCAAACCAGACTTCGACTGCTAAATGACCACAACCAGCACGGCAGACCCACAGGGCAGCGGCTGCTGCCACGGGCCAGGGCACGGCGGAGTCTCTTACCTTCATGCCTTCTTCCTTCCCACTTTCAATCAACTCGTCTATTCTTCTCCTTTCTTCAGACTGGACGGAGAGGGGGAAAAGCGGCATCAGTGTTTGCTCCTGGTCATCCCACAGCACCACAGCGGCCTGTGTGACATCAGCTGCGGGGTCACCACCGCCCCAAGCAGTCCGCTTCCTCATTAGCCATCTGTTCTGGACAATCTGTCACTTGCACCCAGTTTCACCTGGATTCAGATTATTTGGAGGGACGAGGTGGTACCCAAAGGGCAAAATGGAACCTGCTACGGTCTAGTTTTTTTTTTTTTTTTTTGAAACAGGATCTTGCTCTGTAGTCCAGGCTGGTCCTGAACTCACTGTGCTATGTAGCCCAGGCTGGCCTTGAATTTACAGCAATCTTCCTGCCTCAGCCTTCCCGCGTTGAGATTACAGGCATGCACCACTACCCACTATGCTCACCCATTACTTGTGGCTGAAAGATCGAACACCGGAACCCGCCCTTCCTGGGTAAGTGTTCTAATCCCTGAGCTACTACACCTTTAGCCTTTCTCTCTCTTTTTTTTTCCTTCTAGTCCTGAGCATTGAACCTATGGCCCTCACCCTAAGCTATATCCCCAGACCACTTTTTAATTTTTAAGACAGTCTCACTAAGTTGCTTGGGCTGGGTTTGAATTTGCAACCCTCCTGCTTCAGTTTCTCAGAGTAATGAGATTTCAGGTATGTGCAAGGCCAGAAAGATTTGGAGAGAGGGGGGGAGGGAGAGAGGGAGAGAGAGGGAGGGAGGGAGGGAGGGAGGGAGAGAGAGGGGGAGAGAGAGAGAGGGGGAGAGAGAGAGGGGAGAGAGAGAGAGAGAGAGAGAGAGAGAGAGAGAGAGAGAGAGAGAGAGAGAGTGTGTGTTAAGGTCTTGCTCGATAGCCCAGGATTTCCCTGAACCCGTGGCAATCCTTGTACCTCAGCCTCCCAAGTGCTGGATTACAGGTGTGTGCCACCACGCCTGGCCTATGTGGCTCTGGGGAATCAAAACCAGGGCCTTGCACTTGCCAAGCAAGTGTTCTAACCACTGTGATATGCCTCCAGCCCCACAGTTTGAATCTTAGGTCTCCTGCAGAAGCCCATGTGTTTAAGGTTGGCCTCTGGTGTGGTGCTACTGGCAGGTAGTAGAACCTTCAAAGAGAGGCAGAGGAGGGGCCTCTGGTCACTAGGAACAGGCCCTTGACAGGGACAATGACACCCTGCACTTCCTGGCTGAGATGAGCACTCCTAACAGCATGACACCAGGGAGGATGTGCTGTGTTGCCGCCAGTAGCCAGGTCACACTGACCACAGGCTGAGGCCTGTAATCCTAGCACTCCTGGAGGCTGAGGCAGAAAGACTCCAAGTCAGAACCAAGGCCAGGCCATTAAGTGACTCAGTAAGACCCTCTTCTAAAAGAAGAATTAGGGACTGGGGGTGTAGCTCAGCAGTTACAGTGCTCAAGGACCTGGGTTCAGTTCCCCAGCACAACATAAAAATTAGGTGGGTTTAGTGGCACCTGCCTATAGTTCCAGCACTCAGGAAACTGAGGAGGGAGGACTGCTGGGAGGTCAAGGGCAATCTGCGCTTCGTAGTGAGTTAGTGACGTAAGGTCCAGCTACAGAGCAAGACACCCATTAAAAAAAAAAAACCAATCCAAAAACACACCAATATTTAAAGAAAAGCAAAAGGCTGGCAGTGGCTTACCACTGGTCCTAGGAAAAATTCCGGACTTTTCCTAGTCTCCTAGAAGATCCTGCAGGATGCAGACCCCTCCTCACACACAATTCTGGCCTTGCGCCCATCCTCCAGCCACCTAGCCAGATCTGCAGGTAGGGCTGGCTCCACCAGAAGGCCGAGCTTATTCCTGCCCTGGGGCCTTTACACCCTCTGTTCCTCCTTCCTAGGGTGCCTTTTCCCCAACCTCTCTGCCTGGATGGCTCCCCTCTTCCTTCAGAGCTCTGCCCAGAAGCCACTCTTTCAGGCAAATTCCCCTTACTCTGGGCTAAAGAAGCCCTGGTCTTGGCACGGTGCTGCACCTCACTAAGTGAGAGCCAGAGTGTGGACAGTGACCTTTGCTCTTCCAGTGGCCCCTTTCCTTGCTAATCCCTCCAAGAGCACAGGGCCTGAAGCTGCTCACCGGGCAGTCTCCTAGCAGGGGCAGTGGCTGCAGTGAGCCCTCGAGAGGGACCACACACCCCCTTACTCATGGTTAAGCATTAGCCATTGCAGAGAAGTGGACCACGTAGATGGTGCAGGTCAGGGAACCCGAGGCACGCGCCTGGGGACCACGGAGCGGCCCAGTGGCACTGGCAGCTGGGCCAGGCTCCGGGCTTCCTCAGGATTCTGGCAGCAGCCATGGTGCCTCCAGGCAGATGGAGTGGGCGTGGGCCAGGCCTGGAGGGGGGGGGGGCGAGGGAGGTGGGGGAGGGCTCATGAATAGAAAGGAGGCTGCAGCTCCCACAGTCCTGAGGTGTAATCAGTAGGTGCACCACAGATCAGCCCTGGACTGGGCCTTGCAGACGAAGATCCACATGGGCACGGAGCCCCGAGTACTGGCCCAGGGGCGCAGGCTTCTCTCAAGGGCCATCCTGAGCTAGGCTTCATGGCACATGCCTGTAGTCCCAGCACTGTGGGAGGCTGAGGTAAGAGGACTGCATTGAGTCCAAGGCCAGCCTGGGCTTCATGTAGTGAGTTCAGGACCAGCCTAGACCACGGAGCGAGACCCTGTCTCAAACCAACCAACCAACCAAACAAAAAAAACCCCTTAAAAATATGTCAGGGCTGTCGCACGTAGCTTAGTGTGAAAGCCCTGGGCTGGACCTCAGGACAAAACAAAGCAAAGCAAAGGCCCCCCCCTGAGCAGACCCCTGGCCCAGATTCCGCCCCTCCACCCTGGCCCCCCCTCACCCTGCTTCAGCCTCAGGGAGGCGGCCAGGAGCTTTTCAGTTGGGTTTCATTCCTGCTGGCAATTCTGTGTCCCAACCATCTGGACCCCAGCCCAGTTCCTGTCGCCCAAAGAACTGCTTCTGTGCCCTGGGGCTTGCTCTGGGCAAGGAGGAAAATGTCGCCCCCCCCCCCCCCCCCCCTTCTGGCTGGCCAGCAAAAGCCACGTCACTGGGGCCAGAACAACCTCACAGCTCTGGCCAGCAGCAGCACGCAGCGCTGACTCAGCGGTGCCGACACAAGCACCGGGAGGCGCACCTCGGCTCCTGCCCTCAGCTGGGTCCTGGTCCAGGGGCAGCAGGGCAAGAGGCCTTGGCTCCTGAGCTGTGGGGCCACAAATGTTTCCCTCCCTCCCTCCATCCCTCCACTGCCAGACTGAGCAGCCCCACGTCATGTTCCAGCAGTCCCACAGGGTCTTTCCCTGCCCACCCGCCTAGGAGCCCCAGGCGGGCCCTTATCAGGCATGCGGCAGTGCCCACCGCAGCCTGGCACCACTTCCCCCTCTGCAGTGCTACTGGGTGACATAGCGTGGCCTCCCACACCCGCCGGGTGGTTTATAACGGCTCATTCTTGGCCCATGACACTGCCTTTCTCTGGGAAATAAAGCCAAAGCTGCTCTCTGGAGGAGAAAAATGGACCTGCTCTTTTTTCTCTGTATTATTTTTTTTTAAATAAACCCTCATCAATTAAAACACAACACGCTAGACCTCCATCATCAGCTGCAGATTTAACACAACCAGCCCCGAGGAATCTGCATGATGTACCCAATGCGACAGCTGCCCAGGCTGGGTCCCCTCGGGTCCGTGAAGGGTGGCTCTGGGCCCCCAGGCTGGAGCCAGGGCCTGGTGGGTAGAAGGACTGGCACGCGCAGGTTCCGGAACAGAAAGGCCATGACCACACCCCCATGCAGCAAATACTGACAAAGGCCACGCAGCTTGGCCTTCTGTGCGCACAGCCGTGGGGGAGGGTGGGGTGCTGGCATCCCATCCCACTTTCTGCTCTGTTCTCCATGTTCCCAGCTAGGGCTTGGGGGCAGGAATCCCAGGGAGTGACCCCCCCCCCCGGGGGCAGTGGCGATGACAGTCACGTCACAGGGCACCATGCCAGGCATGGTTCAGTGTGCCCTACACACAGGAGCCCACCAGGCACCGCTTCTGTCTTCCCATTTCACGGCAGGCTGGCTGAGGCAGAGAGGCACAGCCACTGCCGGAGTTCCTGCCACCCAGGCAAGGATCCGAGCCACAGATCTTCCCAAACCAAAAACCACACATGGGAAAATCACAGACTATAGACAAGACAAGCCTCTGAAAGAAGAGGCAGCTTCCCCACGTGGCAGGCTCCAAATGGCCCTGCCACCAAGTCCTGCAGAAGACACTCCATGACAGCACGTGCTTTCTGTGCCACGCGCTACAGAGATCACGCACCTTTGCAGAGACAGCTTGGCACCCAGTGACCCCGACAAAGGGAGAGCAAGCCAGCGCACTCACACACACTTGCAATCCCAGCAGTCTGGCAGGCTGAGGCAGGAGGATCATAGTTTGAGCCCAGCCTGGATAATACAGCACTGCGGTGAGACACTGTCACACAATTTTTTAAAATATTTCAGTGTGCAGGTCTCGGGTTTAATCCCAAGAACTGCCAAGAAAAAACAACAAAAAATCCAAGACAAGCCCTGCACTGATGCCACGTTGACCGTACCTGCAGCTCTGCTTTGCACTTCCGGGAGCTCCGTCGGACCGGATAGAAGTCTGTGAGCTTGCGGTTCTGCTGTGCTTTTCCCTGGGCTCTGGCAGAGGAAGGCAGAGAACGCAGATGCTAGGGGGGAAGCCACAGTCGCCTGCACGGAGGCAGCGCCTTGGAAAGGCACTTGCATGCCTCTGTCCACTGGGCCCAAGGGCCCTTGCACCAGCTCAGGGAGGTCTGTGAGACAGTTCAGAGACAGGCTGCCAACAGCTGGGGGGAAGGCAGAGCTGGGGGGGAAGAGGTCTTGAGCTCCAGGCCAATGCCACTCCAAGACGGTGACGAAGATGGCAGAGGGAGTGACTCGGGGCATAGAGACTGTGGCCTGTGAGACCCCCAGACACCCGCGCAGGCTTCCCGGGGGACTTACTTTTTCCGAGGAATTTGTTTGCCCTTGAGAGGCTTTTTCGGCGCGTGCTTGGTGACGGTTGCATTGGTAGAATCACAAGACGAGGTTGGAGTTTTGGGAGGTTCCGCTGCTTCAGATTTTTGGTTTGGAAAAGGAGCCAAGGGGCCTCTCCTGGCATCTTTGATCTGCTCCTCGGACTTTATGGTGCTTCGTAGGGCATTCCCAGCACTTCTTTTCTCTGCAGCAGAGGATGGGAAAAGACAGAGGTTTAATCTATTTTGAGATGGGCTGAGAAGGAGAGGATCATGGGAGTTATCAGGCAGTAGCACCCTGGTAAAAACTGAGCCACTGTCCTCCACTGTGGCTGCCACAGAAGCAGTGCCTGGCTCTTTTCTTCCTCTCTCCCTTTCTTAATCTGTCTTCTTTTGTTTGTTCTGGTAATACTGGGAATTGAACCTAGGGCCTGTACACTGACCTACAGCCCCGGCCTTTTAGTACTATGCTGGGCTCAAACTTGCAATTAATTCTCCCGCCTCAACCTTCCCTAGTCACATTCCCAGCCCTTTTTATAAATGTCCTGCCCGGGCTAAAATTGACAATGCTCACACCTCCGTCCCTGAAGGAGCTGGGATTACAAACTACAGGCGTGCACCATGCGTGCAGCCTCGCCTCAGAAGGTCGACACACGTAGCCCCTCTTCCTTGGAGGCTGCCACCAAAGAGCCCCTCGGTGCAGATTTGAGAAACACTTGCCAACGACACCACGTAACGCTCTGGAGCGCTGGTGCCGGGGAACTATTTCCTTTTTTCTTTTTGAATAATCTTTTAAAAAATTAATGAAATGTAAAAAAAAAGAACAAAATAAGTGAACTATGCAACTTTAAAGACAGAAAATGGTCTAAACACTTTGGACCTCAAAAAACTAAACATAGGAATAAAAGCTGGGTATGGTGGCGCACACCTATAATCCCAGCACTCCAGAGGCTGAGGCAGGCAGACCATCCTGAGTCGAAGGCCAGCCTGGGCTCCATAGTGAGTTTAGGACCAACCTGGGCTACAGACTGAGACAATGAGACACTGTCTCAAGAAAAAAAAAAAAAAAGAGAAAAGAAAAAAAAAAACATAGAATTACCCTGTGGCCCAGACACCCAATTTTTTCTTTTTTCTTTCATTCTTTTTTTTTTTTTTTTTTGAGACAGGGTCTTGCTCTGTAGCCCAGAGTGGTCCTGAACTCACTACGTAGCCCAGGCTGGCCTTGGACTCAGGAACAGTCCTCCCGCCTCAGCCTCCCGAGTGCTGGGAGGCATGCACCACGGTGCCCAGCTTATGTGGTGCTGGGGAATTGACCTTGGGTACTTAGTTCTCCGCTGAGCCATTTCTCTAGCCCCTTAATTTTTTTTTTTTCCTAAGACAGGGTCTTGTTCTATAGCCCAGGCTGGCCTCAAACTCATGGCAATCCTCCAGCCTCCTGAGTGCTGGGATTACAATCGTGTCTTCTTGGGTGGAAATGGAGGGAACTGAGACAGGTAAAATCTTACAAGTGATATCCAGGCATATGACCAGAGAGGAGGGAGTCCATGTCACTACGTCATGGCAGAACTGGAGGCCTCCAAAGATCACCTGACCCCAAATCCCAATTTTTTTTTTTTTTTTTTTTTTTTGTGAGATAAAGTGTCACCCTGTAGCCCAGGCTGGTCCTGAACTCAATCCAGATGGAGCCCAGGCTGCCTTGGACTCACAGCAATCCTCCTGCCTCAGCCTCCCGAGTGCTGCTGAGGTGACAGGTGTGCCTCACTGTGCCTGGCTTTATGTGGTGCTGGGGTACTGAACGCAAGGCCTTGTCCTTGCTAGGCAAGTGGTTTAACCTCTGTGCCATTCCCGTGGCCCTGACCTCAGCTCCTAATGGCTGCCATTTAACATTACCAAGAGCCAAATAAGATCGGGCACCTTATCGTCATACGTTCTGCCCACTCCAAAATTACCCGATGCTGGTGGCCACTGCTCTGGAGAGTATTGTGGTCCCCCGCGGTTGGATGGCAGGCGCTAGCCTTCGCACTCAGGTATGGAAGTAACTGAGGACGCGCCAAGCCGGCACCCGCAGCTGTCAGCTGTCACCAAGGCCCTGCCCAACCCTGCTGTGACTGATTCTCCACACAGCTTTGGGGACAAGCAAGGGCTCCTCTCTCCTGACTCAGAGATGACACAACTGAGGCTCTTAGAAGAGCAGCAGGGGCCCCAGGCTCCTCCTCCTCCTCCTCTCCAGGTGTAAAGTTAAGATTAGCACCTCAGTCACTTCAGAGACTGACTGAAACTGTCTTGCCTCACATGTGGGAGGAACGGGATTGGTACGGGCTTCCCCACCCCTGGTTCTCCGATCTGGGTGAGGCTCCGTCACCACTTCACTTTTACTTTTTCTTTTCTGTTTTTTTTTTTAATTTTTTTGAGACAGGGTCTCACTATGGAGGCCAGGCTGGCCTTGGACTCACTGTAATCCTCCTGCCTCAGCCTCTCAAGTGCTGGGATTATAGGCGTGCACCACTCCTGGCTTATGTGATGCTAGGGAATCGAACTCGGCTACTTAGCGCTTGACTTGGGGCTTCCTAGGCAAGCACATTAACTGATCAGCCATTCCTCCAGCCCCTCCATCACCACTCTCGACACTT
Organism: Ctenodactylus gundi; assembly: GCA_004027205.1. Lineage (NCBI taxonomy): Eukaryota > Metazoa > Chordata > Mammalia > Rodentia > Ctenodactylidae > Ctenodactylus > Ctenodactylus gundi. The sequence goes on along the minus strand of PVKB01000534.1, from coordinate 325,937 downwards.
CCTGCTAAAGCAGAAGCTTTATCCCACAGAGCTGGAGGCTCTGCTAGTATCAGGCAGGGTTTAATTAGAAGGCAGGGTGGGGTGGAGGTGGAGGGCTTGCAGTCCTCATTGAAGATCTGAATTTTTGGCTGAGAACAAGATTCCTCAGGAGTTGAGTTTGTTTGCATGGCCAGAGAGAATTAATTTTTCGTTACCATGTAAAAGTTCACTTTCTTTTTTTCTTTTTTGTATTGGGAGAATCAAGTCTAGGGCCTTCACACATATTATATCCCCAAACCATTTTTTTATTATTATTTTAACATTTTCTTAAGCATAAAGCCAGGTGTGGTGGCGCACGCCTATAATCCCAGCACTGGGGAGGCTGAGGCAGGTGGACTGTCCTGAGTTCAAGGCCAGCGTGGGCTACATAGTGAGTTCAGGATCAGCCTGGGCTACAGAGCAAGACCCTGTCTCAAATAAATAAATAAATAAATAAATAAATAAATAAATGCATACATTTTTTTCTTAAGAAGTTCAAGGGCCTGAACATAAGGCCTTCACTCGGAGCTACTTCCCCAGTCCCTTTTCACTGTTGTCTGTTTCAGCCAGCATCTCAGTAAGTTGCCAAGTTGCCCAGGGTGGGCACAAATTTGTGATTCTTGTGCCTCAATCCTTCCAAAGTGCTGGGATGACAGGCATGCACTATGGAGTTCAGCCACCATTTTTATTTTGAGAAAGGGCCCCTCTAGGTCACTAAGTTGCCCAGGCCGGGCTGGAACTTGACATTCTTCTGCCTCTGTGCCCCGAGTATTGAGATTACAGGCTGTCGGCCTGCTTCAGCCTTCCGCAACAGGCTTGTGCCACGACACCCAGCTTTTTAGGTGGTGCTGGGGACTCAAACCCCAGTACTAGCAGTTGCTACACAACTGCTTTAACCACTAAGTTATTCCAGCAGCCCCGCAATCTCTTTTTTCTTTTTTGGCGATGCTGGGGATCAAACCCAGGGCACAGAGGGCTCTATCACTAAGCTGGGCCCCTAGCCTTCACCTAACATTTTAACTTCAAATCACATTGCAAAATATGCTGCTTCAGAGTGACACTGAATGCTCCAGTGGAAAGAAACTTTAGAAATAGGGTCAAGGGCAGGGGGCCTAGCTCAGCAGTCAGAGGCCTTGCCTAGCAAGGCCGAGACCCTGAACTTGGCCAGCACCACATAAACCAGGCACGGTAGCATACACGTGTAATCCCAGCTCTCAGGAGGCTGAGGCAGGAGGATCACCACGAATTCAAGACCAGCCTGAGCTACACAGTGAGTTCAGGAGCAGCCTGGAGTACAACCTGAGATCCTGTCTCAGAAAAAAAGACAGTAATCCATGTGGGACTCCCTCCCAGATGGTAGCAGCTTTCACCCTTCTACCCTTTAATTATAAATAAAGACCTCTGTTGTTCATTAAAAAAAAAAAGGAAAAGAAAACCTCCCATAAAAGGGAGAGAACACGTTCACCAGCACTCATACTGCACTGTAGTAGCCCGGGCTCCGCTTCAGCACTTAAGGGGTGCTCTAGCCAGGGCCTACACCAGAGGCCTGCCAGCCCAGCACTCTGGGAGCTTAGGCAGGGCCATCACACACTTGAATCGAGCCTGGGCGACTAGCAAGACTGTCTTAAAAAATTAAAAAATGGCCTGGGACACTCTCAGTACCACCCCCACATACCCCCCCCCCCAATGGCAGGCCAGAGGCATTATTTATTTATTTTTGCAATTTGGCAAAGATAAGCGTGAAGAACATGCTAACTCTTGTGAAAGCAGGGAAAACCTGTCAGACCAAGAGCGGACACGCCCTGTCTGGGACACTCTTCACAAGGCAGCATGGTTCCAATCTCTCCAGCCGAGCCTGGTAAGGCTGGGTGACGACGTGGCACACATTTGCACTCACAGAGGAGAGGGCTTTCTGCGAGCGGGCCATCTGGAGCCAGAAGGGGGCCATTGCAGGGGCCTACCTTCCCGTTTCCGGTAGATTCCAGCTAATGGCTTCCCCTGGCATTTCACTTCGTGATGCGAAACTGAGTTCTCCTCCTGAAGCGGGGATCGCATTCCGGAGCATTTGTTCGGGCTCATGTAGGAATAGATCTTTGACTGCCCAGCAAACACGTTCTCCTAAAAAGACAAAAGCAAACTCTGAAAGAGGCTTAAAACTGAAGATCCCGCAGCATTTAAAGGGAGATGGGAAAAAAAGCCAAAATACGACAACTAGGACCACTATGCCAGCCCGATTTCCAGGCAGCTCTGGCTATAATTTAGGATCTCCAAGGTCCAAGCCAAAGGTTTCTGAACCCGCAGAGTTTCTATTCCTAGTAGCCGAGGGGTCACCTGGCCAGCAGGAGAGCCAGCTGGAGCCCGATCTGATTAGAAAGAAGCTAACCCACCCGCAGCAGCCGGGGGCAATGAATGACCCAGGGAGAACGGGGACTCAGGTGCCGCCGCAGCGACTCCAGCACAGAAAGAGGCCTGGGGGATCTGGTGAACCCCGGGGCCCTGAAGTCAGCTGGGAGGGCCTCGGGGCGCCCAGCCGGCGAGCCCAGCTGCCGCCCAGGGCTGCGGCGGAGCACGGCTGCTCTCAGGGCGAGAGCGGAGGCCGGCGACCACAAGGGCCCGGCTCTGGCCAGCGCCTTCAGGGCGGTCACCACTGCAAACCACACCTCGGGCCTGCGATCGGCGGACAGGCCGGTGGGCGGTACCCGTCCCCGCGGTGTCCCCGGAAGCGGGGCCGCTCCTCCCCGCGCGGAGGAGGCCTTCTCGGAAACAATGCGGGGCCGCTGCCCGGTGGGCCACTAAAGCTCGAGGCAGCGAGCCGGAGACCCCGCACCCGGGGCTGGCAGCCGCCTCCGGGGAACTCCAGTTCCCCCGCGGAGTGGAAATGCCAAACTTTGCCGAGGTCACACGCTGTCAGGGTCATGGCGGCGGGGAAGGAAGCTGGGCCGCCGGCCGGGCAGCCTGGGGCGGCGCGGGCGGGGGGCCGGGCGCCCACGTGCTCGCGGCCCCGGGCCCGGCGGGCGGGCCGAGCGCCGGGGGAGGGGGCCTGCTTACCCCGTCGGTGCGGGGCCTCCCCGGGCCCCTCCGCTCCGCCATCTCCCGGCCCGGGGCCGTCGCTGCCGCCACCGCCGCCGCCTCCACCGCGCGGGGCTTGGACATCTTCCTGCCTGGAGAGGGGGGACCCGGGGAAGCGGGGGAGGGGGCGCTGAGGGCGCGGCGGGACGCGGAGCGGGGGCCGCCCGGGCCGCAGCCATGTTTCCAGGGCCCGGCGGTCGCTGGTGGGCCAGGCCGGGCCGGACCAGACCGAGCCGGGCCCCGGCTCGCCCTCCCGCCGCCCGGCCCGGTCGGGCCCCGCGCGCCGCCCGCCCTCCCGCCCTCTCGGCCCAGCCGGGCCCGACACACCCACCTGCAGCCCGGCCAGGCCCATGGCGGCGCGCCCCGCGTCCTCGCCGCCTCCGCCGCGGCCTGGCCACCAGCGCTGGCGCTGGCGCTGCTGCTGCTGCTGTCGCCGCCACCAGCGCCGCCGCGGCGCCCCGGGGAAGGGTCGGCGGCGCCCCACGGCGCCCCCTTCCCCCATGGCCTGCGAGGCCGGGCCGGCAGCGCGCGCCGCGGCAGCCCCCAGGCCGCCAGAGCGAGGGACGCTCAGGGAGGAGGGAGGCGGGCGCTCCGCCGCCGCCGCGCCGCCCACCGTCCGCTCCGGCCCGGGAGGGGGCGGCACGGTGCAGGCTCCTCCCCGGGCCGCGGCGCCTCGGATCCGGCTCGGGCGCGCCCCCTCTCGCGTGTCCCGGTTACTTGGCGAGGACCCGGTGGGACACGCAAGCCTGACAGCCCGCTGCCTCCTTCCCTAGCGGTCCCAGCGGGTATTCGCGGAGCCCTGTCCGTGCCAGGCCAAGCCAGCAGCTTGGAGCGCACAGGGGAGGGCTGAGGGTACTTCGTACACGCTGGAACCGGGATCCGGGACTTTGCTTTTTCTGTTTTTGGACTGGGGATTGAGTCCAGGGCCTTTGCACTGAACTACACGCAAAGCAGACAGGGTCTCACTAAGTTGCCCAGTCTGGCCTCCTACTTGAAATCCTCCTGCCTCAGCCTTCCAGAGCTTCCAGGCGTGGGCCACCAGGCCAGGCTTCGTGCATGTTTCTATAGGGACATAACACTATCTGAAAACCCTTCCATGGGGTCAGGCTCTGTCGGTACCCGGGTTCAAGAGGAGGAAACTTGAGATCAAGCAAGTTTCAAGAGCTGTGCAAGGGGTTCCACCACAGCCATAGAACCGGAGCAGGAAGTGATGGGACCAGGTGGCAAACCCACACTCCTGACTCACAGGTGGCCTCTGGGGACACAGCCCGGGGCTGCCAAGGTAAACCCACTGAGAGCCTCTCTCGGAAAAGTTATCTCATTCAAACTTCACAACAGTCTGAGGAAGGTAAACATGTTATCTATTTTGACAGAGGGGAAATGCAGGCACAGAGGTTTCCAGCCCGGCCCAGAGACTGCAGGCCTGGCCACTACCCTTCTCAGATATGCATGAGGAAGCTGAAGTGGGGAAGAGAAAAGGTGTTGCAGAAAGGTTTAGCACACCCCCACACACCCCCACGGTAGACAGTACTCTGCACTCGGCTGCTTTTCTCTGCATAGCTAGCTCATTGCCTCGCGCCTTTGCCTTCTCTGTTAAGGCCTGTGGGCCCACAGCCAAAGACTCACTGTATCTGTGCAAAGTCATAGATGCAAATGAGACACTGCAAGGAATCCAGCTCCCTCCCGGGAGCCTGGGTTTCTCTTCCTGTATCGGGCCCAAACGTGCTTTGTGACAACAGCCAAGCCACTTCCCCGGTCTGATCCTCAGCTTCTTCAGAGGCAAAACCTCCAAAATGCACTTTCTGTCGTCTACCTGGGCTACTTCCAACATCTACAGAAAAGTAAAGGGCTTCCCACCTCGCCTCCCATTAGAAAGGATAAGACCAGAGAAGGATTCAGTGCCAGGACCTGGCTCAGGATAGCACTCCTCACCCCGCGATCCGTCAACTTGAGCTTTCACATCCGTCGAGGCAGGGCCCAGCCCAGCCACTAAGCCCCGTCACGCTTTTAACACTCGAGACTACCTAACAGACTTGCAGTGACATTCTGACATGCAGGTGGAGTCATCTGGAAGGGTCTGTACATCTGCAGGACAGACCACTTTTGTGGTCTGTTGTCAAACTACCAGGGGAATCATGGCTTGGAAGGTGGAAGCAACCATACCAATCACCATGTCCACTACACTTGCTATTAACCCATTCTACCCCATATATACACTCATCTTTTGCCCCACACTAGCCCCCAAAGATAGGGGCTCCATTACAAATCAAGCAGCCCTTCCTCTTAACTCTGCAGCACAAGTACTAGAAGATGTAAACTTGTATCTTTCAGCCTAAGTTTCAGAAGTCCTCCCTTTCTCTGCATGCTTGTATGTACATAATGAACAGGCCAGCTGGGCATGGTGGCACAGACCTGTAATTCTAGGACTCTGGGAGGATGAGAGAGGAGGATCACAAGTTTGAGCTCATGCAGGGCAATTTAGTGACTTAGTGAGACCCTGTCTGTACATAAAGAATAAAAAGAACTGTGGAGGTAGCTCAGTGAAAAAGCCCTGGGTCCAATTCTCTGTACCATAAAAAAAAATTGCCCAAAATTTCACTGAACTATGATTAAATGCCAAATTCAACAGCAATCGTTTGTTTTGGTTTTTGAAACGTCTCACTCTGTAGCCCAGGCTGGCCATGGACTGACTCAAGGCAATCCTCTTGTCTCAGCCTTCGGAGTGCTGGGATTACAGGCATACGCCACCACACCTGGCATATGTGGTGCTGGGGAATCGAACTCAGGTGCTTAGCACTTGATTTAGCACTCGCAAGGCTTATAACCACTGTGCCATTCCTCCAGCCCCTCAACAGCACTGTTACTAATAACTAACACTTATTGAATGTTTACTATGTGTTAAATCCCACCATATTTCTTTCTTTTTTGGGGGGTGGGGACTGGGGGTATAACCCAGATTCTTCATACTACATCCTTGGCCCATATTTGGTTTTGATTTTGAGGCAGTCTTGCTAAGTTGCTAGATGGCCCAGGCTGGGCTCTAACTTATGATATTCCTCCCTCAGCCTTCCAGAGTGTTGGGATTACAGGCCTGGTTTGCTTTCCACAATTCTAAATACCCAATTTAACAGTAGGCAAGAATAACGTAACCTAAGATACAGGTGATCAGAATCTCGGGGGGTCAAGTGACTGACTAACCAATAATTACACACGTGATTTGAAGTCTACCATGGTAGAAGCTGGAGAATTTTCAGCTTCACCTGGCTTAACCAAGAAAGGGAGGCACAGCATGACTAGAGCCTGGATAGAGGCTCTGGACTTTGGCTTCCACCTTGGAAAAATGGGAATAACGATATATAAAGATTAGCTGTAATAATAAGCTGCCTCGCTCTTAATGACAATTATGTATTGCCCATATTTTAAGCATTTATGTGACAGATCATTAGTCTTTACCACCAAACATTAATTAAAGCAGGATTTTTTTTTAAAAAAAGTAATACTTTTGAAACAGGTAGCTTAAATGGTATTGCAATGATGAAAAAAATGAGCCAGGCAATCATAGTTTTATTAAGATTTGTCAGATAGATTGAGTAAATTAAATATATTTCTAGAAGTTTATCATTTTTCTAAGGAAAAATATTAGTCTTCATATTTTCCATGAGTTGGATTATAAACTTCTCCTAGCCTGAATTCACTATGCCTCATTTCTTCGTCAGGATCTGGGGAAACCTTGTCGCCAAAGACCATACTGGGATGCTGAGAGAATAAATGATGCAATTGGGTGCAGGGCCTGGAAACACACAGGCCCAATAAATACTTGCAGAATGATTCATGATTTTGTTCATTTTTACAGCTACAGGGAGCATGCTGCATCAAGGCAAATTCCCACTAGCATGTAATGCCTTGGAATCTTGGAAAAATATAATAATCCAATTTGCCTTGTTTTGTTGTAATAGGAACGCTGCTCAATTTTCACCCTTTAGTTTTTGGCCCTTTGGCGTGAGGGAGTCACAGCGGCTGGAAATGACCAAGCGGTTGGAGATCTCTTTGCCGCATAACGTGGGCTTTACTGTCCTGCCAGCAAACTAAGTATGCAAAGACAGACTTAAGGTAGGAACATCACCTCCTGCGCTGAACGACCCACCCACGCCACCGCCCGTGGGCCGGAGACCTGCCCAGCATCCAGGAGAAGGACTGCCCTGAGAGGCGTCCGGGTATCTGTTTAGCCCAGAGTCGGCCAGCGGGGCCTGGCCTCACCCCGCGGCGCAGAGCTGACTCAGGGTGTGGGGGGAGGAAGGTGCCTACCGCGGCGTTCACTCCGACCCGCTTCCCAAGATGTAGGTTACCGATCCGCGCTCTCTTGCCTCGGGATCACCTCCAACGTGAGAGAGCCCTGAAGGGGCGAGGCCCCGTTCCCGGACCCAAAATCAATAGCAACCATTCTCCGCAGGTGTCCTGAGGATTTGGTTCCCAGAGCTTTGACATACGGATCCGCTCTCTCTGACACAGACAGCGCCGGCGGGCGTCAACACTTCAGAGAGGAGAAACCGAGGCACAGCGGTGGCAAAGGCTTCTGGGGACATTAGGGGAGGAAGGGAAGGTGCCGAAAGAGTATACCCTTCGGGGGGCCTGCGCTCGACCCTCAGGAGGACGCCACCTCGCCGCCGCTCTCGGCTTTCTCCAGCGCCAACCCCATGCGACCCCCTCCCGGCGCTAGCCAACTAGGCAAATACCTCTCGCCATGTCCCGGCTCAGTCACCTCCTGGAATCTCCCGGGAAACCGAGCTTTCGAAAAAAGTTACAACAACTGTAGCCAACTGCTCTGCCGAGCTGCGGCTGGTTGCCTTGATTGGCATCGCTGCCCGCCGCTCCGTAAAGGGCAGGTCGTGATAGGCGGGATCGACACGCGAGCCCGCCCTAAGCCTCGCCTCCCCGCGTGGGCGGGGCCAGCGGCCACACTTTCTACAATCGCTTTCGGGACAGGTCCCCACGGAGGAGGTGGGAGGGGGTTTAAATTTGACCGACTCCCATCGTTCATTGGCTGAGATGGAGGACACATTAGTTGCCATTGGGGAGTCACAAGCACCGCCCCCTGGCTGAGCCTCCGCCTCCGGTGCTTTAGTCCCGTCGCTGCCCGCCCGGTTCTGAGGAGACGGGAACGGAGACTTCCGGTTTTTCTCGGGCTTGACCGGAACCTGACCTTTAACCCCTTGACTTCTTGTGACCTGAGGAACCTAGGTGTCCCAGAAAGTCTGGCATCTGCAACACCTTGAGTCTCATGCAAATAGACCCATTCATTCCTAGGTTTCAAAGTTTTATTGAGCTCAATCCCAGTACTTCGCAAATTTTGCAAATTCGAGCCCCGCCTGGGCAATTTAGCAACCTAGTGACACCGTGTTTCAAAATCAGAAATAAAAATTGACTGGAGATGTAGCCCAGTGTGAAGGCTCTGGACTCCCACAATACCGCGCAAAAAAAAAAAAAACAGGTGGGGGGTGCTGAGGATGTAATTCAAAGCGAAGACCCAGTACAATACCAAAAAGGAAAAAGAAAAAGGGGAGGAGGGAGGATGGAGGAATAGCGCAGAGAGAAGTAGCTCCTAGCACAGCAGGCACAAGGCTCTGAGTTGAATTCCCCTGCACTCCATAAACTGGGCATAGTGGTAATTCCAGCACTCAGGAGGCTGAGGCAAGAGGATTGCCGTATGTTTGAAGCCAGTCTGGACTACAAAGTGTGACCCTATCTCAAAAAAATTCAAACCCTGTGGGTACGACTTCTACTGTTGAACTGGGTGAGTGGACAGACTTGCCAGAACGTCAGACCTCGGTCACCTCACGCACCCACTTTACAGGTGGGATATTAGAGGAAAGGTTGTAATTTACTTGTGCCCCAGGTCATTCAGCAATTTAACTGTAGTGCCTGGATCAGGACTTTCCTAGGCAGGATTTAATCGTGGTAACCGCCCCATCGAACTGCATCCAGTGAAGCCCAGTCAGTACGTTACCATGCAGACACAGGCAGTGTGGATATTCCTCACGTGAGACTCCGCGCAGGTGTCCAGTTCCCGCTCTTCCCTGGGGATGTGGGAAGAGGTCTCTCATCCATGCTGTTTGATCCCTGAGGACATTCTAGCTATTCCCACTATTTTCAAGGATCACACAATTGCACCAGGAAAGTAGGGTGGCAAACTGACAGATGGTGCAGGGAGGGGCTGGGAGGTGGCTTTGTGCCCCACATGGTAGAGGCCCTAGGGTCCATCCTAAGTATGCCAAGGAAAACTAACGGTGTATGTCAAAACCCTGGGAAAAGGAGGAAGTGACACTTTTGTTGTGACCTGTCTGTGTGCCCTTTGGCATGGCATTTTAATGCTAAGCTCCTCGGTTTTCCCACCTGTCAAATGTTAGAGTTCGGGTGTGATCCCCGAAGAGTTCCTTCAGCTTCTAAAAAGAGGTTTTTGCTTTCTCTGAAACTCAATAATTCAACATTTATTGAGCTATGTTAGTATTAAATGTTAGTAATTTTTTCTTCCCTCAAAGATACAACTCCTTGGGGCTGAAGGAATGGCTCAGAGGTTAAAGCGCTTGAGCAAGCGCTAAGCCAAGCGCTAAGTTTGATTCCCCAGCACCAAATAAGCTGGGCGTGGTGGTGCACGCCTGTAATCCCAGCACTGGGAGGCTGAGACAGGAGGATTGCCATGAGTCCAAGGCCAGCCCGGGCTCTGAAGTGAATTCAGGACCAGCCTGGACCACAGAGCGAGACCCTGTCTCAGAAAAAAAAATCTAAAAAAGATACAACTTCTTTTTTCTTTTCTTTTTCTGCTAAGGATCAAGCCCAGGGCCTTCACACTGAGCTACATTCCCAGCCCATTTGTTCATCTTTAAAATTTGGCTTGCAGACAGGGTCTTGCAAGTTGCCCAGGTTGTACTCAACCTTGAGATCTTCCTGCCTCAGCCTCCCAAAGTTCTAGGATTACAGGTCTGTGCCACTAGGCCTGGTTGTCATCTTTTTTTTTTTTTTTAAAGGGAGAAAAGGGCTGGAGGAATGGCTCAGCAGTTAAAGTGCTCGCTATGTCAAGCGCTAAGTAGCCCAGTTCGATTCCCCAACACCACATTAGCCAGACATGGTGGTGCATGCCTGTAATCCCGGGACTGGGGAGGCTGAGACAGAAGGATTACCTTGAGTCCAAGGCTAGCCTGGGCTACAGAGTGAGAACCTGTCTCACAAAAAAAAAAAGAAAAAAAAGAAAAAGACTATGTCTCTGCTCCATAATGCAGGTTACTCTTGAACTCATTATGTAGCCCAGGTTAGCCTTGAACTCACAGCAATCTACAGCAATCTTCCTGCTTCAGCCTCCCTTACAGATGTATGTCTGTATGTCCCCATGCCTAGTCTATGTGGTACTGAGGAATTGAACTCAGGGTCTTGAGCTTGTTAAATAGGCACTTTAACCACTGAGCTATTCTTCCAACACCCCATATATATATATATATTTAACTATATCCTCAGTGCATTAAATTCTGAGACAGGGATTAAGTTGGTAAGTTGCCAAGGGCAGACTCGCACTTGGGATCCTCCTGCCTCAGCCTTCCAGAGTGCTAGGATGACAGGCCTGTGCCACGGGGGCCAGCTTCAAAGTCCACTTTTCTTGACACTGCTCTTTGACACTGGCCTGCAAGTCCTTGTTCTTTGTCTCTGGTGTGGGATCACTAGGACAGAACCAGGGAACACAGAGAGGTTGGGAGGCAGGAGCAGAAGGGACAGGCCCACCCCTGCGCTTGCTCTTCCCAGCCTAGGCCCCTTGCTAACGACATTCCACTCTAGCACTGAAATTGGATTCAGTCCCCAGATTCCTTCTGCGCTTGCAGAAACAGCCCTCTCACAGGGCCGCACAGTCACGGCCGCGGAGTGCGCCCTGTTGGGAGAGGTCTGGAGGGGCTGACCACTGGCTGGTGGCTCCCCTTCCACAGAGGCAACAGAACCAGCTCCCCCAGGGTGCTCCACCGTTGCTAGCTCTACTCAGACCATACTTGTTTTCTTGCTCTCTCTTTGAGACACTCTGGCTCTGGAGTCCAGGTTGGCCTTGAATTTGCTATGTGGAGAAGTCTGGCCTCCTGCCTCAGCCTCCTGAGGGCTGGGGTTACTGAACTGCACCCCCTTGTCAGGACCAGGTTGTTCTCCAGCCTCAGAGGCTATGGCTGCTTCCTGTTTATCGATATTGGCATCCCCTTTGTGCTTTTCTAGTACTTTGCCACCTGTTTAGCGTATTTCCTATCTTAAATTCTGTTTTCCCACTCAGCCCTGACTGTCACAACGGGTGTGAAGACTCAGGCTTTTATGCCAAGTTTGGTTAGAAGCAATGATTATTTTTCTTTTCTTTTCTTTTCTTTTGAGACAAGGTCTCACTCTGCAGCCCAGCCCTGGACTCACAACAATCCTCCTGCCTCAGCTTCCTAAGTGCTGGTATTCCAGTTTGCCCCACTACACCCAGCTTATGTGGTGCGGGGGAACCAAACTCAGGTACTTAGCACTTGAGGTAGTGCTCGCTAGGGAAGTGCTTTAACTGCTGAGCCATTCCTTCAGGCCCTCTACTCAATGATTTTTAAGCAAACAGTTGAGAAGTTGGGTAAATTCACTTTTTTTTTTTTTGGCAATGCCACGGATCAAACTCAGGGCTTTGCAAATGGCAGGCAAGGCCTTTGCCACTGAGCTATATCCCCAGCTAAAGTGATAAATTGGAATGGTATCTCACTGCAGTAACGGAAGTTATACTCATTTATTTTGAGACATGGGATCTTAGAATAAGATGGCGCATTTCCAAGCCAGGTCCAGTGGCACAAGACCCTAATCTTAGAACTCCAGGCGGCTGAGGCAGGAAGATGTCAAGTTTGGCCCCACCCTGGGCAACTTAACAATTTAGTGAGACTGTCTCAAAATCAAAAATAAAAATGGGCGGGCTCAAACATAGCTCAGCAGTTCAAGTGCTTGCCTAGCTATTGCAAGGCCCTGAGTTCGATTCCCCAGCACCACATAAGTCAGACTGGCGGTACATCCCTGAATTCTCAGCACCCTGGAGGCTGAGGCAGGAGGATTGTTGTGAGTTCTAGGCCAGCCTTGGAAATCAGGGCCAGCCAGGACTAGAGTGAGACCCTGTCTCAAAAATAAATTAATAAGTAAATGAATGAATAAAAATGGGCTTAGTGCAAAGGTCCTGGGCACCATTCCCAGTACCACAAAAAAATAAAATAAAATAAAGGGGCTGGAGGAATGGTGCAGTGGTGCAAAGCAAGCACAAGGTTGAGAGTTCCATTCCCCAAACCACATAAACTGGGTGTGGTGGGGCACACCTCTAAAGGGGGCAGGGACACCGAGGCAGGAGGATTGCTGTGAGTCCAAGGCCAGCCTGGGCTACATAGAGAGTTCAGAACTAGTCTGGGCCAGAGTGAGACCCTGTCTCAAAAGAAAATACAATAAACAATGGCACACTTCCAAAGTACCTGCTCACCAGAATCTGATTCTGAAGGGGCCACATCACTGGGTGCAATCCCAGTGCTAAAATCCCCTTTTTTTGAGACAGGGTCTCGCTCTGTAGTCCAGGCTGGTCCTGAACTCACTACGGAGCCCATGCTGGCCTTGGACTCAGGGCAGTTCTCCTGCCTCAGCCTCCCAAGTGCTGGGATTAACAGGCGTGCGCCACCACACCCAGTTTATGTGGTGCTGGGAATCGAACTCAGGTACTTAGCACTTGATTTAGCGCTTTGCAAGCACTTTAACTGCTGAGCCCTTCCTCCAGCCCCTAAAAATCCCTTTTACTAATCTTATCTTGATGCTTATCTTTGTAATCTTTAAACAATTCTAGGCCATTTTTTACTATTTTTTGTTATTATTTTTTCTTTTTTTGAGACAGGGTCTCGCTCTGTAGCCCAAGCTACATGCTGGTGCGTGTCTGAGTTCCCACACTCTGGGAACAACCACCCAACCGTGCAAATATGTACGTCTCCCCAATGCGCTGATTTGAATTCCTCTGGAGGTACACCAGCATGGAGGCTGTTGGGGCATATGGTGGTTTTCTTTCTAGGTTTCATCAGGCCTTCCCTACTGCTTCCAGGGATGGCTCTACTCATTCCCACACCCACAGACAGTGGAGGGGAGCGCCTTTTCTTTCCACATCCCCGCTGACATTTATTATTTTTGGTCTTTTTTTTTTTCTGAGACAGGCTCACAGGACCTTGTAGCTATTTGCATCAGAGGAGATTTGGACTTGGACTTTTAACACTGCTGAAACTGTTACGCCTTCATTAACTTTTTTTTTCTTTTTTCTTTTTTGAGACAGGGTTTCACCCTATAACCCAGACTGTTCCTGAACTCACTATGGAGCCCAGGCTGGCCGTGGACTCAAAGCATTCCTCCTGCCTCAGCCTCCCAAGTGCTAGGATTACAGGCATGTGCCACCACACTGGGTTTATGTATTTCTGGGGAATTGAACTCAGGTACTTAGCACTTGACCTACCAACTTCTAGGCAAGCACTTTAACCACTGAGACACTCCTCAAGCTCCTTTCTGTTTTTTTTTTTTTTGTTTTTTTTTTTGTCTTTCCTGACTCAGGACAATACCCCTGCCTCAGCCTCCACAGTGCTATTACAGGAGTATGACATCATGCTCAGTCTTATGTGGTGCTGGGGAATTGCACTCAGGGTCTTACTCTTGCAAGGCAAGTGGTTTAACCAGCCCCTAACAACACTTAAAGCAGGGCAGGACTAAATACTAAATGCATTTTTCTTAACAATGTAGACGTAAGTCCTTTGGGGGCCAGGGATGGAACGTCATTTTTGATCAAGTGTCCCCAAAAGCCTCCACGCGGTGTTGTGTATCAGGACGCGGGGCATACCGGGCAGGTGAGGTGCCTGGGGCTTGCTGGAGGGTCTGGGCTGGTCTTGCCCTCTTTGCCTCCTGTGGCTTCCGGTATGCCTTGCCCTGAAGAGCTCGCTCTTGGGCTACGCTTCCCTGTATGGTTCTGCCTTACTCAGGTATGGGCACTGACCTCAGGAAACTGTAAGTTAAAATAAGTCCTTCCTCCCTTTATCTGTGGGTGTCGGGTACTCTGTTCCAGCAACCAGGCTGTCCTAGCTGGGCCCAAACTCGCTATCCTCCTGACTGGCTTCCCTGACTGCTGGGATGGCTGGCCCGTGCTACTGCGCCTGACTTGGCTTTTTTTCCTGTGGTGCTGGGGGTCCAGTGCAGGGTTATGCACACGTCAGGCAAGTACTGTCCCTGAGCTACATCCACAGAAACAGCAGGGGGAAACAGCACAGTGATTACCAGAGCCCGGGACGGGGGCAGGGGAGGAGGGGACTGAGACAGGAGGGGAATGGCTACAGGGTGCTGTTGGCTAGCTGGAAGAACTGCTGATTTTCCCCAGCACAGTACATAACTATAGCTGACAGCAACTACCTGAATATTACAGAATACCTATTAAGATTTAGGACATTCCAGTGCAAAAAAGAAAAGTATTCTGAGTGCCAAATATACGAAATAACTTGATTTGACTGTTACACTGTGTACACACATAGGGGGTGTGGGGTGGGAGCAGTGTTGTGCCTGTAATACCAGCTACTTGGGAGGCTGAAGCAAGAGGATCTCAGGATCAAGGCCATTTGAAACAATTTAGCAAGACCCTTGTCACAATAAAGAGGGCTAAGGATGTAACCTAGTGATAAGAGTAGTGGGGAGGCTGATCCCCAGTACCTCCCCCAAGAAGTCCACCAGTACTGAAACACACTGTGCTCTACAGATGCGACAATTACTGTGTGGATTTATTTTAGATGATATCAAAGTATTTATTGTAAATGTAGTGGCAAATATACTCAGAATCATTGTCATTATGAAGGAACTAGAACATTTCACGTGCTCTGCGTCTTTCCCCCATCACCTGTAGGTTATGGCGAGTACCAGCAGCAGGTAATGAAACACTTAATGGGATGGTTCATTTTCACATAATTCCACGATTGTATTTTCATCTTAACTTTAAAGCAGTTGCCCATGAAGTTCACTATTAATTACTGTTCTCCATCTTTATCAGTTCTGTAATGATCTGCAGAAACTTGTCACTTCCAAGGGACATTTTTGCATTTTCAGGCTTTTTTCTTAGCACAGAATCAATGAGAACTCTCAGTTGCTTGAAAATGGCAGCTATCTTTACAGCACCCTGAAAACAGATCCGGCCATCAACAGAATGAAGACGTTCCCAGTGCTGAACTTCTATATCGCCACCAAAAAGTAAAACTGGGGAGTATTTTTTTTGTTTTCTGTTTTTGACAGGGTCTTGCTGTGCAGCCCAGGCTGAACCTGAACTCACTGTGGAGCCCAGGCTGGCCTTGGACTCATGGCAATCCTCCTGTCTCAGCTGAGATCACAGGCATGTGCCACCATGCCCAGCTTATGTGGTGCTGGAGAATCGAACTCAAGAGACTTAGTGCTGGCTAGGTAAGAGACTTAACCAGAGCCATTTCTCCAGCCCTAAGAAAGGAGTTATTAGGGTTGTTTCCCTCAAGTACACTCTTCTGTACCTTATCTTCCAATGCAGGAGCCATCCGTGTGTCTGTAAATCCCGAATGACTGAGGATGGAGGCCTTTGCACTTTGCCTCATGCTGTCTCTGCAACGCAGGCCACTTGTTATGTGACATGCACTGACTTTGTATAAATTACCTTCCCCGTATTGTCATACAGTCCTGCCCCCAGTACAGCTCTGAGAAGGGCGACTTCTTGGAAAGGGAGGGCCTGTGGAGCTTGGTTTCCTTCCCAGCTGGTAGAAGATACAGAAGATGAAAATCCTGCTGCCTTAACCAATTTTATTACCTCCTGCTTTACGTTCTCTAGGGCCAACAGGGACGTCCTATTGAGAAAGTTCTTCCTACAGCATGTGACTTTAGCACGATAGCCTCCTTCTGCGCATGCCTTTTTCCATCCTAGATAGGCATTGTGGATAGCCAGGTGGTCTGAATCTGCCATTGCCCAAGCTCATTTTGCAAGATCTGCTTTGCCTTTTCGACCACTTGGTGTGACAGATGGAGACTTCTCTGTCATAACTGCCACTGCTGTTGTCACTGGGTCAAGGCAGCCAAATGTGGCACCACAAATAAGCATCTTGCCAATTTGCACATTTCCAGGTAAAGCTGCGAGGTGCTGGTCCGCTGGGGTCAGTTCAGGCTCATTTAGTTCACAAGCTCCAATTTTTCAAAGTCAATTCGTTACACTGCTGTCTATGTGCAGATGAGGAGGATCTAAGGACAGGAAGGCACATGCAAAATCTCAGGAACAGAAGAGTTCATAAAGCCATCAAATCTTTTCCTTGTGTACAATCAGAAGCAGAAGCCACCTCTGACCTGGCCCTGCAGAACACTAGCTCAATTGACAAACATCTCAACCAACGAACTCATCTGACTGTTTTCATGATACTTATTTTCTTTGTTCTTCCAGGATCAATTATAAATCTAACATCTGGAATAGTGATACCAGTCTCTGCAATATTTGTTGCTAAAACAATTTTCCTGACTCCTGGAGGAAGAGTGAAAGCTGCAGCTTGATCTTGAGTTGAAAGAACAGAATGCAGAGCTATCACTTTATATCTGAAAGTTAAAATTGTAGTTCTTAGCAAGAGTTTCTCTTTGGAAGACAAGTTCAGAATACAATTTTCCATCATTTGAAAGGAAATCTTACATTGTTGAATATGAGCAAGGATTGGTAAAAAGATCAATACTGCTCCTTCATTATTTGTGAATTGTGGGCTTTCATCTACATACACAAGCAACTCCAAAATGAGATCAAGGTTGATTTGGTAAGGATTCATGTAGAGAATAGCACACTGAGTGCGGTGGCTATGCTTTTGGTAAAATGGATTGAAATCAGCACTTTCTCCAGTTTGAACTGGGATATATTCAGTTTCAGAAGGTCACAGTCCATTTACAGGGGAGCGTCTGGAAAATGATGGAAGGGCTGGAGCCAGGCCAGGGCCAGAGCCAGGGCTCCAGTGGTAGACATCCTCACAACCTGACAGTACAGGGAGAGACTCCACTGTGTCAATTTAAAAAAATGTGTAACTGGGGAGGCTGAGGTAGGAGGACTGCTGTGAATTCTAGGCCAGCCTTGGCTACATAGTGACTCCAGAATCAGCCTGGACTACAGAATAAGACCCTGTCTCAAAAACACCAAGTTTAGGGTTGGGGCATAGCTCAGTGGTTAGAATGCTTGGCAAGGCCCTGAGTTCAATTCCCCGGTACCATATGAGGAGGGCGTAATAAAACACACAGGAGGCTGAGGCAGGAGAACTGCTACGCGTTCCAGGCTAGCCTGAGCAAAATAATGAGTTTAGGACGAGTCTGAATTACAGAGCAACGACACAAGCGTTTGTCAAAAGAGCAATAACAAAAAAGAAAAAAAAGAGAATTACAGAGCAAGACTCCTTACAAAAAAAGTTTACTGAGCATTTACGTGTTTAATTGAATACGTACGTGTACACATGTCTACAATATCTATGTTATGTATACAAACACCTAATAGGAAATCCATTAATTATTGTTGCTGTGTCTGTATCGTCTGTATTCTTTCTCACGAGGAGGTTACACACTTTAACCTCGACCTTTCTGGGATTGCTCGCAGCACAAGGCAAGCGGGATGTGCAGCCAGTAGGGGGCAAGAACCACCCAGGCATGCCGATTACCTAAGCAACGGAGTCAAAGCATTCTCAGTATGTCTTTACAAAAGGGCTACCAATAAGCTAATCTACCTAGTCTGTTAAATCAACTAATAATTAAATGATAGGGTAGCCTCATTCAGCAGCAATCATTAATCGAGAGCAATTGCTGGGGGCTCACACTCCTTGTACTGTGGTAACAGACATTGACCAGCCGCGGGGCTCCAGTTACTTGAGGTTTCATACTCAGTCAACTGCTTCGAGCGAGCTTAACAAGCAATGACTATGTGAATATACATATATATATATATGTATATATATTTTAATAGGCCTAGGTAACGAAGAGGTTGTCAGAGTGACAAACCTCACTACTTTTTAGCCGGTTGAAACCCACCGACAGGGATCCGAAAATAGCTCCGGGTCCCTCCCAGCAGGACTTTAAAAGCAGGCGTGGAACGCATGCGCGCGCCCCGCTGCCTGACCTTCTGGTGGCACCCCAGAGCGCCGACCTTCCTCCCGAGAGCCTGCGGGGCAGATAGGCAGGGGACGGAATTCTCGCGAGGCTCTAGCAAGTGCCAGCGGAAGCAGTAGACACGTGACTGTCCTAGGCGGCCTTCGCCTTCCCCCCTCCCCCTTCGCGGTAACCCGGCCCCCTCACCCCTCGCCCACCCCAGAGCCGCAGTAATGGACCGTTTGGGTTCCGGAATTCCCTTGGATCAGATCATTGGTACCAGGCCAGCAGGAACCGGCGGAGTCCGTTTGCGGTGGCGAAGGCAGGGGGCGTTCAAGATGGGGGGGGCGAATCATCTTCCTTCAACTAGGAAGGAGGCGGGGCGGAGAGGGGCGCGGAGGAGCAGGGGTGGGGGGGAAGGAGGACGAGGATAGCAGGAGGAGGCGGAGGCGGAGGAGGAGGAAGGAAGTCACGTGGCGTGTGGCGCGCGCTACTTGTGCGCGGCGCCTCACCCGTGGCCCCGCCCCCTTCCTTGCCGGCGGGCGGGGGGAGCCTGGGGGGAGGGGCGTCAAGATGGCGGCGGGGAGGTAGGCAGAGCCGGACGCCGCTGCCGCTGCCGCCGCCGCCGCCGCCGCCTCCGCTGCATTCGCCTTTGGCTTTTCAAGCTTTCACCAGCCGGGAGAAGCTGCCCTGGCGTTGTGTCCCGCGGGGAAAGTAAGTCCTTCCCTCATTCCTTTTCTCCTTCCTCACTCGTTCTCTCGGACAGCTTCCCACTCCCATCACCTTCCCGGGGTCCGTGTGGGGCCGGTCTGAGGGGGGGCGGCCACCTCACTCCTGCTCGGGGCCCTCGCGTTTTTCTGGCCGCCCTCCCGCCGCCGCACGGTCCCCGCGGCGGCGGCCCCACTCCCCTCGCCGCCTCTGCCCGGCGGCGCCGGCCCTGTGGCTGCCGCGCGTGGAGCTCTCGGCCCCCGGCGCGCCGCTCTCCCGAGCCGTAGGCGCCTCTGCGACCGGGGTGCCGGCTCTGGACGCGGCGGTTTCTCTCAGGTCACCCCCTTTTGCTTCCTCCTATGACCGCTGGCTACGAGACCCCGGACCCACTGAGAAAGTGAAGTCGGGGTCCTTCCCCGTCGCGCTCCTGCCTGGTTTGAGGGAAGGAGGCAACTGGATGGTCCTCGGCGAGTCTGCGCCCCTGTCCGCGGAACCTCCTCTCGGGACTGTGGGGAATGTGCGTGGGACACGTGGGGGGTCCTCTCACGCCGCACCCGGTGGTGAGCTTTTGGTGTCCTGAGCCTGCAAGTTCACCCCCCAGACCCTCAGGGTGGAGGCGTACGTGGAAGGGAATGGCGGTTGAGCATTTGCCGACCGGGAGCGTTCGGCGTACCCAGCATCGAAAGTTCCTTCCACGCAGTGTCTGCTGCTTTCCCACGAGTGGTTTTGGGATCGCTTTAACAGCTGAGGAGGTTTGAGTGTACCCGAACCCTTGTGATTGTTTCTTTCCTGACCCTGGCATCCAGCTCCTCCCCTTTCCACCCTGGCTTTGTGCTTCTGTTTGGTTAATGTTTGCGGACCACTAACTTGATCCTTGCACAGAGAAGCTCTTTTTATGTGCGTGCTTCGTTTTACTGTGGGAGGCTTTTGTTTTGAGGAGTCGCTGGCGTAGAAACGTGGGAGAAGAACGGACGAGAAAATGAGAGTCCAAGCAACGTTTTTAATACACGGAGTTGCGCAGCCAATTGTAACCGCACCCGGAAGTTTGTGCGGAACACGTGTTGTGGGAAGGTTAGAAACTGGGTCCCCTTTGACCTTTGAAACTTGATTGTTAGCGGCTTATGTTGAGTTGGGTGTTTCATATTCTGCAGTCAGTCAGATTTGAGTTTGAATAAGGCCTCCAGAGAGTCAGCCAGGAGGGTCTAGCAAGCTGTCAAATCCCGGTCTCCTAGCACTTGAAGGAAGCCCTACCAACTAGCAGTACCCGAGGATTCTATTTGCCTGGTATTTTTCCTGCTGTAAGGACTGGTTTTCAGAAGCAGTGGGAAAAGCCATCGTCGTTGCACAAAAGATAGTTTAGGAATTCCAGGGTCAAGTGCATAACTTGTTAGTTACTTGAGTGGGACATTAATTTTTCAAACAAGGGAAACGTTATTTTCAACTTCGAAGTTTTCAAAATTTCCTGATGGGAGAAAATAACTTTATTTTGCTTTTTTTTGTCTGCTTGTCTTCCAATCTAACTATTGCACACTACTCCCTTAGGAAATTTAAACAAAGCTTGGCTGTTGTTATCAGGTAAATGTTACAAAGAAGAGCCTCGGGAAGGGCTCACTGTTCATTTATTGAATGTTGTTAGGTGTCAGACAATTTTGTGTGTCTCAAAGGCTTGAATGAAATTTCTTTCTTTTTTTTTCGAAACACTGACTCTGTAGTCCAGGCTGGTCCTGAAATCACTGTGTAGTCCCAGCCTGACCTTAGTCACAGCAGTCCTGCCTCAGCCCTGTGCTGGGATTACAGGCTTGTGACACCATGCTCAATTTATGTAATGCTGGGAAATAAAACCCAGGGCCTTAAGCTTGCCACACAGGTGCTTTGACCACTGACTTAAGCCCCAAACCCAGGAAATTACTTTCAAAACAGGCGATAATGTGAAAATTGTTTCCGTGCTTTTAAGAGTGATTTGTATCGAAAGACCTTAGCTACAGATGTATTTGTATTTGTCTTTCTTAGTGTTTAATTTGAGCTTTGGTTTGAGACTTGTCACCTGTGAAGAATGAGAACACTGTCCTGTGGACTCACCAAGTAACTTAATGGCCGGGGAGGCTCTCTGGGTCTCCACCCTTTGCTCCCTAAGTTGCTGTAAAGCTAGGAAAGGAACTGCTTTCATGTTAAATAGTCAAGGAGAACTGAAATGATGTAATCCTGAGTTTTTTCCACTTTTTATTTTTATATGCCACTTTGATATGACTTGATCTTACCAAATACTAAGAACACCCTTGGTGCTGGAGAATTAGAGCACTTGCTTAGGGGCCAGAGTTGATTCCCCACCACTACGAGCTGGGTGTGGCGGCGCACACTTGTAATTCCAACACTAAGGCTTGCCATGTGTTGCAGGCCAGTTTGGGCTACACAATGAGTTGAAGATAGGCATAGACTAAAGAGCAGATGCCTCAAACAAACAAAACCTTCGAGTATCCCTGAATTCATTTGTAGGTTGAAAGGCTTGTGAAGGCTCTGTTTTATGAGTAAGATATGGTGTAATACTCTTGAGGCTCCATAGATTATTTCTTGGGAAGCAGTAAGTAAATCATAGGAGTGG
This sequence comes from Ctenodactylus gundi, assembly GCA_004027205.1. NCBI lineage: Eukaryota > Metazoa > Chordata > Mammalia > Rodentia > Ctenodactylidae > Ctenodactylus > Ctenodactylus gundi. The sequence continues at coordinate 304,405 of PVKB01000534.1, read as the reverse complement.
TTTGGGTGTAGTGGGATACTGAGGACCAAGCCTAGGGCTCCATACTGAGCTTTACTTCCAGCACGCTTTTTTGAGACAGGGTCTTGCTCTGTAGCCCAGGCTGGTCCTGAACTCACTGTGGAGCCCAGGCTGCCCTTGGACTCTCGGCAGTCCTCCTGTCTCAGCCTCCCAAGTACTGAGATTACAGGCATACACTATCACACCCATTTTATGTGGTCCTGGGAAATTGAACTCAATTTAGCTCTTGTCTTAGTGCTTCTTTTAGCGCTTGCTAGGCAAGTGTTTTTAACCCTGATGAACCATTCTTCCAACCCTTAATTTTTTATTTTATTATTATTTTTTTTTTGAGAAAGTGTCCTGCTCTGTAGCCCAGACTGGTTCTGAACTCACTGTGTAGCCCAGGCTAGCCTTAGATTTGGCAATCCTTCTGCCTCAGCCCCCCAAGTGCTGGGGTTATAGGCTTGCGCCACCAAGCCCAGCTTTATGTGGTGCTAGGGAATCGAACTCATGGCATTGTGCTTGCTAGGCAAGTGCTTTCAATGCTTTGCCATTCCTCCAGCCCCTATTTTTACATTTTGAAACAGGATCTTGCTTAGATGCTCAGTTGTCCAGACTAGGTTTGAATTTAAATGCTTCTGCCTTAGCCTTCCAGAGGGATGGGATTACAGGCCTGTGCCACCTGGCCCAGCTATAGCAGTGATTCTCAAACTTTTTATTACGTTCTGTAGTAAGAAGTATGATTTATGTTGTGTACAGATGTGAAAAAATTAACAAAATTTTATTTTCTTTGCAGGCTCTGCAATAATTTTTGATGTGATACTGAAATATTTATATTTATTGTGTGATATTGAAGAATGAATCTAAGGCTTTCGCATTTAGCCACTTTGCCAGCCCCTTTTTATTTTAAATTTTGAAACAAGGTCTTACTAAGTTGCTTAGGTTCCTAGGCTGAGCTGAGCTTTGTGATCCTCCTGCCTCAACCTGCTACAAGGCTGGGATTACAAGTTGTATACTACTGTGTCCAGTTTATACTGAAATCTTTCAAAATGTTGGCTACCGTAGACTTAATTTGACCTCATGCCATGTCATTACTGACAGACTGCAAATACTGATGCTGTGGATTGGTTCCGGGAACACCCCCCTTCCTGGGTAGCCAATGGGCAGAGCCTCAGGCTCCGTGTGTAAAGTGGTATCACATTTGCATGTAACTTCTGCGCATTTCTCTCCATTTTATATCACTTCCAGATATTAGATAATGCCATATAAGTAGTAGTGAAACTGTATTTGTTAAGGAATGATGAAGTCTACGTGTTCAGTACAAATTAAAATTTTCCCAAGTTTCTTAATTTTTTTGAAATAAGGTCTTGCTCTGTAGTCCAGGCTGGTCCTGAACTCACTATGGAACCTAGGCTGGCCTTGAACCCATGGCAGTCCTCCTGTCTCAGCTTCCTCAGTGCCGAGGTTACAGGCATGTGCCACCACACCCAGTTTATGTGGTGAGCGAGCAGTGGTCAGTTGAGGGATAGGCGTTTAAAAATACAGATAATATTCTCTTAGTTAAGTCTTTTCTTTCCTTTTTTTGAGACAGGGTCTCGCTCTGTAGCCTAGGCTGGTCCTGTGCTCACTGTGGATCTAAAGCTGGCCTTGGACGCATTGCAATCCTCCTGCCTCAGCCTCTTGAGTGCTGGGATTACAGGTGTGCACCACCATGGACGGTTTATGTGGTGCTGGGGAATGGAACTCAGGTATTTAGCAGTTGACTTAGGGCTTGCTAGGCAAGCGCTTTAACTACTGAGCCATTCTTCCAGCTTGCTTTTGTATAACTAGTTTTGCTTTTCTCTGATTTTTTTCTTTTTTTCCCCAGTGTTTCGTTATGCGTTCCAGGCTGACCTTGAACTTGTCATGTAACATAGTCCAGGCTGACCTCTAACTTGGAGTCTTTCTCCACAGACTACTGAGTCTGGCAGTATTCCTTCAGATTTCGTAAACTGCATGTCATTTATCACATCAGAGCTGAATGAAAGTGAAGTTGAAGCTGAATCTTGAGTCAGATAGATACATGCAATACTGTAAATAAAAAAAAAAAACCTCTTTGGTATTTGTTTAGGCAAAGATATTTGCTAAGTGGTAGACATATTAAAATGTCAGCGCAGCATGGTGGTGCAGGCCTGTAATCCCAGCACTCTGGAGGCTTAGGTGGGAGGATTGCAAATTCAAGACCAGCCTGGGAATTTAACAATGTAGGGAGACCTTGTCTCAAAATCAGAAATAAAAATGGGCTGGAAATACAGCTCATTATGAAGGCCTTGGGTCTCAGTCCCCAGACCCCCACCCTGAATTTACCACAGTTTCCACTAGACTTTACTAATTAACTGGACAAAGTAGATATGAGATGTTTTATTGGCTGAAAAGAGAACTAGCAGGCTGAAGAACAGCACAGGAGTCACAGCACTTGCTTAGCAATCCAAGGCCCAGAGTTAGATTCCCCAGTACCACACAAACTGGGTGTGGTGATGCACAGCACTCTGGAGGCAGACGTGAGAAGTTTGTTTTGTGTTTCATGCCAGACTGGGCTATATGAATTTCTGATAAGCCTGGGTTACAAAGCAAGACCCTATCTCAAAATAAAAACAAAAGCCCGTCGCATCTTAGAATTATTAGAACTAAATTATTGCAAGGATTGCTGACAGAAGTTTGTAAACTGGGCCTGGTGACATATGCTTGTAATCCCGGAATTCTGGGGTCACAAATTTAAGCCCAGCCTGAGCAGTGTAATTTAGCAAGACCCTGGGTGGTTTTTTTTTTTTTTTTAACTGTTTTTTGAGACAGTCTCACTCTGTAGTTCAGGTTGGTCCTGAACTAGCACTATGTAGCCCAGGCTGGCCTTGGACTCAAAGCAGTCTGCCTGTCTCAGCCTCCCAATTGCTGGGATTACTGGCTTGTGCCACCACCTCCAGTTTATATGGTGCTGACGCACTGAACCTAGGGCCTTGTGCTTGGTAGTTAAGTGTTTTAGCCACTGTGCTATTACTCCAGTGCCCCCTCCCCTTTTTGTTGGCAGGACCCTGTATTGAAATTAAAAAAGAGAAGGACTGGAGACATAGTGAGTGCAAAGGCCCTGGGTTCAATCCCTGGCACCTAAAAAAATTGTATTCTGGGGAAAAAAATTGCATCAGTGATATGAGAGAAAGCATCTTATGGAGGGCATTATGTACTCAGGTTTATCAAAAATGGTCAATAATTCAAGAGTTAATAGCAACCGGTGACTCTAAGTAGTATCATAATTACTATTTAATAAAACAGTTCTAGAAGGAAAAATCTGGTTTTTATTCCATTCTAAGGTAGGAGCTGGGACCTGATGGCTCAGTCCCATAATCCTTGCACTCTTGGCAGCCTGAGACAGGAGGATTGAAATTTTCAGCCCGGCCAGGGCAGTTAATAGCATCTTAGTGAAACTTTTCTCAACATAAAAACGAAAAATTGATTTGGGGAGGAAGCAAAGGTCTGAGATTGGATCCTCATTACCAAAAAAAAAAAAAAAGAAAGAAAGAAAAAGAAAAATGAGACCAGAGGGTATCCCTTGACCCTCTCAGACCTCGAGTCTTGCCTTGCAGGTCCAGCGCTTGGACGTGCGCAGAGCCATAAAGATTCTGTAAGGTCTGGGGAGAGGAAGCTGTCCCTACGATGTGTCAGTGCTGTTGTCTTCATGGGAGATGTACCCTTTCCTCCTTTCTTGCGTTTTTCCTCCTCTGCCAAATGCAGCTCTCTTTTAGTTTCTCTTTACAATGTTACCTTGTTTCCTGTTTATTGTAGAACTTTTTGTAGATACACTTTCTTTTTTATTTTTTTCTGGTACCAAAGATTGAACCCAGGGTTTTCTTGCTGATTTACATCCCTAGGTCGTTTCTATTTTTGATGTTGAAGGAGTTTTACTAAGTTGCCCAGGCTAGGCAGAAGCCTGGGCTCTTTCCACCTTGGCCTCTAATAGTGATAAGACTGCCATCCTGCACCACAGGGTTTTCGGTTTTGAAATAGGTGCTGTTTTCAAATGTATTTACCATAAAAGTCACAGTTTTTGTTGTGCATTGTTTGTAATGCTGATTTTTGGGTTTGTTAATTACTGTGCTGTGCCTCTCTTGAGGTCTGAATTTTTTTTATTTTAATTTTTTCCTCCCCAGAGTTACAAATCCTTCCCTTCTCTTTTTGACACCTCTTCCCCCCACCTCTGATTTCTTCTGCGGACATGCTAATGCAGTTCTCTTACATGTGACAGTATTTGTATTTATGTTGTATTTGGTGGAGTCAAAGTGTAAATTTGTTTTCCTTCCCAAAAATGCATCTTATTTATAAAGTAGGAGCTTTAATCTTTTCAGGAAAATTTGCAAGGTACAACCTAGCCTGGGCAATTTAGTGAGAGCCTGTTTCAAAATCATGAAGTGTGGGCTGGAGATATAAATCAATGGGAAGGCTCTGGTTTGATCCATAGTACCACAAAAAACAGATCCCAAAAACCTGAAGAGGAAGAGCTGGGCATGCTGCCAGATACCTGTAAACCTGGTATTTGGGAAGATGACACAAGGAAGATCACAAATTCAAGGGTATCCTGGGCTGTGTAATGAGTTCAAGGTCAACCGGGACTTCAAAAAAACCTGAAGTTGGTTAATATCACTAGCAGAAAGTGACCCCATGTCAAAAGAAAAAAAATCAGAACTTAAAAAAAATGGGCTGTAGATTGAGCTCAGTGTAAAGGGCCTGGGCTCAATCCCTAGGACCACAAAAATCAGTCATTTCGTCATTGTGCTCATCCATCCATCCATCCATCGATCCACTAGCCAGCAATAGCAGGGAGGCAAGACCTATTTCCACAGGCCATTGGTTGTAGTGAGTTATTTCATGGATTTTAATTGTTTATTTTTAATTTTATATTTATTTATTTATTTATTGTGACAGTCTCACTCTGTAGCCCAGGCCAGTCCTGAACTCACTCTGGAGACCAGGCCTTGGTCTCCTGCCTCAGCCTCCTAGTGCTGGGGTCACAGGCATACGCTACGATGACTATCTTATTTGGTGCTGGTGGATTGAACTCAGGGATTTGTGCTCATTAGGCAGAGGCTTTAACCACTGTGCCGTTCATCCAGCCTGTGTTTTTTTTTTTTTTTTTTAGGAGAGGACATGTTTGTTTCAGCTCAGTTTCAGAAGGTCATAGTCTATGGCTTGGGCAGCCAGGAACAGTGGCAGCAAGCACGTGGCAGTGGTGGAGGTGGAGGCAGCTCCTCATGACATTACAAATAGGAAGCCAAGTCAAGTTTCTTTTTAATATCAGTCTAGCACTTTTGTCCAGAATAGAATATGAATGGGTTACAAGCGCTTTACTTACTAGGACTAGAACCCCTGGCTGTGGGAGCTTGAGCCGCCTGAGTCGGGCCTCTGGCCACTCCCACCTGGGAGACTTTGGCAGGTGACTGAATCTTCCCCAGCTTGAGCTCGAGGTTGCCCTCCTTGCCTGACACAGGGTTGCTGAGGGCTTGGATGTGGTGACACGGGGCGGGATGTGCTGCCAAGCGCCAGGTCTGTCTGGGCTACAGTCACTGTCTCCTTCCCTCCTGCTCATAGTGATGTTTTTCTCTCTAGAGTTTTCCCTTCTTTGAAACTTTTCGTAGAAATCTCCTTTGGGTTCTCTGTCTTTGCACCCATGGAATTACAGGCATGTGCTATCACACCTGGCATAGGGGTGCTGGGAAATTGAACTCAGGATCTTTAGCTTGCTAGGCAAAAGTTTTAACCAATGAGCTATTTCTCCAGCCCCTAGAAATTTACTAATTTTTATAACATGAAATTAGTTTTCTGAGGAAAATACAGTTAGATTTCTTGTGTTTGTATATACAAATTGGTTATTTCGGAGAGATTGGTGAAAGTTAAATTTGAAAAATCTTTATTTTTCTTCACTATATGAGGGTAAGAGCTCATTTTAAAAAATATTTATTTATTGAGACAGGGTCTTTTTAGTTCAGGCTGGTTCTGAACACACTATGTAGCCCAGGCTGGCTTCAAACTAATGGCAATTCTTTTGTCTCAGCCTCCTGAGTGCTGGGATTACAGGTGTGCACCACCACACCCAGTTTATGTGGTGCTGGGGAATGGAACTCAGGGCCTGTGCTTGCTAGGCAAGTGCTTTAAGTGCTGAGCTATTCCGCCACCCCCAAGAATTCATTTTTATAGGCTGTTTTTGTCTGGTTCTTGAGATTATAGTTGGAATGTATCAGTTTGAAATGTATTTGTGTACATTCCTTCTAAACTTCATAAAACTCATCTCTGATGTTTCTTGGATTCAACCTTTATTTTAAAATTGTTGGTTCTTTTTTTTTTTTTTTTTTTTTTTTGAAATAGGGTTTGGCTCTGCAGTCCAGGCTAGTCCTTAACTTAGTATGTAGCCCAGCCTGGCCTCAAATTTACAGCAGTCCTCCTGCCTCAGCTTCTGAGTGCTGAGATTACAGGCATGTGCCATCATGCCCGGTTTATGTGGTGTTGGGGAATCAAACCCAGGCCTTCAGCTTGCTAGGCAAGCGTTTAATGGCTGAGCTATTCCTTCAGCCAACTTCGATTTTCTAAAATTTTCTCTTGGCATAACTAATTATTTCACTCATCACCTTATGCTTTTCCTGTGGTGTGCTTGATACTTGCCCTTTCACTGAGTTCTTAATTCATTCAGGACCCTCGGGCTCCTTCAGCAATGCACTAGACCCCACCTCCCCTTCTTTCTCACTGCTCTGTGGAATCCGAGTTCGACATGTTTCTGCTGTCTGTTGTGCAGTTTCCTAACATACCTGTCTGCTTCTGGTCCTGCTCTTGACAACTTAGTTCATTGTTGAGTCATCCTTTGTTTTTTTTGTTTTTTTTTTTCTCTTTTTTGAGATAAGGTCTTGCTTTGCAGTCCAGGCTAGTCCCAAACCCACTATGTAGCCCAGGCTGGCTTTGAACTCTCAGCAATTCTCCTGCCTCAGCCTCCTGTATGCTAGGATGACAGATGTGCAACATTGCTTCCAGTTTATGTGGTGCTGGGGAATTGAACTCAGGGGCTTGAGCTTTCTAGGCCAGCAGTTTAACCACTGAGCTGTTCTTCCAGAATCTGAGTAATCTTTCTAAACCCCAAATCTATGTCGAGAAGTCCACTGTCTGAAAATGCTTAGTGGCCTGTACTGTCCACGGGAGTAAATGAATCTCTAGAATGATGGATGGGGCTGTGCCACTGGTGTCTTTTCCCAGAGCCCCTTCTCTTCCGAGCTTCCATTCTCGTGTTGAGCTTTATTTAACCGTGTTGATTACTAGCCATAGCTCTTTTTTTGACACTGGGGATTGTGCTTTCATACTGACCTATACCAGCTTTGTTTGATTTCAAGACTGTATCTCAGCAAGTTGCCATATTGCCCTGGCTGGGCTAGAACTTTTGATCCTCCTGCCTCAACCTCCCACAGTACTGAGATTATAGGTCTGTGGCCCCAAGCCCGGCTGTATACCATAGTTCTTGAAGTGGCAGAGTGGGTTCTCTGACTTACCACTCCACCATCTTTGTGTTCTCCCTCCTGAGATCACACTTCACCTCCCAGGCCGTAGTGCTCTATAAATTTAAATCCTTGGTGTGATTTACCTGCGTCTCTCTCTTCTTGTTTATGTATGTATGTATTGATACATTTATGGTCAAGGTTTTTCTGTGGCCCAGGCTGGCCTTGACCTCACAGTGACCCTCCTGCCCCAGGGTTACAGGCGTGCACTGCTGTGCCCAGCTCTTTTCTTTTTTAGTGTGAACTTCGTGGGACGAAAAACTGTTTTTTTTAATCTTTTGATGCACAAAGTTCTTCATAAATAAGTACAGAAAATGTTGTTTATATATACTTAGTGTTTTTAACTTAAGTGTTTTATGTTAATATTTAATACTTTTGTTCTAAAGATGGTGGAACCAGGGCAAGATTTACTGCTTGCTGCTTTGAGTGAGAGTGGAATTAGTCCGAATGACCTCTTTGATATCGATGGTGGAGATGTGGGGCTTGCGACTCCTACCCCTCCGGCTCCACAGGTAAGAATTTTCTGAAGCCTTTGGTTAAAAGTAATGCCTTTTAAATTTTTTAAATTTCCACTTAGAGAAATCATAGTAAATATTAAGTTTTAAATACAGATACCTTTTTTTTTTTTTTTTGAGATGTAGTCTTGCTCTGTAGCCCAGACTGGTCCTGAGCTCACTATGGAGCTTAGGCTGGCCTTGGACTCATGGCAGTCCTCCTGCCTCAGCCTCCCAAGTGCTGGGATTACAGGTGTGTGCTGCCACATGTGGCTTATGTGCTGCTAGAGAATTGAACTCAGTACTTAGCACTTGACTTAGTGCTTGCTAGGCAAGCTCTTTAACTGTTGAGCCATTCCTCCGGCTCTGCATGTTTTTTTTTAATGTCAAGTCTTTGTCTTCTTCATTCATGAGGTAGAAAATATTTGCAGTTATACTCAAGATTTTTTTGCTTTCTGCTTTGATATTATTATACACGTAAACAATAATTGTTTATGACCTGACTATTCAGCCTTTTGGCTTGCCTGGTGCAGTTTGAGTGAAGAGGAGGAATTGTCATGGACCATATATAAAGTATATGTTATAGTTAAGGTATGTGAGTAAGAAACATTCATTTATTCATTTATTATAGTACTGTGGATCAGACCTAGGGCTTTTCCCTAAGCTTTGTCCACATCCTTTTTATTTTTTATTGATATAGGGTCTTGCTAATTAACCAGGGTGGGCTGAGGATGAAGGCCTTGGGCTCCATTCCCAGTGCTGTATAAAGGGAGAGAGAAACCTTACATGTCTGACAGTAAGACACGCCTTCACAGGCATGTGTGCATGCAGGTGGGTTGAACACTGTGACCTGTGGCTTGTGCTTTATTTGCTAAGTCACACAAACACATGAAGTGTCCGGTACATGGAGGTCTGAATTCACCTGTGTTGGGTGGACGCATAAGCAAGGTTAGTCCTCCCCCTCCCTGTACAGCTTTCTGCGGTTGACTGCACACTCAAGCACTCGCCCTTGCTACCAAGTCATGAGAAATGCTGCTGAAAATCCCATAATGTCAAAAGTGTAAAATATTGTGAGCGAGCTTGCTCTCCTACCTGTCCAGAACTGCATGTGGTCCTTCATTCCACAGGTTAGACACACCTGTTGTGTATTGAGCCGGGTCTCACTTTAAATTCAGTGTGTAGCCCAGGCTCGCCTGGAATTTGTGGCAGTCCCCCTGCCTAAACCCACCCCCCACCCTCAAGTGCCACCTGCATTTATGGGATTCTGGGGGATTGAACCTGGGTTCCTTGTACTAAGCTCCCCAGCCCCCATACCTGGTCAGTTGGTTTGTGTGTGTGTGTGTGTGTGTGTGTGTGTGTGTGTGTGTGTGTGTTTGTATGTGTGTGTTTTGTTAGTTTTGTCCAGGTTGTTTTATTTTATTTTTTTATTTTTATTTTTTTTGAGACAAGGTCTCACTGTAACCCAGGCTGGTTATGAACTTACTGGTGTAGTCCAGGCTGGCCTTGGACTTGAGGCAGTCTGCCTGCCTCAGCCTCCCAAGTGCTGACATTAGATGCGTTCTGGCATTACAGACGTGCACCACCACACCCACCCTTATGTAGTGTTGGGGAATCCAGTTCAGGGCCTTGTGCTTGCCAGGCAAGCGCTTTAATTGCTGTGCCACTTCTCCAGCCCTTGTCCAGGTTTTTGGACTCACCTGGATTTAGAGGATCATTGCCCCCTTTATAATTGTATGGTACAGTAGGGACCTTTTTCTGGGATTTCTATATACGTTTTCTAAAAGCAAAAGTCAGATTCTGATGTTAGCATAATTTTGTCAGATTTTAGGCTTGCAAAGATTGTTATGTCTGGTTTTGGCAATTTCCTCTTCAGCTTGAATGTGACTCTTGACTTTTGTGGTGCTGGCCCTCTCAACCCTAGGCCTTTCCCACTTAAGGCAAGTGCTCTACTACTGAGCTGCGTCCCCAATCCTGATTTTTTCTTTTAATAAAATAAGTGAAATGCTTGTTTTTGAAACACAATTTACCACTGTCCTTCTCCATTTCATTTCCCCAGTCGGCGCCACTTGGTGCGTTAGAACTAGGATTGGAAACAGAAGCAGTGGTTCCTGTTAAACAAGAATCAGAGACGGTACCTACTCCTGCGCTGCTGAATGTGAGGGTAAGAGTTACTTAGAATTGGCATTGCTTCTGAAACATTGCAGGATTGTAGCAAAATATGGCCTTTAATATGAAATAGTTTTATCTTCGTAGCTCTTTTTTTTTGTATTTTACAAATATCCTATTGTTCCCAACTTTTTTTTTGAGACAGTGTCTCACTCTAGTCAAGACTGGTCCTGAGCTACTGTGAGCTGGTCTCCCACGCACGTAGCATCTTTTGCTTAGCCTCCTTAAAGATGTGTGCCACCATGCCTGCCTTTGTCTTGTACTCTTTAAAATGCTTCTTTCAGTGTAAAAGGTAATTAAAACAAAATAGGGTGGTTTTTTGAGTTTATTAAAAATAATGCAAAATGCACAAAGTAGAAATAAAGAGCATATTATCTCACTATTCTTTTTTGTAGCTTTTGGTTTATTGGTGTATACTTTGTTTTTTAAAATTTTAATTAATTAATTATTTTTTTGAAACAGGGTCTTACTCTACAGTCTAAGCTGGTTTTGAGCTCACTGTGTAGCCCAAACTGGCCTCGAACTTACAGTAGTCCTCCTGCCTCAGCCTCCTGAGCTCTAGGGTTACAAGCATGCGCTGCCACATCCGGCTTGTATAATGCTGGGGAATTGAACTCGAGTACTCAGCACTTGCTAGGCAAGTGCTATAACTGCTGAGCTATTCCTCCAGTCCATATTTATTTAGTTCTTAGACAGAGTCTTGCTCTGTAGCCCACAATGGTCCTAAATTCACTGTGTAGACTAGGCTGACTTTGGACTCAAAGCAATGCTCCTGTCTCAGCCTTCTGAGTCCTGGGGTTACATGCGTCACCATGCCTGGCATTATGTGGTGTTGGCACATTGAACTCATTAACTGTTGTGTCATGTCTCCACACACACACACCCACCCACCCAATTTTTTGCTCAGCTGTTGTGGTGCTGGGAATTGAACAAAGTCCTTGTGCTTTCTTTCCAAGCATTTTAACCACTGGGTTATGAACCTAGCCCTAATTTTAGGTCTGTTAAACCACCATTTTTGTGGATATGGACTGCATTGGAGAAGAAAACATTTTTTCAGTGTTCGAAGTTTTTTTTTTTGTAGCAGCAGCCTCCATCTACGACAACATTTGTTCTGAATCAAATAAATCAGCTTCCAACGTTGGGATCTGCGATTGTAATGGCCAAATCGCCACCTGTGACAACCGCTCGGCAAACCATCACCTTAACAAAGTTTATCCAGACTACTGCGAGCACGCGGCCTTCCGCCTCAGCGCCAGCAGCACGGACCACCGTGACCTCCGCCCCTTCCAAAGACCAGGTTCAACTGAAGGATCTCCTCAAAAATAATAGTCTTAATGAACTCATGAAACTGAAGCCACCTGCTAATATTGCACAGCCAGTTGCAACAGCAGCTAGTAAGTCTTTCTGGTTTTAGTAGTATCACCTTTCTATCTTTGGTGAGCTATGTCAGAGGTTTTTTTTTTTTAAGATTTACTTTAGTTTTTTTTTTTTTTTCTTGTTTTTGCTCTCTTTTTTTTTTTTTTGAGACTGGGTCTCACTCTGTAGCCCAGGCTGGTTCTGAATTCACTATGGAGCTCAGGCTGACTTTGTGCTTACAGGGCAATCCTCCTGCCTCAGCCTCCCGAGTGCTGGGATTGCAGGCATGCACTACCACATCTGGCTTTATGTGATACTAGGGAATCTTAACTTGGGGTTTAGTACTGTAGATCACTGTGTCATTCCTCCAGCCCCTTATTTGGATCTTAAAAGTACTGGGAACGAAAGCGGCACTATCTGCCCTGCATTGGACACTTGTAGTATGTACTCAGTGCAGGGGAAACGGTGTGCGCTCTTGGCGTTGTCTTGTGATTGTTTTGTCTCAGCCTCCCAGAGTACTGGGATCATAGGCCTGTTCCTCTGGGCTCCAGCTTTAGTAGTGTCTCACTAAATGCTCTATGTGGCCTTGAACTTGTGAACCTCTTATCTTCAGCTTTGTGAATAGCTGGTATTACCAGTGTATGCCATCACACTGAGACATTTTTTATTTTTTTGAGACAGGGTCTTGGTACATTGCTCAGGTTGAGCTTGAATTCATAATCCTCTTGCCTGTAGGCCTTCACCATGCCCAGTTTCCATTTGCTCCTTCTTACTGTGTGGTCGTGTTAGTGCCGAGCTTCCTTGGGAGCCCAGGCTGGCTTAGAACTTCAAGCAATCCTCATGCCTCAGCCTCTTGAGTGCTGGGATTACAGGTGTGCGTCACCATGCCCAGCTTATTTGGTATTGGGAAATCAAACCCAGAAGCTTATGCTTGCTGGGAAAATGCTATAACCATTGAATTATTCCTCCTTGAGGTCCTCACTCCCTTTTTTTTTTTTTTTTTTTTTGGGAGACAGGGTCTCACTCTTATAGTTTAGATTGGTCCTGAACATATTATGTAGCCCAGGCTGGCCTTGGACTCATGGCAGTCCTCCTGCCTCATCCTCCTGAGTACTGACTTGGATTACAGGTGTGCATCCTCCGTCCTCCCCAGCCTTACATGGTTCTGAGGTATCGAACTCTACCTTGCACTTGTGGGCAAGTACTTTAGCTGCTGTGCCATTCCTCCAGCTCCCCCATTCACTCTTTTATAAGTGTACGGTTTCTTGGGTAGGGTGGCAAGTTCCAGCCTACCCTGGCAGCTTTGGTACTTAGAAAAAAGTGGGGGAAAAAGGGACTTTGAGGTGTAGGTCAGTGCAAGTCCCTGGCCTCAGTCCCCAGCACTACCAGTGAAGAGCAGAGGGGATAGAGCACCTGCCTAGGAAGGTGCACTTTAGCAGCTATTAAACTGCAGGAACGGCACTGTGGTTGTATTCCCCAGCTCCACATAAGCTGGGAGTGGTGGTGCACACCTGTAATCCCTGCAGTTGGGAGGCTAAGGCAGGAGGATTGCCAAGTCCAGGACCAGACTGGGCAACAGAGCGCCCTGTCTCAGAAAAACCAAAGCAAAACAAAACAAAGTCTATTTTAAACTTCAGTAGCATAATTCTGAAGATCGAACTGTAACTCAGAGGTAGCGTTATTCCTTCCTTCTCCCATGAATTAAAGAGCACCCGATTCCCCTTTAGTACAGCCCCAGAGTGGGCACTGTTGGAGGCACCAGCTCAGACTTACATTATCCTGTGCACTGACTCTTGTTTTATAATCTTTGCACAGAGATACATGTTCTTGTTTTTATTTATTTAGGTCAGTTATAGTGGAATTTTTATTATTTTGTTATCATGGAGATAGAATGAAGGTAAAGGGAAGCTCTGGGGAATGTCGTGGTCCCTAACAAGTGGTCAAGCTCTTAGAATGAGGTCATGGGCTTTGTCTGTCTGTCTGTCTGCTTGTTTGTTCATTTGTATGTTTGAGTCAGGGTCTCATTCAGTGGTACAGGTTAGTTCTGAATTCACTGTTTATCTGTAACAGCAATCCTTCTGCCTCAGCTTCCCAAACTTTGGGATTACAGTCATCTCCCACCACAGACAAGATGCTGGGTGATTGACCTCAGGGCTTTGTACTTCCTAGGCAGGTGCTCTATCCCCTCTGCTCTTCTTCCAGCCCCAAAGTGATAGACTTTCAATAGCTAGCTTTTCCTCCCCAGAGTTTCTTTTTTATGGGGGGTGGGGGGGGGCCGGTGGTATTGAGTATAGTGCCTGTGGCCTTTCTACTGAGCTATATCCCCAGTCCATTTTTTATTTATTTTTATTTTTCTGAGGCAGGGCCTTGCTCTGTGTCCTGAACTCAGTATGTAGCCCAGGCTGGTATTGAACCCATGGCAACCCTCCTGCCTCATCCTCCCAAGTGCTGGCATTACAGGAGTGCCTACCATGCCTGCCTAATATGGTGATGGGGAATCAGATCCAGGGCCCTATACTGGGTAGGCAGGCATTCCAACTGTTGTGCTATGCTCTCAGCCTTCTCATTTTTTACTTTTTGTGTTAGAGATGGTTTCACTAAGTTGCTGAATTGAGATCCTCCTGCCTCCTCCACCCAGAGTGCTGGGATTACAAACCTGTGCCGCCAGGCTCAGCCTTCTTTATTCTTTATAATTGTTGGAGATTTTTTAAAATTTTCTTCCTTTCTGTTTTTGAAACAGGGTCTTGTTCTGTTGCCCAGACTGGTTATAAACTCACTGGTGTAGCCCCAGACTGTCCTTAGACTCAGAACAATCTGCCTGCCTCAGCCTCCTGAGTGCTGGGGTTACAGGCATATGCCACCACACCCAGCTTTATATGGTGCTAGAGAATGGAACTCAGGGCCTTGTGCTTGCAAGGCAAGTACTTTAACTGCTGTGATAGCTGGAGATATACTTTAGTACCTACTTATTAACATACAGTGTCTCTATACATTGAATATGTTTGCCTAATTTTTGTCATAGCATTAGTTTATTTTGGATATCATGACAAATTCTGAGAAAATGAATTTTTATATTGTGTTTCATGTGTAATATTGTCACTTGGGACACCCAGAATAAAATTAGTGGAAGAACTGATTCTTTGATGTGGTGATGCTCTTGTGTTTTTATAGGGGAGGGCTGGTGCACTCTAAATGAATGAATAGAAATTGAGCTTACCTGTAGTGACAGTTGTAGTTAAAATTTTTAGACTTCCTTTTTTTTTGAGACAAGGTCTTTCTCCATAGTTCTGACTAGTGCGGAATTCACTGTGTCACTGTGTAGCTCAGGTTGGCCTTGAACTCATGGCAGTCCCCCTACCTCAACCTCTGGGATTATAGGCATGAATCACCAAGCCCAGCTTTATGTGGTCCTTGGGAATTGAACTCAGAGTTGTCTTCTTACTAAGCAAATGCTCTAACCACTGTGACATTCCTCTAGCCCCTTTGGATAATTTTATGTTGAGATGTATGCCTTTCTCTTGAAGGTTCCTTTTGTGATCTTCCTGGCAGGTGCTGGGTATAGTTAGATCAGCTGTCCTAGGGCTGGTGTGTCTTTCCCGCTGTTGAGTCAGGGTGGTACTCGGGAACTGGCAGTGGTGTAGCTGCTCTCTGGAGTGGCTTCCAGGGCAGTTGGGGTGGTCAGTAGTTAGTGGAGGTGATGCTCACGTGGGGCTGTGGATTCAGTGAGAACACTTGCCTGCCCGTTTCCTGGGAGGGACCCTGTAGATTCCTCACAGCCACCTTGCCCCTGCTGCATGCAGGGCTTGTTTGCTGGGGAGCAAGCAGGCCAAACAGAGGGCAGGCTTCCTTGTAGCTGGTGACGACGGTCTAGTACAGTGAACTCTTCCACGTACCATGAAAGGTTACAAATGAAGGTCTTTGTGTGCAATCCTGAGAAACTCAAGTTAGATCAGAACTGGAAAAGGATAGTAAGTGAATGCTGAAAATAAACAAAGGTTTGTGTTGTACGAGATGATCTCATCACGGAAAGAATATTGGCAGCGCCCCCCTGCAGCATCGAGCTTTCTCATGTCCTGCCTTCGGTCCATGTGGGCTGCTCCTTCTGAGCCCTTAGTCCTTCAGGTTTCTCTGTGGATTCGGATCCCAGATAAGCCCTTCTCATGACTCTGAACTGCTCACTGGCTCCTCAACAGATCTTCGTCCCTGCTCTAGCTTTTGTGTTAAGACTGGAATCAGTCCTGCTCATTTTGGATTTCAAGTGACAGTTGCCCCAAATACTTGTCATCTTTCCTAGAAGTGATAGGAGGCTGTCTTCCTGGTCTCTTCCTTACGGGACAGTTAATTTCACAGGGTGGTCTCACGGATCCTGGGGACTTGGGAGTGCTCTACGGATGCTCGGAGGTGGATACATGCCCCTGGACAGCCTTGTTCCCTGTCCCCTTCAGTTGTTATGATTTCATTTTGGAGCTTTCTTTGCTACATTTTTAATTTATTTGCTTAAGGTAGCTGGCGTTTGTTACTATTTACAGTAGCTGGTAGAAGACTCTGCGCCTGCTGTGATGCTCCTTTGGTGGCCATCTCTCCATGTGCCTTCAGTCTGTTCTCTGCCTCTCTCCTGTCTTATCGTGCAACATCTTTGCCTTTTGAACATGGGAACCAGGACTTTTCTTTGCCTTTTCAACTTAATAACCTGAAGCATTTCTGATTTTCTCCATTGCTTCCTGATGGTGTCTTTTCATCTCAGTGCCAATTTTCCCTAGCCTGAAGAATGTCTTTTTTTTTTTTTTTTTTTTTGAGACAGGGTCTCGCTCTGTAGCCTACGCTGGTCCTGAACTCACTATGGAGCCCAGGCTGGCCTGGCATTCACAGTAATTCTCCTATCTCAGCCTCCCGAGTGCAGGGATCACCGGCGTGTGCCATCATGCCTGGTGGTGCTGGGGAATCGAACTCGGGTACTTAGCTGTTGACCGACCACTTGCTAGGCAAGCACTTTAACCACTGAGCCATTCCTTCAGCCCCTGAAACCTAAATTTCTTTTCACTTACAGCTGATGTAAGCAATGGTACCATGAAGAAAGAGTCTTCTAATAAAGAAGTAGCAAGGATATGGATAAATGACATGAAAATGAGGAGCTTTTCCCCAACTATGGTGAGTAGATAGCTACATCTTACATGATAGGAAAGCATACCTGGTGCCAGGTGTAGCTGTGCATGCCTGCGTCCTGCACTCGGGGCACTGGGGCCGGGAGGGTCCCTTGGGATGTTTGTCCAGGCTGTGGACAACACAGTCAGACCCTGGCTTCTAAAGCATAACAGTACATAAGTGTAAGAAAGAGAAATACGTGTATATGTATTTAGAGACAAGGTTTTGCTCTGTAGCTCCTCAGACTGGTTGTAAACTCACTATGGAGCCCAGGCTGGCCTTGAACTCAGGGTAACCCTCCTGCCTCAGCCTCCTAAATGCTGGCATTCTAGGCGTGCACTACCACCCCCAGCTTTATGTGGTGCTGGGGAATTGAACTTAGGGCCTTGTGCTTTCCAGGCAAGTGCTTTTAACTGCTGAGCCATTCTTCCATCCTTTGAACTGCTTATTTGTGTGTGCTTTATTCCCATGCTGTCTTTGTTTCTTCAGTCTCTTCTGGGCTTTTTCTTCCTCCCCTCTGGTTTAGGGCCCGTCTGTTGCATTTCAGTAAGGATCATTTCAGTGTGGCATGGGGAGCTGGGGTACGGGCAGCCCTGTGGGTGTGGCAGCACATCTTGGGTGTTCTGTCTTCCTGAACATGCCCAGTGACGGGATCTGCCTCCAAAGCCGTACAAGGCTCTCTGTTACTCAGCATTTGTGATGAGCGTGTGCAACAGAAAGTCCCGTGTGCTTTTGGGGCCACCCGCCATGTGTCCAGCCCTGCTGTCTGTCCTGGGCACACCTACAGCTCTGTCCTTGTACCGACTGAACTGCACACAGTGCTTCTTTAAAATGACATCCTGTAGGTACTTGGTGGTCTTTCATATTTGCATATCTTTGATGGCATGTGAGGGTTTTCCCCCTAATATGTATGTATGTGATACGTAATGTTCACATCGAATTTGACTATTTTGTGCACACATACATCATGTCATAGTTGCAAGTCCTTCTCCTCCCTTTTTGACCCCCCCTACCCCCTCAGGTGTTCTTAAAGTGAACACGAAGATCTGTATCTCTTGATTTATGTGATTTTTTGGGGGTTTTCTGGGTCAAGAGAGTAGAAATCGTTTTCATAAGTTGAGGCTGCTTACAGTAAGAGATGAAAGTGTATTTTAAGTGGGAGTCCTTTCAGTAGAGGTAGGGTTGTCACCGCATAAACCTTCAACCTCGCTGGAATCAGATACACTACACAGGGTAATTGAAACTGGTGTAGTTTCTAGGAAGTAGTGTGGTACACATCCCTGATAGGTTTTCATTATGAACCTTGATCTAGTTAGGAAAAAAGACTATAGAGTTAACCAAAAATCTTTGATAGCTGTGTTTCTTAGAGGAGTTGAACCTGAGTATATATTTCATTGTAACTTATCAAATTATGTAATGATCTATTTATAAATAATTATGTGCTTTTTTCCCTTAAATTTTGGAAATGCAGTAAGATTCAGGTCAGTTGATGGTGCATTTTTAATTAACTTCTCTGGATAGCACTGTGTGTGTAGTTCATCTTGTAAGAAGTAAAGTTTAGATTTTATCTTTGGTAAATGTAAAATGTGACAATCTTCTGGATTAAGTAGTGACACCGGACAACAGAGGTTTCAGGGCGGTGCTCAGCTGAGACTCTGAGCTGGGTGGGAGGCAGGCCTCCATGGCAGCAGCTTGCCTCATGCACTCATGGAGTAGGTGTGGTGCGGCCCAAGACCCCTGTCTGAGCAGGCTGTGAAAGCGTTAGTAGGCGCAGTGGAGCAATGAGTACTTACATGACAGTAAACCAGGAGGACACTCACCTTGTGGAAGGAAGTGGCAGTGGGAGATTGGGCTCCACAGACTTTGAGCTTGAAGGACTTTGTTCTTGGTGTAGCACCCTGAGGAGCCAGGTGCCAGTGGACAGAAAGGCCTGTTGGTGATCTGGGAGTATTGGCTGCGGGGAGGCTGGTTAGTAATCTGAAAGGGAGATTCAAAGGGCCTGACCTAGGGGGATTGCAGGAGCGGGGGGGGGGGGGGGGTTGTCTTGTCTTCTCTGTACTGGGGATTGAACCTAAAGCCTTTTTCCTAGGCTGCATCCCAGTTGACATCTCAGTAGGTTGCTAAACTGGCCCAGGCTGGTCTCGAACTTCCTCTCCCTCCTGCCTCGTGTCTCCCAGGATGTTGGGGTTGTAGATATGCGCTGCCTTGCCTGGCTGCAGGAGGGGACTGGAGAAGGGCAAGAGAAAGGGGGAAACAGGAAGGTGGTCCATGTCTGCATATCACAGTCCCACTTTCGGATGTGGGGATAGCACAGTGTAGTGCTTGTGAGATTTCAATCAGGGACTGGGAAGGCGAATGTAGGTAGTGCCCAGTTCATGTGGCACGTGTATACAGCATTTGGGAGCTGGTGTTTGGAGACTAATGGCGCGTTTGTCATGAAAAGTCTGATGTCTCGTCCATGGTCCCACTTGAGCTTGCGATCTGTTTTGCTGAAGGGCTGCCGAATTCTTTGTTGGTGAAGCGTCCTGTAGCCGATTACAGCCTGGCAGCCTGTGGACTAAAACAAAGCGCATGTGTTGTCTTTACTCTCTACAGTATATTCAAGAATTTTGAATATGTTGCTGGCACATAAAAATCTACATTTCCAGATTCTCTTTAAAAAAAGACCTGACATGCCTGACCCTATGCTCCACACCTGGTAGAACTTGCCTGGCGCTGAATCTCAAGGTCTCCTGTGTTGGGCGCCACTGTCAACTGCGTGCGTGCTCTACTCTTCAGTCTCAACCTTCCTGTCATACCTGGCTTAATCCCTCTCCTGTCCTTAGCGGTTTTTCTGCTCTGTGGGCATATACCTGTACTCTCCAATATCTGGGATGCTGAGGCAGGAGAATCAAGAGCCCAAGCAGTGTCCTGGTGGCTTTACTGTAGGGGAGAGTCTTCCTAGTCCCTAGTTCCTTCCTCCTACCCCCGGAGGCCCTGTGGGGAAGCATGCAGCTACAGCAGCCAGTCATGGGCTTGCCAGGGGCCAGTGTAACTGCCGTGCCCAGTTGTACTCACGTGTGCCACAGCTTGGGAGTCACTGTGGCCTCTGTGCTGCTCGTGCCTGTGGTGACACAAGTGTGAAGTCCGTTTCTGAACTCTGTAGGATCTGTAGGAGCCTTTGAACTCGGGCCTTCTGGGCTTTTAGGATCTGAGGAGAGCAGGGGAGCAGGAAGAGGGAGGTGAGCTGAGAACGGGTGAGGCCCAGTGAGGTCCTGCGTGACCGAGGCTGCTCTGTGCTTCTTGTTCTTTCTACTCTTGGGATAGGACAGAAAGAGGGAGAGTGAGAGGTTCCGTCTAGGAAGCCTGTTGAAGGGCACAGTTGTTCTGGGTGGCAGGAGGATGGAGCCCTGTGGTGACACAGTTGTGTGTGAGGGGCCAAGTAGGTCACCACTGTCAGTGCTCATTGGACAAGCAGGAAAGCCAGGAAGTATGGCCTGGATTTTTAGGATGATGCACACGCCATGCCATGTGGTCCTGGCTGAGGATCACTGACATTCCTAGAGAGAGGCATGTTCTCTCGGTGGCTGGGCCTCCAGTCTATGGATTTGGATTGACTGCACTTTCTGTGTTTCAGAAGGTTCCTGTTGTAAAGGAGGAAGATGAGCCGGAGGAAGAAGATGAAGACGAGATGGGGCATGCAGAGACCTATGCGGAATATATGCCAATAAAATGTATGTCTTTGGACTTTGTCAAAATAAAGACAAACTTCTCATCTCCTCTTGACCATAACTGTCCCCACACTCTTTCCTGTTGGTATATATAGCTATTGAGAAACTCAGCGTTTGACAGATGTGAACTTGGTGATTTTATTTTTACTTATTTTTTTCTGAGGCAGGATCTTACTCTGTAGTCCCGGCTGGTTCTGAGCTCACTGTGGAACCCAAGCTGCCCTTGAACTTACTGCGGTCCTGCCTCAGTCTCCGAAGTGCAAGGATTATAGGCATGCCCTGCCACGCCCAGCTCACGTGGTGCTGAGGTACTTAGTGCTCACTAGCAAGTATTTTAATCACTGAGCTATTCCTCCAGCCCTGGTGATTTATGTAAAAGTTCTCTGGAGGATTTTTTTAATTTCCTACATAAATTTAGGACCTTGTTTTAATTTATTATTATTTTTTTTTCAGTATTGTGGTTCTAGCCAGTTTTTTTATACTGAACTATGTTCCCAGCACCCATGTCCCTTTTTTTTTTTATTCAGAAGACAAGGTCTGGCTAAGTTAAGTTACCTAGGCTGAGCTAAAACTTGTGAACTTATAATCCTTTTGTCTCAGCTTCTTCCCAGAGTGCTAAGATTGTAAGTGTGCCAACATACCCATCAAGAATTTTTATTGATTGACAAATTGATTGGCACAAGTTCTTGCTCTGTAGCCCAGGCTGATCTTGAGCTCAGCTCTATAGCCCAGGCTGTCCTCACACCACTGCAGTCTTCCTGCCTCAGTCTCCTGAGTGCTGCGATTATAGACATGAACCACTGTGCTGGCTTATATGGTGCTGGAGAATCAAATTCAGGGCCTTACACTTGATAGACAAGCACTCTGTTAAGATATGCTCCTAGCACCTAGAACCTTGGTGTTTTGGTTTTTGTTTTTTTCTTTCTTGAGACAAAGTCTCACCATATAGTCCATGCAGGCCTGAAGTTGAAGTCTTTAATACTCAGTACTAAAGAGGCTGGGGACATAGCCAGCACTTAGGACGTTTGCCAGCAAGTGCCAGGCCGTAAGTGCAATTCCCCAGCACCACATAAGCAGGAGACAGTGGCACACACATCTTTAAGCCTTTAATCCTACTCTCTGAGGCTGAGGCTGAGGCTGAGGCTGAGGCAGAAGGATAGTTTTGAGTTGAAAGCCAGCCTGGGATACATAGGTCAGGGCCAGCTTGAAATAGAGAGCAGTTCCCTACGTATGTCAAAAAAAGGAAAAATCAAAAAGAAATCCCAAAACTCAAAAAACTTGAGTTGCATTTTGCTTCATATTAATTTTAGAAATAACAGATAAAAATTATACTTTTAATATTTATTTATAAGTTTATCAAAAATTGTATGATTGGGCTGGAGGAATAGTTCAGTAGTACAGTGCCTGCCTAGCAAGTTCATGGCCCTGGGGTCAGTTGCCTAGCACCACATAAGCTGGACATGGTGGCTCAGCCCTGTAATCTCAGCACTCTAGAGGCAGGGGAGGAAGACTGACTTAGTTTGAGATCAGCCTGGACTACACAGTTCAAGACCAGCCTGGGCTACAGAGTGAGACCCTGTCTCAAAAAAAATTTTGGATTTTGTTTTCAGTTTGATACTACAGATTGAACCTAGAAGTACTATACCACTGAGCTATACCTTTTTTTTACTTTTTTTTGAGACAGATTATTAAACTCAAAGATTCTTAAACTTCGCCCAAGTTACCTAATTTTAAGTTATCAGTGGTAGGGTAAACAGGTGGCATCTTTCTATAATGTAGCACTCTAGAAGCCTAAGGCAGGAAGACTGGGAGGTCAAGCCAGTTAGGGCAGTTTAGCAAGAGTTTTTTAAAGTTTCAAAACATAAAATTTTTTCCTTTTTTTTCTTTCTCTCTCTCTCTCTCTTTTTTTTTTTTTGAAAGACAGGGTCTTTCTCGATGATTCAGGCTGGTCCTGAACTCACTATGTAGTCCTGGCTGGCCTCAGACTCACAGCTGTCCTCCTGCCTCACCTTCCCAAATCCTAGGATAATAGATGTGTGCACCACGCCCAGTTTATGTGGTGCTGGGAAATCAAACTCGGATCCTAGGCAAGCACAACCGCAACTGTTCCCCGAATTTTAAAAAAATTTAAAAGGTCTGAATATAAATTGGTTCCCTAAATTGAAGCCCTAGTATCTCAAAAAAAAGTTGCAGATTATGATATCTAACGTTTTGTTTTTGTCTTCCCAATAAATTTTCATAACAAGATTGAGGGACTAGAGGCAAAGCTCAGTGTTAAAAATACTTGCCTGGCAAGTAGAAGATGTTGAGTTTGATTCCCTGGCACCATATATGCATTCCTACAATCTCAGCATTCGAGAAACTAAGGTGGGAGGATTGCCATGTGTTTGAGGCCAGCAGGTGCTACATAGTGATTTCCAAACTAGCCTGGACTACAGAGCAAGACCTTTCTCCAAAACAAAACAAAAAGTTTTCTTGAGAGGATTGAGTTTGTCTCTGACTCTTTTAAACCAGAGATGAGCACATGGAGTGTGGACAAATCTGTACACTGCCTCTTAGAGTAAATAAAGTCTTGCTGGAACATAGGCCTGCCCTTTTTTTGAAAAAAAAAAATGCCTTTGATTGCTTTTGTACTGTAATTGGAAGGTTAAGTAGTTAAAAACAGAATGTCCTGTAGAGCTGAAACATTTACTGTTGGAATCTTTCTAGAAAAAGGACTAGTTGGGCTTGGTAGTGCACGCCTATAATGCCACCACTGCAGCTGTAATCCAGGACTGAGGCAGGAGGATTGCTTTGACTTTGAGGCCAGCCTGGGTACACAGCAAATATAGAACCAGCTTGAACTACAGAGTGAGACCTTGTCTCAAAAAAAAAAAAAAAAGGAAAAAGTTTGTCAGCCACTATTTAAAATTATTCACATCAAACGTTTTTTTATGAGTTGTCATGTTATATTCAGGGTTTTCTTTCAGAGTAAAAGTGTATTGTCACAGAACATTGATTTCATGCCATGGTCTTCTTAGTCCAAGCACACGCTCTACCACTGAGCTGCATCCCCAGACTTTTGGTTTTTTTTGTTTGTTTTGGGTTTTTTTTGAGACACGGTCTTGCTCTACAATGAGTTCAGGCTGGTCCTGAGCTTAATATGGTCTCAAACTCAGGCAGTTTCTCCTGCCTCAGCCTCCTGAGTGCTGGAAATATAAGTTGAGTGCAAGCATTTAACACTTGAGCTATTCCTCCAGCCCCTTATCCTTACTTTTTAAATCTAGGTTAGTGAAATATGTTATTTCACTATTTATTTCTGGAGAACCCTGTGGTACAAACTTAAGTCATTTGTTTTATTTTTATTTTTTATTTTTGTTTGGAGATGAAGTCTTGCTGTGTTGCTGAACTGTAAACTGTTCATTTTCCTCCTGTAGCTACTGAGTAGGCTCCTGCGTAGGAGCGCCTTGTGGAGGTGCCACCACCATATCTGCTTAAAGTCTATAGTTTTCAGCTGTGTATATAGATTTTTCTTTTTTTATCTTTCTTTCTTTCTTCCTTTCTTTCTTTTTTTTTAGTGAAACAGAATTGTGCTCTGTAGTAGTCCATCCTGCATCTGAACTCAGTATGTAGCCAAGGCTGGCCTCAAAACTTACAGCAGTCTTCCTGCTTTGTCCTCCTGAAAGTTGGGATTCTGAGAATGTGCCGTCATCCCCAACTTTCAGCTAGATATTTTTGTCATTATGTCTGTGACTAAAGCATATATATTATTTTAGTGAAGTTTTAGCAGTACTTTCCCATACTAAGTAGCTTTTGTTTCCCTGAGGATTGAACCCATATCTCTGTGCACGCTGGGTGCGTGCTTGCCTTAGTCATGACCACAGACCTCACAGGTAGCTCTTCATTGGAGGCTTTGAGTGGATAACTATGCGTGTATTTCTTCTGTCAAAAGAAGACTGTTGCAGTGTTTTATAGGGAAATTGGAAATGCTGTTTGAATGATTGATGTGAAGTATTCTAAAATTTTCATCTAGTGAAAATTGGCCTGCGTCATCCCGATGCTGTAGTGGAGACTAGCTCGCTGTCCAGTGTTACTCCTCCCGACGTTTGGTACAAGACGTCCATTTCTGAGGAGACCATTGATAACGGCTGGCTGTCGGCGCTGCAGCTTGAGGCCGTTACGTATGCAGCCCAGGTAAGCCGGAGTGAGCGAGTGTGTACTGCACATTTTCATTTGTATTAGTCCATGTACGAAAGTTGTAATCTGGAGGGACAGATTCTTGCGTGAGAGACTTCGAGTGTGGTTTCTGTAGAACTCTTGTATATTAATAAATAAAGGGAGCAGCAGGGGTGTGTAAAGTGCTTCCCAGGGGCACAAGAGCGTTTTCTCTCTTGGGGAGTTTACTGAGGACATCTGCAGAAACCAGAAGTGCAAGTGCGTACATCCTCTGATCTCACTGCTCCCTTCCGTGGATCTACTCCTGCATAGGAGCATCATACAAGGTGTCATCTCTTGGGCTGGGAGCACCTGCTCGCCTGCATTGTGGGGGGTTGAGCAGGCTGGTGCCGCTGTGCTGCTTTTATAACATGAGGCCGTGAGCTGCTGTCCTATCCTTAGCCTTGAGAAAGATTTTGGTCGTGCTCCATTTCAGTAAAGTAATTCACGACCCAACTGCCAGGTGTCCCCTACAGTTATGAGTGATAAATAAGTTCACAGCTGATTATGCAAGTTTTCTTTTTCCCTTTTTCTTTCTTTTTAT
Source organism: Ctenodactylus gundi (assembly GCA_004027205.1). NCBI lineage: Eukaryota > Metazoa > Chordata > Mammalia > Rodentia > Ctenodactylidae > Ctenodactylus > Ctenodactylus gundi. The sequence goes on along the minus strand of PVKB01000534.1, from coordinate 279,240 downwards.
TTTATTTTTTTTTTTTGAGAGAGAGTCTCTCACTCTGTAGCCCAGGCTGCTCCTGAACTCACTGGTGGAGTCCAGGCTGGCCTTGGACTCAGCATAGTTTGCTTGCCTCAGCGTCCTGAGTGCTGGGATTACAGACAGACATGTACCACCACACCCAGCTTAGGTGGTGCTGGGGAAAGGAACTCAGGGCCGTAAACTTAAAAGGCAAGTGCTCCAACCGCTGTGCCGTTCCTCCAGCCTCTTGATTAGACAAGTGTTGAAAGGGCATGATAAGGCATCTCAGGTAGTAAAGAGAGCTCACGGGAGGGTAGCAAGAAAAATGCCAAGTGGCCCTGTCCTCGGTGTCCACACCGAAGGCCAGGTGCCATGCAGTCCAGCAGTGGGGCATTGGCGTATTCCTGGTGCCATAGTGAAAGAGGAAGCAGAGTACCCCAAAATTAGCTTGGTTACCTGTCTTTTCTTTTTCAGCAACACGAAACATTCCTACCTAATGGAGATCGTGCTGGCTTCTTGATAGGTGACGGTGCTGGTGTAGGCAAAGGCAGGACGATAGCAGGGATCATCTATGAGAATTACCTTCTGAGCAGAAAGAGGGCGTTGTGGTGAGTGCGAGGCGCCGTGGGCTTCGCTGAGGCCTGGCCAGCTTCCGGGGAACTTTTCATGAGTACTTTTTTTTTTGACGTGTCAAGACCTGGCTTTATTCTTGAATTCTACTAGAGTGATGTAATTTGGATTTCTTTCTTTTTAAGTCTCTTTTTCTTTTTTATGACAGGTTCAGTGTTTCAAATGACTTAAAGTATGATGCTGAAAGAGATTTGAGGGATATTGGAGCAAAAAACATTTTGGTCCATTCATTAAATAAGGTATGAAAGTTCCCTGTTCGCTTGGTGTTTCAGTAAATACTGACTCATTGGAGATGGGAATCAGAGTTTCTACTCTGGAAGGTTGTCATGGGGATTCAGCGAATTTCCAAAGCAAGCCTAGCCAGTGCCAGCCACTGTTACTACTCATGTGTCCTGTGTGCCAGAGCCATGCCGGGCGGCCATGGTATGTAGTAACAAAATGACGATTGTCCTTGTCATAATGGAACTTGTTCTCTAGTTTTTAGTAGAGGTGTGTGTGTGTGTGTGTGTGTGTGTGTGTGTGTGTGTATTTGTTTGTGTTTTTTTTTTTTTTCCAGATAGGGTCTCACACTATAGCCCAGGCTGGTCCTGAATTCGCTCTGTAGCCTAGGGTTACCTTGGACTTGACAGTCCTTATGCCTCAACCTCCCAGTGGCAGGTTTTACAGGTGTGCACCACCACACCCAGCTTTATGGGTTGCTGGGAAATCAAATCCAAGCACTTTAACTCGTGTGCCATTTCTCCAGCCCCTTGTTTTGTTTCATGGGTGGTACTCAGGATTGAGTGCAAAACCTTCACACTGAGCTGCATTCTCAGCCCAGATTTTAGTTTTGATTTTGAGACAGATTCTAAGTTTCTGTGTAGCTTATGATGGGCTGTCTTCCCTTTCTCTGCCTCCTGGAATTCTGGGATTACATTCCCGTCCCACTGGGTCTGGCTTAGTGGTGTTTTTATCTTTGTTTTTTAATTTAAATCCAGGGGCTCAGTGTGGGGAGGTACTGTGCCTGTCATTGTAGGGGATCAGATCCTGTGTGGTACATAGAGGGTGCTGTGGTTTTGCAGGCTGATTTCAGTATTAGTTTAGATACTGGACCTGAGTGCCTGTACCTGGGTTTGTGGAAAAACAATTGTGTGAAGTGGGAGATAAAGAGTGTCATTGTCTAAAGAACAATTAAATGGGGAGGTCGTTGCTCAGTGAGCAAGTTTTTACTGACATGTGGCACGCGTGTTTGATGGTTATAAAGGTAGAGTAGACAGGCCTGGATCCTATACAGGTGCCTCCCTATTGGCCCTCAGAGACGAGGTCAGTAGGTAGATGTGTGTGGATATCCATTTGCTACTTTCTTTGTGAGTCTTGAGGTAGTTTTTTCACTAAGCGGATTGGTAGCTTGTGTACTATGTTTTGAAAACTAAAAACATGAAGTTGGCAACTATGTGTTTCATTTCTCAGCAGTGTAATTGAAGAAAGATATTAAACTATTATAATTTTTATGTTTCTCAGCTTAATCATTTTTCTTGTAGTAAATGCACAATAAATACTTGTAAACGCTGTGAATATTATTATAGTGGATCTTTAAAACTTTTTTTGGTAACAGACTATTTCGAGACTTTGTAAGCTAGATTCTTGTAAAGCTAGATGCGGTGGTACATGCCTATAATCCTAATGCTCAGGAGGCTGAGGCAGGAGGATTGTTTGAAGCCAGCCTGGGCTCTGTAGTGAGTTCACGACCTGCCTGGACTACAGAGTGAAAACTAGATCCTTGTACCATAAAGGGGTGGGTTGATTGTGTGTACACACAGAAGAAGATAATTTGTACATCATTTTTTGTTTTGTTTTGTTCTTTTGATTTTTTGTTTTTGATTCTTGGCCTCGACTCTGTAGTCCAGTCTGGCCCAGAGCTCACCATGGAGCCCAGGCTGGCCTCAAACTCAGTAACCCTCTTGCTTCAGCCTCCCGAGTGCTGGGATTACAGGCCTGCGCCACCATGCTCAGTTTATACAGTGTTGGGGGTTTGACCTTAAGGTGTTGAGCTTGCTGGCCAAGTGCTTCAACTGTTGAGCTATTTCTCCAGCCCTGTACACTATTTTAAGTAGTGCATTCATTTTTTTGAGTCTGTTGTCACCTTGCCCTGGTAAGAAAGTTCTGCTGTAGAAGTTTAGATTAGATAAATGTTTCTGAGAGGAAGGATGTACTAATTAAAGTATTCTTGTTTCTGTTTCAGTTTAAATATGGAAAGATTTCTTCTAAACATAATGGAAGTGTGAAAAAGGGTGTGATTTTTGCTACTTATTCTTCCCTCATTGGTGAAAGCCAGTCTGGTGGCAAGTATAAAACCAGGTTAAAGCAGCTTCTGCATTGGTGCGGTGATGACTTCGATGGAGTAGTATCCTCTATGGCTACAGTTTCTATTTTCTCATGGCACAAGTGTTATATAAGGATAGACCTTTGGAGAAGAAGAATCCTGAGATCAGATGCATAGACTGCTGGGATGAGAATTGTGACGAGTAGAGTTCCAGGGGTGGAAAGTGGGTGTGTGCAGTCTGTTGTGTAGGAGAGCAGTCCTACAGCTCCTGCTCAGCATGAAGGTGGTATTGTGTGGACTGCTGGCCACTGCTGCTCACCTGGCTTCCTACCACCTATGTACATGGGAATGTGCCTGGGACAGAAAGGTGAAGGCGTGTTGCTGACTTAGTGATTTGCAGGCTGTCTGCTCACAATGTCTTAACACACCATCCCTCAGCAAGCACCTCACATTTTGAAATGCTGGTTAAGTCGGTGACCTATCATGTTTTTCTGTACGGGCTTCACCAAAATGACCTGTGTGGTGGACAGTTCTTGCTGTAGTGGATCATTTCTGATTATGTGTTGGCTAAGATAAGTATCAGGGTCAGTGGCCTGGTCAGAGGGTCATGAGGAACCCAGAGGAGAGGTGCAGAGAGGCCGCTCTTTGTGTGTGAAGTAAAGGGAACAGTCCAAAGGCCTCCTGGAAATGAAAGTTTCCTCTCCCTAAATATTGGCAGACATTTAAGGCTCCTCTGGTGTGTTCCTTAATTTGTTCCTTACAGATAGTGTTTGATGAATGTCATAAAGCAAAGAACTTATGTCCTGTTGGTTCTTCAAAGCCTACCAAGACAGGCCTGGCAGTTTTAGAGCTTCAGAACAAGTTGCCAAAAGCTAGAGTTGTTTACGCTAGTGCCACTGGTGAGTATTATTTAATTAAGATACATGAGCTGGGCCCAGGCACACAGACCTAGTGTCCCAGCACTGGAGGCTGAGGCGGGAGGATTGCAAGTTCAAGCCCAGCCTGGACAAGTTACTAATTTAGTGAGACTCTGTCTGAAATAAATAATAAAAGGGGTTACAGAGGGTTGCTCAGGTTAAAGGCCGTGGCTTCAGTCACAGTACTGCCAAAAAAGGGGAAAATGTGAATAATTTAGGCTACTATAATATCTGTGGGAATTTTCCAGGTGCTTCTGAACCACGCAACATGGCCTATATGAACCGACTTGGAATCTGGGGTGAGGGAACTCCGTTTAGAGAGTTCAGTGATTTTATTCAAGCAGTGGAACGCAGGTAAAGCACCTAACCATGCATACTCCCAATTCACGGCTACAGATGCGTGGCTGCTGAAAGCCTCTTGCTGTATGTTAATGTCCTGCATGATGTATTGATAGTTCCTGTTCTTTAATCTTCCTCAGAGGCGTTGGTGCCATGGAGATCGTTGCCATGGACATGAAGCTGAGAGGAATGTACATTGCCCGACAGCTGAGCTTCACGGGAGTGACCTTCAAGATTGAGGAAGTGCTGCTTTCTCAGAGCTATGTTAAGATGTATAACAAAGCCGTCAAGCTGGTGAGCGAGGGGTCTCAATTCCTGATGTCTTCAACATGATGAGTTTTCTCAGCCTACGAATAGGCAATTTTGCTAGGAAATGGCATATAAGTTGCTGCATTGTGGTCTGTTTATAGTCAGTATTTTTTTTTCCAAAACTTCCAATTTTTATTTTGGTAAAGTCGTAAAAAATAGACATTTATTTCAGGCGTGTGGTTCTCTAAATGACTGCGTTAGATAGTAAGAGTCAGTAGCACTTCTTCATGAGCATCCTGTAATCATCGATTGCACTTCTCAAATTATTGAAAGTGACTTGGCCCGAATGGGTCATTTTTGTTTTTTATTTATTTATTTATTTATTTATTTTTGCTCATACCTTGAATGGGTCATTTTTAAATACTGTTGTCCTGTGAAGGAACGTGTGAGTTGTAGCTTGTGTGTCCCTAGTGGGTCATCGCCCGGGAGCGGTTCCAGCAGGCCGCCGACCTGATTGATGCTGAGCAGCGAATGAAGAAGTCCATGTGGGGCCAGTTCTGGTCTGCGCACCAGCGGTTCTTCAAGTATTTGTGCATAGCCTCGAAGGTGAAGAGGGTTGTCCAGCTAGCCCGGGAGGAAATCAAGAATGGAAAAGTGAGTTGGAAAATACGTGAAGAAATTCTGTTTGGTTAAGTTGTTTTGTTTTTGTAAGTAGGAGGATTTATGCTAATAATTTTTAGTCTTCCTAAATGATAGTTGTAAAAATATTAATGTGGTGGACTGGGGACGGAGCTCAGTGACTAGAGCACTTGCCTAGGAAGCTCACGGCCCCGGGTTGTAATCCTAACACCACGTACTAGCTGGGCGTGGTACAACATGCCTAGAACACCAGTATTCAGGAGGCTGAGTCAGGAGGACAGTCTGAGCTAGTTTAAGACCAGCCTGGACTACAAATAGCGAATTTATATTTAAAAAATGTAGAAAGTATACTTTTCTCGGTTCTAAAAGCAGTACTTGTTTAGAGGGTGTTTGTATTGTTTTGTTTCTTCAATACTGGGAATGGAACCTAGAGTTTCATGCGGTCCAGGCAAGCTCTCATCCAGTGAGCTACATCTCTGTAGCTCACAGTACTTGGCACTGGTGTGTGTGGCCTGAAGTTTTTATCTCCTTTCTTCCTGCCGTCCTCCCTCCTGCCTGCCTTCCCTTCCCTGCCTACTTGAAATTGAGCCTCTAAGGTATTCCCAACCGTTACTGTTTTTAATTAACACACACACACACACACGCACACACACACACACACACACACACACACACACACGTACGTACGTACGTACGTGTGTATGTGTGTATATTTTTTTCTTCTTTGGGACAGGTTATTGCTCTGTAGCCCAGTCTGGTCCTGAACTCACTGGTGTAGCCCAGGCTGGCTTTAGACTCAGGTCAGTCTGCCTGCCTCAGCCTCCAACAGACATGCACTGCTGAGCCCTGCTTTAATTTTGTGTTCGAAGAAGGGATTAAACCCAAAACATTGCCATATTTTTCTTTTTCTGATTTTTTTTTTTCCTGAGATGAAGTCTCATTAAGTTATCCAGACTGGGTTTGAATTTACTGATTTACTGTCTTTGTCTCTCAGTCTTCCAGAGTGCTGGGTTTACAGGCATGTACCACTTCATCTGGCCATTTTTGTTTTTGTTTTTTTGATGTAGGGACTCACTTCATAGTCTAGGTTGTTCATAAACTTGGTACAGAGCCCAGGTTGCCTTGAACTCCCAACAATGCTCCTGCGTTAGCCTCCTGAGTATTAGATGAGAAGTGTGCACCGTGATACCCCCATATGTGCTACTGGGAAATCATCTCAGGACCGTAGACTTGCTAGGCAAGTGCTCTGGCTGCTAGACCTTTCTTTTAGCCCTTCTAGGGCTTTTTCTTTGGTTTTCTTTTGTTTTTGTTTGTTTGTTTCTTTCTGATGTGTAACTGTTACCCTAAAATACACTGGGCTGAGTTAGGGATGTATTTCAGTGAGTCCTGTCCCATGTTCTATTCATTTTTAAATTTAATTTTTATTTCCCTTCTATGTCTTTTGTGGCACTGGGGACTGAATCTAAAGCCTCTTTGCTGGCTTGCTGGCTTATTTATTTATTCATTTATTTTTAAGGGCAGTGTCTCACTTTGCAGTCCAGGCTGGCATCAACTCACAGCAGTCCTCCTGATTCAGCTTCCTGAGTACTGGGATTATAGGCATGCCCCACCACGACTAGCTTACGTGGTGCGGGGGAATCGAACTCATGGTCTTGTGTTTACTAGGCAAGCACTTCAACCACTGTGCTATTTCTCCAGCCCTGCTATTTTCATTTTGAGACAGGATCTTTGTTGCTGAGTTTCCCAGACTGTACACAAACCTGAGACCCTTTTGTCTCAGGCTCCCAGAGTGCTGGGATTACAGGTTTTCACCTCAGTCTCCAGGCTCAGTATTCTTTTTCATAAATGTTTAAAATGTGTATTGATGAGAAACAAGCATATTTTTGTTTATAATCAATTTATTTTTTTTCCAGTGTGTTGTAATTGGTTTGCAATCTACAGGAGAAGCTAGAACATTAGAAGCCTTGGAAGAGGGAGGAGGAGAATTGAATGATTTTGTTTCGACTGCCAAGTAATGTCTATTTTTCTGAGTTTCTACTTAGATTGGTGCAGATCTTAGCATTTCTTTCAGAAGGCCTTCTGATCAAACATGTGGCATCTTTAAGAGTTTCCTCTTGTTTTCTGGATAATAGTATTTCCATTGGGCAGCAGTGACAGGAATGTCATAACTTTGAAAGAGTGAGCATTTTGTTGACATGACACAGGATTAGCGGAAGTGCCTTGTGCATGTTTACATATCTTGGAACGCTGTATCAGTGGGACTTAGCTTTAGTTTCAGTTTTTGTGTTTTTAACATTACTGTTATTTTCAACTGGGCCAGTAAATTAGTTGGCCTAATACAATCTTCTGTAAAAATTGGAAACAAGCATGTGATCCTCAGAGAGCCTACTCATTATTGATGTATTTTTGAGGCTGGGTCTTAAGCTCACTATGGAGCCTAGGCTAACCTCAAATTCACAACAATCCTCCCACCTCTGCCCCTTGAGTGCTGGGGTTACAGGCGTGTGCCACTGCACCTTGTTTATGTGGTGCTGGAGAATTAAACTCAGGGCCTTGCATTTGCTATCCAAGTGCTTTAACTACTGAGCTGTGCCCCCAGCTTCAAATAAAGCCTTTTAAAAACTATTACCTCTCCTTATAAAATTAACCACCCAATTTCTCCACTATCCCTTCTTGCCCATGGAGGTTTTTTAAGTGTTCCTTTGAAAGTAGATGTAGTTGGAAACTTGATACATAGTTTTTTCCTTAACTCCCTGAAGTTGTCAGGCCCAGCATGTGGCTGCTGATGAGTTACAGTGACTAGTCCAGGTTCAGTTGTGCTATAAATGTGGGATTTACCACCAGCCTCAACGATTCCTTTAAAAAATAATGTAAAGCACACCACTCGGGAGGCTGAGGCAGGAGGATTGCTGTGACTCCAAGGCCAGGCTCGTCTCCATAGTAAGTGTAGGACCAGCCTGGGCCACAGAGCAATACCCTGTCTCAAAAAAAAAATTAATAATGGTGATAGTATAAAGCACCTTAATCATTACATATTGGAATAATATGGAGAGCTGTGCAAAGTATATCGTGAACGGTTAGTGACAGATATGGTGACTAAGGCCTGTTAGCCTAGTGTTTAGGAGGCTGAGGCAGGAAGGTAATGATTTCAAGGCAGCCTAGAATATGTAGTGAGACCCTTTTTGTTTGTTTGTTGGAGACAAGGTCTCACTCTAGCCCAAGCTGGTCAGGACCTCACTTTGGAGCCCAGGCTTACCTTTGCCTTGTGGCAGCCTTCCTGCCCTGGCCCTTCCCTATGTCTACCTCACTGGGGTTACAGATATGCCCCACCACTCCCAGCTTAGATGGTGCTGGGAAATCATTCCTCCGGCATTGCAGTTGCTGGGCAAGTACTTTAACTGCTGTGCCATTCCTCCAGTCCCTTCACCCTATCTTAAAGCAAAAGGTGGAACTAGTTTCACCAGTTCCTTTTTTCTTGGTTTCTTTTTTGTTTTCATTAGTGGAGGTTGAACCCATGGCCTTCACACTGAGCTACATCTCAACTCAATATTTTGGGGAGGGGTGTGCAAGAGTATGGTGTCTCGCTGTATGGCCCAGACTGGTCCTGAACTCTCTGTAAAGCCCAGGTTGGCTCTGGACTTATGACAGTCCTCCTGACTCAGCCTCCCAAGTGTTGGGATTATGGGCCTGCACCACCACGCCCAGCTTATGTGGTGCTCACATACTTAGTGCTTGATTTAGCACTTACGAAGCAAGTGCTTTAACTGCTGACCCATTCCTCCAGCCCCTCTAGGAAATTTAATCTTTATTTTGAGACATGGTCTTGGTAAGTTGCTAAGTTGAGCAGGCTGAGCTCGAACTTGCCATCCTCCTGTCTTAGCCTCCGAGATTTCTGGAATTGTAGGCTTGTGTCTTCATGCCTGGGTCTTGTTTTCTAAAGTACTAAATTATATTGAGGTGTGTTGGTGGTTGCTATTTTTTGAGGCAGGGTCTAGCTCTATAGTCCAGGCTGTTCCTGAACTCACAGTGTAGCCCCAGCTGGTCTTAAATTTATGACAGTCTTTCTGCCTCAGCCTCTGAAGTGCTGACATTACAGACATGTGCCACCATATCTAGTTTATGTGGTGCTGGGGAATCCAACCCAGGGTCTTGGGCTTGCTAGGCAAGCACTGTAACCTTTGAGGTATTCCAGCAGCCCTTGCTTTGTTTTTTAATTAGCTGATGTGGTTTTATTATGTTGTCCAGGCTTTTCTGAAACTTAAGGGCTTAGGTGATCCTCTTGCCTCAGCCTCTAAAGTGGCTGAGACTCTTAAGTGTGTGCCACAATTCTGGGCTGTTTTTTACTTCTTGGTGTATCTTTGTAGAAAATGTGAAAACTGCGCAGGTGGCTTGATATGCATTGTATTCTGGTGGGATGGGCATGGCCTAGAAAATTTGAATGCATGACAATGCGAATAATAATACTTTCTAACATGGAATAAAGTATTTTTTTCAAAAATTATATTATCAATAAAACTTCATATGTAATTAGTTATTTTGCCAGATGAGGTAGTAAAGTAATTGTCACTCTTTCTTTTCGACAGAGGAGTGTTGCAGTCTCTCATTGAAAAACACTTTCCTGCTCCAGACAGGAAAAAGCTTTATAGTTTGCTAGGAATTGATTTGACAGCACCCAGTAACAACAGTTCCCCAAGAGATAGTCCATGTAAAGAGAACAAAGTAAAGAAACGGAAAGGTGAGTTCTGTACAGGGTGTGGACAGTGCGTTCTGCGGGGCGCTTTGGGACAAGCCGGCTGCACTGTGGAATGAATGGGCTCCTTCATCTGGCAGGAGCTTGTGTGTTTGTGAATGAAGAATTCATCCTCCCATGTTTACAGAGAGCTGGTGTGGGTGATAGGTTTGTAGCTGTGTGGCTATGCACACATTGCCATAAACACTTTCAGAAATGAGACGTTTCCTGTTGTATGAACAGGTAACTACAGTGCAGAGAGAGGAGGGGTTAAGGGACATTCCCAGAGTCACCTAGCTAATAACTCGTGGGAGATAAAATCTGGGTCTGTTCACTTCTCTCACTTTTTTTTTTTTTTTTTTTTTTTTTGTGAGACAAGGTCTTGCTCTGTAGCTAGGCTGGACCTGAACTCACTGGTGTAAGCTTTGGATACAGAAGAGTCAGTCTGCCTCAGCCTCCTAAGTGCAATGATTACAGGTGCGTGCTGCCATACCCAGCTTTTTGTGGTGCTGGGGAATTCAGCCCTGGGCCTTGTGCTTAAAAGGCAAGTGTTTTAACTGCTGCACCATTCTTCCATTCGTTATCAAACTGTTCTTTAATAAATTTATGATTGGGCTGGAGGAATGGCTCAGCGGTTAAAGCACTTGCCTAGCAAGCACTAACAAGCGCTGAGTACCCTAGTTTGATTCCCCAGCACCACATAAGCTGGGCTGGTGGCGCACACCTGTAATCCCAGCACTCGGGAGGCTGAGACAGGAGGATTGCCGTGAGTCCAAGGCCAGCCTGGGCTCCGATGTGAGTTCAGAACCAGCCTGGGCTACAGAGTGAGACCCTGTCTCAAAAAAAATAAAAATAAGTTTATGATTAAGGAGCAGAGACTATATGAGGAGGCTTTGCGTAGTTATTGAGTCATTGGGGGTGCATTTTCTGTGTGTATTTGTCTTTAAGTGGTTTCTCTCCTATTTTAGTTTTAGGAGTTAGCCTCTCTTTTTTCCCTCAAGTAGGGTTGACTAACATAGTGTGTTACAAAGCTTAAGTGGCACCCTCGCTTACCCACGGCCCTGAGGTCAGAGCCCGCATGGCCAACACAGAAACAGCCTGTCGTGCTCTGTTAAAAATGCCTGATGCCAAAAAAGTCACTTTTTCGATTCTAGGATATGTGTCCTTTTCACTTTTTTTTTTTTTTTGCCTTAAAATGAGTTGGCTGTTGTAGATAACTGGGACAAAAAGTGATACTGCACCTGCCGTCAGTGCTGCCTTAGGAGGATGAAGTGCGCGTGTTCTGCTCTCTGAGTTATGTTCTCTCCATCCCATACCTGTAGAACCAAGTACTGTTCTTCGTTTGCTTAGTTCTAGATGTCTTTTCTGAACATTTAAACCACCACCTCATACACCTTTAAACATGAGGCTTCGGGCTGGAAAAAGAGCGCCGCAGTTAACACACTTTTCCCAGCAGGTGCAGGGCCCTGGGTTCGATTCCCCAGAACCACATAGAGCTGCGCTGTTGTCGTACACCTGTAGTCCCAGCACTTGGAAGGCTGAGGCAGGAGGATTGCTGTGATTGTGAGGCCAGCCTGGGCTCCATAGTGAGTTCAGAACCAGCCTGCACTACAGAGTGAGACCCTGCCTCACAAATAAGTATATTAGTCAGTGAATTAATAAATGTGAAATTTCAGGTTGGAGGAGTAGCTCAGCAGATGAAGTGTTGCACAGGAAGCAGCAAGGTCCTGAGCTTGATTCCCCAGCACCAAATAAACTGAGCATGGTGCCACATGCCTGTATTCCCACAGCACTGGGCATGCGGCAGGAGGAGTGATTGCCCTGAACTGCATAATGAATACAAGACCAGCCTGGACCACAAAGTGTGACCCTGTCTCAAAATAAACAAACATAAAAGGTGTCTTAGGTGGATGGTAATCCCATCCTAGCACTCCTACAGGCAAACGCAGGAGAATTACAAGTTTGAGCTCAGCCTGGGAAATTCAGTGTCTTAGCGAGACTTGTCTGAAAATTGAAAAGAAAAAAGACTGGGAATGCAGTTTACTGTGAAGGCTCTTGTCTGGTCTCTAGTGCCAGAATAAACAAATGAACATACAGTTTTTGAAAGGTTCTTCTGGCCTGCGATGTAGCTCAGTGGTAGAAGGCTTTTCTAGCTTTTGAGGAGCCCTTGGTTACTTGCTAGTGCATACCCAGCAGAGAGCTGGGTTACAAATGGGCGTTCCATGTGTTCTGTGTCTTGTGAACCTGTGGTTGTGACGCCTCTTCTCAGCCTCATGTAGTTCAGGGCCGACTGTGCCAGAGATTTTCTATTTAACTGTTTTCTGGATCTGTTTTGAAATTTGTGTCCTTGAAGGCAGTCCTGAATCAGTTCTTATGTGTGTCGTTACTGTTGCTTTTTTTGTTTTCTCTGTTTTGATTTCTTTCTTTTCATTGCTTCTTTTTTTTTTTTTTTTTTTTTTTTTTTTTTTTTTTTTTTTTTTTTTTTTTTTTTTTTTTTTTTTTTTTTTTTTTTTTTTTTTTTTTTTTTTTTTTTTGAGACAGGGTCTTGTTCTGTAGTCTAGGCTGGTCCTGAACTCAGGACGTAGCCCTGACTCTCTGTGGACCCACGGCAGTCCTTTTGCCTTTGCCTCTTTGGTGCTGGGATTACAGACAGGTGCCACCATGCCCTGCTTATGTAGTACTGGGGAATCAGACCCAGGCCATTTCGCTTGTAAGACAAGCATTTTAACCGCTGTGTCATTCCTCCAGACCCCCTTTCTTTTTGTAGCCCACACTGGCCATTGAAGTCAGGCAGTCTTCCTGCCTCAGCCTCCCAAGTACTAGGATTATAGGATTACGGGATTACAGGCATGTACCACCATGCATGGCTTTCTTTTTCTTTTCTTTTCTTTTTCTTTCTTTCTTTCTTTCTTTCTTTCTTTCTTTTTTGAGACAGGATCTTTCTCTCTTCCTAATCCAGGGTGATCAGGAACTCACTGTGGAGCTGAGGCTAGTTTGAAGGCATGTGCTGTCATGCCCACACCTAGTTTATGAGGTGCAGGGAATCACATACTCGAGGCCTTGCCTATATCCCTATATTGTTTCTTTTCTGTGTGCATGCATGCGTGTGTGTGCTGGGGATTGAGCCCACAGTGGTCTTCAGTCTGAGTTCTGTCTCCAGCCCATTTTTATGTCTAATTTTGATACAGGGTCTCACTAAGTTGCTCAGGCTAGACTTGAACTTGCTGTCCTTTTGCCTCAGCTCCCAAAGTGCTGGTATTGCAAATACCTACTACTGGGCTAGGCTTCAGCGCAGCTTCTCATGTCTTTAGAGTAATTGCACGTTACCTGCATTCTTTGGGGCATTTAGGCAGTGCTTATGAGTTGTTTTTACATACTTTATAGAGATACTTTCTGTAGTCGATGCATGAATTAAGTGTTCTGAGTCTTTAGGACACTGTTTTAGCTGACTCTCTGATTTGGGGCCTGACGGTAGGTGAAGAAGTAACTCGGGAAGTCAAAAAAGCACGAAAAGTTGGTGGCCTTGCTGGTAGCAGTTCTGATGACAGTGGGAGTGAATCTGATGCCTCTGACAATGAAGAAAGTGACTATGAAAGTTCAAAAAATATGAGCTCTGGCGACGACGACGACTTCAATCCCTTCAGAGATGAGTCCAGCGAGGATGATGAGGATGGTAAGGAGGTCCTCGGATGTGGGCAGAAGACAGTTGGACTCCTGTGGCATCGCAGGTGTGGCATTGAAGCTTTTCTATGTGCTACGCAGAGGTTGCACGCATCCTGGCCTTGGCTTATTGTCCTAGGCTGGCCTGCCATGGGCATTTTGAGTGTCAGTGATGTCCTTCATGTTCTGTGGTTACTTTTTTGTTTGTTTGTTTGGTTTGGTTTTTTTGAGACAGGTTTTGCCCAGGGTGGTCCTGAACTCAGTATGGAGCCTGGGCTGGTCTTGGACTCACGGTAATCCTCCTGCCTCAGCCTCCTGAGTGCTGGGATTACAGCTGTGTGTCACTACCCCCAGCTTCATGTGGTTATTTTTAACCTGAGAATGTGGAATGATCAGTGAATGGTATAATAAAAAATTGAAGGCTTAAATCTGGTGCTGTGATAGATGCTTCTAATTCTAGCTGCTCAGGAGAAATAAGTTTGAGCCTATCCCGAATGACTTACTGGAAAAATTGATCAGGGGTGCAGCTCAGTGATGGAATGCAGCTCTATGTTGGAATGCTAAGACACAAGGGCTGTTGTGGTGCCACTGCCACCAGCAAGAAGAACGGTCTCCCTGAAGATTCCCTGTTTGTTTAACAAATGATTTGACTTTAATCTTTCCTTAACATCCAGATCCTTGGCTAATCAGGAAAGACCACAAGAAAAATAAAGATAAAAAAAAGAAGAAAAGTATAGATCCAGATTCTATACAAAGTGCCTTATTAGCATCTGGTCTTGGATCAAAACGGCCCAGTTTTTCGTCTACCCCAGTTCTCTCACCTGCTCCCAACAGCGCACCAGGTATCCACATGGAAACACGCTTTGTCTGTGAAACACGCTTTTAAACGTAACCATTTACACTTTATACTGATTGTTAACAAATGTTCTTTAGCTAACAGTAACACCAACAGTAACAGTAGCCTTATAACAAGCCAGGATGCTGTGGAAAGGGCCCAGCAGATGAAGAAAGACTTGCTTGATAAACTAGAAAAATTAGCTGAAGACCTCCCTCCTAATACGCTGGATGAGCTTATCGACGAGCTTGGGGGCCCTGAGAATGTGGCTGAGGTGAGCACGCTTGGTGAGAGCTGTGTCTCTTCTTAAGAACACATGCAAAACTAATGGTGGTTCAGCTCTGTAGCACAGTTGGCTTCTCGGGGTCACCACAGTAATTTCTAGTTTTCCCTGGTAATCTCCTGTTGCCTTCCTGGGTCTGCCAGAGTCTTGGTCCCATTACCTGAGCATTTGTCTTGAGCTGGAGGTCTGTCTAGCTTGCTGCATTTGTCTCAGCTTTTCCCAGGGACTGTGGTGGTGATTGGATCCCTGCCGCCTTGGGTGTCCGAGCATTTCTTCGATGGAGGAGGTTCTGAGCTTTGGGCGCCGTGGACAGGTATCTGAGTCCTAATGACACTCTTTGGCTTTTCAGATGACTGGCCGCAAGGGGCGGGTCGTGAGCAATGATGATGGCAGCATATCTTACGAGTCTCGATCTGAACTTGATGTGCCTGTTGAAATACTAAATATTACAGAAAAACAAAGATTTATGGATGGAGATAAGGTATATTTTACTGGGTGCTTTGAGATGAACAGTTTCTGTGTTGAGATTTAGAATTTTATTCCCTGTCGAGAGTGGTACACACCCTTACTGCCAGCTGTTTCAGAGGCTAAGTCAAGAAGAACTCAAGGTTGAGGGCAGGCTGGGTCGTTTAGCAAGACTCGACTCATAGTACAAGTTAGAAGCTCACAAGGGCTGGGGGGTAACCCAGTGGGTAAGCCACTTGACTGTTATGCACAAGGCTGGGTTTGAATCCCCAGAACCACATGAAGATTAGCCGGTGGTGGTGATACAGTGCTATAATCCTACCATTCTGGAGACTGAAGCAAGAGGATTGCTATGAATTTGAAGCCAACCTGGGCTTCTAGGGAGTTCAGGATTAGCCTGGGCTACAGAGTACGATCTTGTGTCAGAAATGAAACAAAGCAAAACAAAAAGCTGGTGATGTAGCTCTGGGGGGTGGCACTTGGCTGAAATCTATGCACTCTGAAGGCTGAGGCAGGAGGATCCAGAGTCTGAAATTGCAGGCCAGCCCCGACTACATGATGATGCTAGCGCTTGTCCTTTCCTCGAGGGTGTCCCCTAGACATTGTACAGCTGTGTGCAGCCTGCTGGCTCGAGGGTGGCCACATTTTTACACTTAGCACTGAGGGATACCTGGAGAGTTGTTGGTTGATTCTGGGGGCATGTGCCTGGCTGAAGCCACAGGTGTGTGCCTGATGGGGAGGAAGAGTGGACACTGCCTCATGGCCACCAAAGGTCCCAGAAGACTGGGTTTAGGGCCTGCTCTCTTGGTCCCTGTGCAGAGGTTATTACTTTCTTTCCTTCTGTTTGGTACAGAATATTGCTATCATCTCAGAAGCTGCCAGCTCAGGCATTTCATTACAAGCAGATCGGAGAGCTAAAAATCAAAGGCGGAGAGTGCACATGACGTTAGAGCTACCGTGGAGTGCTGACCGCGCAATCCAGCAGTTTGGTAAGGCCCTACCCCTGCATGTCATGTAGCGGGCAGTCGTGTTTGGCTCCTGAGAACTTGAAATTGTGGATTTCACATTGAAGGCTAGGTCATACGTATGTTGTGGTCTTACAAAGTATGCAATGTGTATGAATTCATTTCTTATAAGTCTGTTTTGTTGTTGTTTGTTTTTTTCCTGTTTTGAAACAGTCTTGCTCTGTATTCCCAGCTGGTTCTGACTCTGTGTATCCCAGGCTGGCCTAGAATTCAGGGCAGTCATCCTGCCTCAGCCTCTTGAGGGAGTGCTGGGAATACAGGCATGCACCTCCATACCCAGCTAGTATATGGTGCTGGGAGATTGAACCAGGGCCTTGGGCTTGCTAGGCAAGCCCTCTAACCACTGAGCTGGGCCCCAGCTCCTAAATTCACTTACTTGTCTTTATTGTTGTTGTTTTCCTTTTCTTAACTTGTTTTAAAAACTAAAAATTTGTGGTGGGATTTGTGTGTCTACTGGCACGTTTTCTGAGAACAAGGCTCCTTGGGAGTGTCTGTTCTGGATCTAGGTGTGGCCCTGTTACTCCTAGGCCCTTTTCCAGCATCATAAGGTGTAGCCTGCTCCCCACCTGCTTTCCTCCGTTGTATTCTGTCTCCCGGTACCTGATGATCTAAAGTGACTATAGGAGAACGAGAGGGCGACGGCCTCCTTCGGAGCAGGCAGCTCAGCGGCACCGCCTGCTTGCCCCTCAGGTGGTAAGCCGCTCTGTGTGGATGCACTCATTTCAGTCCTGCCAGTTTTATACTTTGGCTGAGCAGATGCTTTTTCCAGAAGGAAGGAAAAGGTTAGATTATCTGTAATTTTTCCTGTGAGGTATTTTTTTCTCATACTTTGTAACAGCTTTGTGTTAAATGCTAGGAATAGATCTGAGACTATTTTGCTCTGTGTACTGAACACGTAATCAGTGACCTTCACCATTTTGTCCTTGCAGGAAGGACTCACAGATCAAACCAGGTCACCGCTCCCGAGTATGTCTTTCTGATTTCTGAACTGGCAGGAGAGCAGCGATTTGCCTCAATTGTTGCTAAGAGGCTTGAGAGCCTGGTGAGCTTCGAGTTCTGTGGTTGAGTAAAGGATGGATCTGTGCTGAATCACTTCTAGTGACAGACTAAATTGCTCTGAATAAAAATTCTGTGTTTTGCTAGGGGGCGCTTACCCATGGTGACAGAAGAGCCACGGAATCTAGGGACCTGAGCAGATTCAATTTTGACAATAAGGTACATTTCCGCTCTACGTGCCTCAGAAGACTTGTGGCAGTGTGTTGAATTGCAGCAGTGGGAAAGATGAGTGGGAAGCTGAGCCAGGAGAACTGAAAGTTCATACCCAGAATGGACAACTCAGGGACTTAGTGAAACTTTGTCTTAAAATTGAAAAAAAGGTGTGGGGGGCTAGGGTTGCAGCTCAGTGGGAAGGGCCTAGTATCTTGCTAGTACCACAAAAAAAAAAAAAAAAAAAAACCGAGATAGAAAAATATCAGCACTTGCCTAGTGAGCTCACGGCCCTAAGTTTAATTTCCCAGCACCACATAACCCTGGCATGGTGGTAAACACTTGTAATCCAGCACTTTGGAAGCTGAGACAGGAGGAATACTGGGAGTTCCAGGCCAGCCTGGCCTCAGTGAGTGAGTTCAGGACCAGCTTGGACTACAGAGCAAGACCATGTCTAAAAAAAAAAAAAAAAATCCTGAAAACTCAAAAGACTGAGGGTATAGTTCAGTAACAGAGTGCTAGGCCTCCAGCATTGTAAAACAACATAAAAAAGTAGCAGTCCTGCCTGTTACCACAGGTTACCTTCCAGTTTAGTGTCGTGCCTTCCTGTAACACAAGGTAGACCCTTGGAGCATGCTGCTGTGTTTCTGTCCTTGGGGTGAATGAGCATGGGAAGGAATTGAGTCTTCACAGAAGTAATGCTGGGTTACTAATTTATTCAAATGCTTTGTATGAAAGCAAGTATAGGAAATATATAAAGATAATTGGGATTTGCTGTTTTAATTTTTGGTGGAATAACAGTTTTAATACCATTTCAGATGATCCTGTGGTTGAAGTGTTCAGATATTGAAACTTGTTAAAATCTTTTGACTTTATTGCAGTATGGAAGAAATGCGTTAGAAATTGTCATGAAATCTATTGTCAATTTGGATTCTCCTATGGTATCACCGCCTCCAGACTACCCCGGAGAATTCTTCAAAGGTAACCTTTAAATTGCCAGAACCAGGGCTAGACGAACAGCCGTGTTTAGAGCACTTGCCTAACAAGGCCAAGGCCTTGAGTTTGATTCTCCTGCATTATGTAAACTGGGCATGGTGACATCTGTTATCTCCACACTTGGGATGCTGAGGCAGGAGAATTACTGTGAGATCAAGGCCAGCCTGGGCTATATAGCGAGTTACAGCCCAGCTTGGACTATAGAGCAAGCCCTTGCTTCAAATTAATAAATAAAATAAAATGTCATAACCATGAAGAATCATTACTGAAACAGGTATAGTAAATCTGTTCTAACATTTATTACATGTATTTATTTGTTGTACTGGGGACAAAAACCAAGACCTTCACAGTAAGCTGCAGTCCCAGCCCTTTTTTTGTGTGTCTTATAAAACTTTATTTATTTACTTTTAAACAATCTTGCTCTGTAGCTAGGCTGGTCCTGAACTCACTATCAGCCCAGGCTGGCCTAGGACTTGTGGCAGACCTCCTTCCTCAGCCTCCTAAGTGCTGGCCATTTTTATTTTTGATTTTGAGACAGTCTCACTAAGTTGCCCAGGCCAGGCTCGAACTTGAAGTGTTTTTAGTTTTTTGTTTTACTTGGACATAAATTACATAAAATTTAGAAATACTAAGGTTAGTAGATACTCTAATTTCTTTTTTTGTGATAAACAGTATTGAAACTGGTTTTACTAATATAGGAAGTGCCTGTGCTCTTGCCATAGGTCTGTGCTGCCTAATACTTGTAGTGATAGAGCAAGGTGGTATATTAATCAAAGTCATCTTGGCAAGTAGTTTCGAAACTCATTTCATTCTTGGTTCACAATGTTGCTCATCATTGGTACAATACTTGCCCCATGTGTTCATGGTTTTTGGATTTTTTTTTTCTTTTTTTTTTTTTCTTTTTGAGACAGGGTCTTACTCTATTGTTCTGGCCTGTTCTGAACTCACTGTGGAACCCAGGCTGGTCCTGAATTTATGGCAGTTCTCCCGCCTCAGCCTCCCTGAGTGCTGAGATTACAGGTGTGAGCCACCTCACCCACTTTACGTGGTGCCAGGGAATTAACTGAGGGACTTAGCGCTTGCTAAGCACTTTATCTGCTGAGCTGTTCCCCCAGCCCCATTCTCTGTTCTTCCCGTAGAGAGAGTGTCCTGAAATTACCTCTCTTACTTTGAAAGTCTGAGTCTGAGCTTGGAGTACTCTTTTGTTTATCTTTTCCTTTTCTCAGTGCTGGGGATTGTGTGTTCTAGCCAAGCCCTGTGGCACTGAGCTGAACCTACCCCAGTCCTGTGGGCATAGGATGGTGTTGGGGGTGTGTGTGTGTATTGTTTTTTTGGTGGGGGGGTATTTTTTAAAGGGTGGGTGGGTTTTTTTGTTTTTGTTTTTGAGACAGGGTCTTGCTCTCTAGCCCAGACTGTTCCTGAACTCACTGTGTGGCCTAGGCTGGTCTTGGACTCACAGCAGTCTTCCTGCCTCAGCCTCCCTAGTGCTGGTACTACAGGCCTGTGCTATCACACCTGACTTATGTCATGCTGGGGAATCAACTCAGGGTCTTGCACTTGCTAAAGAAGCACTGGGGTTTTTTTGTTTTTGTTTTTGTTTTTTTGAGATAGGTGCTCAGCCTTGTAGTGCAGGCTCATTCTGAGCTCACTGTGTAACCCAGACTGGCCTTGACCTCACAGCAGTCCTCCTGCCTCAGCCTTGGAGGTGCTAGGATTACAGGCATGTGCCACCACGTCCGGGTTATGTGGCACTGGGGAACTGAACTCCAATACTTACTGCTTGTTAGGCAAGCACTTTAACTGCTGTGCTATTCCTCCACCCCGTATGTTTATTTTTTTCATTTTTTTTTTAATCCCACGAAGATCTTTGTGTTGAGCACATTTCTGTACAGCAGGTTGGTTCTTCATAACCGGTGGAATGGTTCTGTTTTTTTCAAGCGCCCTCGTCATCTTCCCCTGAACCCCCCAGCACCCTGTCCTTGGCATGTGTGGTATCAGCAGTGAATCTCATCTGTGTATAATTTATGTTGTGAGAGGCAAAGGGCAAGCTTTGGTTTTTGGTTCTTGCAAGATTATTTTAAACAACAAAAAACATTTTTGTTGAGACAAGTTCTCTTCCTGTCCTTCAGCAAAAAGAACATTTTAAATACAAGCAGCTCTGTCCCATGACCTTCGCCTTCAGTAGGATCCACTCAGCCGCATATTTTTTTAAAACCCTGTAAACATGCCTCTGGTAACGCAAATCAGTGCAGAGACAGTGTGCATGTTATTTTCCTTTTACGTTACTGTGATGTGGCTTAAGCTGTGATCCAACACAATTGATCGCTACGTAGGAGTGTTTGGGTGTGGAAGTTTTATGTCCTGTTTGCACAGTTACTTAACCAGACAGAATTCTGATACTTGTGCAGAACTGCGATGGGTGGCAGTGCTTGGAACAAGTTTCCGGTGCACAGGGTTGCTTTTCAGAGGTATTTAGTGAGGCGGTGGTGTGTGAAAGCGCGTGTCTAGCAAGGCTGACGCCCTGGAATCCTCAACACTGGAGAAAACACAGCAAGAAGCTGGACGGGAGGAGGCAGAGGCGCACAAGCTAGATGCTGTGGCTGTGGCCTGCACGGTCTCGGATAGTCCCAGGCCCTGTGAGCACTGAGCCATGTTTGGTTCTGCTCACTGGAGCTGGGGAAGGTGTGTGGGCTGAGTCTTGACACTGCGGTGTGGTGTCTCAGCCTGGGCTCTTAAGAGACCACCTGTGCGAGCCTGTGGCGACATTTTGATTATAGCTTTCCATTTAGATTTGGTGATACCAGATTTTCAATCCAAGTGAGGCAGGCACTCTCCCATGCTGAACTTCACCCCGTTCTTTCTTCTCCTCTCCTGTTCTTTCCTCTCCTTTTTCTTTTTTCTCTTCTTTCTCTCACTCACACTCTCTTTCTCTTAGGATTTCACGTAAAAGTTTTGTTTGTTTGATTGGTTGGTTGGCTTTTTTGTTTTTGTTTTTTGAGATACTGGGTAGTGAACTCATGGCCCTCATACTGAGCTACATCCTGGCCCTGTTTTAAAATTTGGGACAGCCTTTCACAAAGCCAGTAAAGTTGGGCTCTGACATCCTACTCTCCAACCTCAGCCTCCCAGAGTGCTGGGATTACAGGATGAACTTTTCTCTCTCACAGATGTACGACAAGGATTGATAGGAGTTGGCCTGATCAATGTGGAAGACCGCTCGGGGATTCTTACCCTGGATAAAGGTACTCAGCTGACTTGTATGTTCTCCGTGCAGTTACTGCTGCATCCCCGAAGTCTGTTTGTACATACATGTTCTTCTAAGCTTGCTGTCTGTCTGTGGTTCTTAGTCTCACAGTAGTGAGTCCTCTGGAAGTGTGCCTACCTCTGTTGCTTAAGGGAGGCCAAGCTTCCATTATGCCTACAAGGCAGCAGGTTTCAGCCCTGCCTGCAAATGTGATAAGTAGCCAAGTGTCCGTGGTGCACAGAATCCAGGGATGGGTTGGTTTCCAAAGCTCCCAGGCACTGCCTTTGTGCAGCCCCGGCTGAGATTCACTGTTTGCATAGCACTAGTGCTTTGAGTTACAGTTTAATTTTGGAGAACCTCCATTCTCATGTGCTGAGTTGTGTCCATGTTTTACTTCAGAGAAGTTAAAGGTGCAAAAAGTCACTCGCACACATTTCCCGATCATGTTCCATAGGGCTGATGTGCTGGAAGCAGAGTTGGGTGCTGCGGCACAGCCCACAGGACGGCTGCAGGAAACAAAGTGGGTGACGTGGGCTTAGGTGAATTAAAAAACATTAAAAAACATACTGTGTAAGTGCCTGTAATTGTGCCTTTGATTTTGTCATTACAGATTATAACAACATTGGGAAATTCTTAAACAGAATTCTGGGCATGGAAGTGCACCAGCAAAATGCATTATTTCAGTATTTCGCCGATACACTTACTGCAGTTGTTCAGAATGCCAAAAAAAATGGAAGATACGATATGGGAATCCTAGGCAAGTGGGGAAATTTTTTAAAAATGTCATAAGTGTTCCTGATCTGTGCATTCTTTTTTATATTGTGTGTTGCTCTTTTTGTTTTCAAGATCTTGGTTCTGGGGATGAGAAAGTGAGGAAAAGTGATGTGAAAAAGTTCCTGACCCCAGGGTATTCCACTTCAGGCCACGTGGAGCTGTACACGGTAAGTGTGCTGGGAGCAGCTTGTGGTGATGCTCACACCCTGAGCTGAATGCTAAAATTTTGTGACTTCCTTTATAGATTTGTGTAGAGAGGGGAATGTCCTGGGAAGAAGCAATCAAGATTTGGGCTGAGTTGACAGGACCAGATGATGGCTTCTACTTGTCATTGCAAGTACGACTTTTTCTTGAAATGTTGACTATTCAGATCTACAAGGCTTTTTTCACTGCTGGGGTCTGTTTTGTTTTTTCTTCTTTGTGATACTGGGGATTGAGCCTACAGTCTTCACTGAGCTTTATCTCTGATTCATTTTTTATTCTTTAAGACAGGGTCTTACTAATTCACTTGGTAGCCCAAGCTATGCTCCAACTTGTAATCCTCCTGCCTCAGCCTCTCAGAGAGCTGGGATGACAGGTGTGTGACCATGCACCCAGCTCACTGCCAGCACTTTGCCTCCTTGTCCCAGGTTTCCAGTTGTATTAAGCTTTTTCTGCTGAAAGCAATTATTCTTACAGTCATGTTTGTTTGTTTATATAATTTTTGCATAGTACATTTTAGGCGATGTTACTAGTTGCAAGTTAAGAGTTACTACATAGTCTTAGTAAATTGAACCTCTTTTTTACAATATAAGGACATTTGTCTCAAAGATTACTTTTCCACTTATTACTTTAACTGTTTGGCTATGATTTGCTTATGGAGAGAACCAAGGAGAAACGCAAGTAAGTGTGCCTATATAGAATGTGCATGCGGACAGTTGTGTGTTTGCCCACATTCAGATGGTACAGTATTGAGTTCATGTAGACTTGCCCTGTTCAGATTCAAGGCTGTACAGAGTTTTTGTGGTTCCCTGTAATAAACTTATTCTGTAGGACAAGATGATAAATGTTATAAACTATGTGCTCTCCAGTATTGCTAAAAATAGTTACCACTGTTTTTGCATAGATTTCCATTGAAAAATCAAGTTCTGAGCTGAAGAAATAGCACAGTAGTTTCAGCATTAAAAGCTGAGTTTTCTTTTCCTAGGCACCACATAACCTGGCTGTTGTAGCCATCCATAATCTGGCACTCCAGAGGCTGAGCCAGGATGTTTGCCGAGTGTTTGATGCTAGCCTGGGCTATATAGTAAGTTCAGGTCCAGCCTGGGCTTCGAAGCAAGACCCTGTCTCAAAAAAAAAAAAAAATCCTTCTGTGTCTGTGCTGTGAGAGCACACAGAATTACCTGTTTTCCTCCCTCTTTTATCTTTATGGAACCCAAGGTCTTCACAATAAGCTGTATTCCTAGCCTGTTTCCAGTTTTCTTTTCTTTGAGTCAGTTGCACTAAGTCACTTAAGTTACCCCGGCTCAGCCTGAGCTTGAGACCCTCGGGCCTCACCTTTGCGGAGTGAGGATCGGCCTGGACCTCTTGGCCCAGCTTCAAATATTTTTTCACGTTAAGAAGCTTTCTTCCCTTTCATTGTATCCTCTTAAGAGTTAGATAAAACTCAAGGTCTCACTGAAGGTAGGAAGTGTCCTACCATTCAGCCATGTAGATACCAGTTTTATTTTGTTTTGAGACACATCTTGCTTAGTTCCCAGCACTGACCTTAAACTTAAAATCTTGCCTTAGCTCCCAAGTAGGTAGAATTCTAAGTTTGCAACACCATCCTTTTTTTTTTTTTTTTTTTTTTTTTTTTTTTTTTTTTTTTTTTTTTTTTTTTTTTTTTTTTTTTTTTTTTTTTTTTTGAGATGGGATCTCACTCTGTAGTCAAAGCTGGTCCTGAACTCACCGTGTAGCCCAGGCTGGCCTTGAACTCAAGGCCGTTCTCCTGCCTAAGCCACCGAAGTGCTGGAATTACAGGCGTGTACCAGCACACCTGGTGTATGTGGTGCAGGTGAATCTAACTCAGGTCCTGGGCACTTTCTAGGCAAGCACTTTAACCACTGAGCTATTCCTCTAACCCCTAACTTTCTGTGTTTAATTCATTTTCCTAAGCATAATGGTCTCAAGATGCATTTATTTTCCCACAAATGACTCAAATTAAGACAGAGGACCTCATTATTCAAGAAGAGGAAAAATAAAATAGTATTTTTTCTTTTATCATTGTAAAATTTTTTTTTTTTAATTTTTGGACTGTAGTGGGAACTGAACCCAAATCCTTATGCAACTGCGCCACCCTATCCCTTTTTAATGTTTTATATTGCCATACTCTTGCTGAGTTCCACAGGCTGCCCTAGAACTTGCTGGCCTCCAGCCTCGCTTACATCACTGCACCCATCAAAAATTGTTATTTTGTGCATACATGTGTATGTTTAACTGAATGTTTAACTCAGAGCCTTTACACTGAGGTGTGTCTTTGTTCGTGTGTGTTTGTGTGCTTGCTTGAATAGGGTGTCACTCTGTTCCATGCTGGGCCTGAACTCATTCTGTAACCCATGCTGGCCTCGAATTCACAGCCATCCTCCTGCCTTCACCTCCCAAGTGTTGGGACAAGAGGCACACGCCACCATGCACAGCTTATATGGTGCTGGGAAATCACACTCAGGGCCTTACCCTTGCTAGGCAAGCGCGCTAACCACTGAGCTATGCCCTCCAGCCCCCACTGAGCTACGCCCTCCAGCCCCTCACCACCATCTTTATGGCAGATGAGATGACAAGGAGGGCACTTTATTTTGGAACTAAGGAGAGGAAGGTAGACTGGAAGGGAGCCCCTATGCCCTGGATTCAGACGTGTGATTCTTCTACCTCAGCCTCCAGAGTGCTGGGGTTAAAGGCCTGCATGAGCAGGCTCAATATTTTTGAATATACATAGTTCATACCCAGGCCCAATGGCACACATTTGTGTAATACTGGTTAGTTGGGAAGCTGAGGCAGGATCACAAATTTTTTTCCATGTTCTTTGCAAAAGAGATCTAATCATAATCTAGTGTTAAAATTCAGGGAGTCACTCTGGGGTCCAGGTCTCCTGATATTTTCAGAGAGTACTCTGGCCAAATGCAGGTGCGCAGAAAGTTAAGAGCCAAGGTGGAGGAATAATATACAGCTTTTAAAGCAATTGCCTAGCAAAGGTAAGGCCTGGGGTTGATTCCTCAGCACCACATAAGCAGGGTGTGGTGGCACATGCCTGTAATCCCAGCATTTGGGAGGATGAGTCCAAAGAATTGTTGTGAGTTTTGAGGCTAGCCTGGAGTACCTCTTGAGTTCAGGACTAGCCTGGGGTACATAATGAGACCCTGTCTCAAACAGCAAGTAAACGGGCTGGAAGATTGTCATGGTGCTGAAAGCATTTGCAAAGCCCTGAATTCATGACCTGGCACCGCATAAAGATGGGCGTGATGGCGCATACCTGTAACCCCAGAACCTCTGCAGATTGGAGGCAGGAGGATTGTCCTAAGTCCAAGGCCAGCCTGTGCTACACAGAGTTCAGACTTAGGGAATCCAATTTCTTCCAGTGCTTTAACAGGTAGGCCATTGGTGAGTTGGTTGAAATCCAGAACTGTGACCATCCCATTTTATCCACAATCTTCCAAATCCTGGAACACGAGCTGAGCCCAGTGGTCTTCGCTGATGTCCAGGTTCAAGAACTCTTGATATGATTAAGAATTATCAGTTGCAATTCACCAAAGATTTAAAGCAATATGGGGTTTATTGAGAAAGTAAAGCACTCAAGAAAAGGGAGACTCAAGTTAGGGTCCCAGAGTTACAAATTTCAAGATAAGAGAAATTAATAGCTCATCAAATGGTCATACATTTATTTTTTATTTATTCATTTTTGAGACAGGGTGTCGCTCTATAACCCAGGCTAGTCCTAAACTCAGTATGAAGTCCAGACTGGTGTGGACTTGTGGCATCCTCCTGCCTCAGTTTCCCAATGTTGGGATTACAGGTGTGTGCCACTACGTCCAGCTTATGTGTTCCTACAGAATTAGCTAAGGGCTTGAGCAAGAGGATTGTTGTGACTTTGAGGTCAGCCTGTGCTACACAGTGAGACCCTGTCTCAAAAGGAAAAAAAGTTGCTGTGGCCCTCAACCAAAGTCGTTGGTCAGAATTAGATAGCTCATTCCTGGGTGCATCTGTGTTATAGTCTGAGCAAGCTGACCTGTTCCTTTGTCACTGGTTGTGTGTATTCATGTGTGTACTTTGTATTATAGATATTACAAGTTTTTTTGAGACTTATTCTGTAATACAAGTTTGTCCTGAACTCACTGTGTAGCCCAGGCTAGCCTTGGGCTCATGGCAGTCCTCCTGCTTCAGCCTCCCAAGTGCTGGGATTACAGGCATGTGCCACCATGTCCAGCTTATGTGGTGCTGGGGAATTGAACTCAGGGCTTTGTACTTGCTAAGCAAGCACTGTAGCTGCTATGCCATTTCTCCAGCCCCTGCATTAATAGTCTTTTGAATGACCGTAGTTTACTGTTGATGGTACAGAAATATGTTTTAAAGTGCAGTGCCAAATCTTTATATATTCTCCTTTTTTTCCTCTCTACAGATAAGGAACAACAAGAAAACTGCTATCTTAGTGAAAGAAGTAAATCCTAAAAAGAAACTTTTCTTAGTTTATCGACCAAATACAGGGAAGCAGCTCAAATTAGAAATTTATGCTGATCTCAAAAAGAAATACAAAAAGGTACTTTCTTGTTTGTACGTTATACATGTGAAGACTTGCTTTATGTTACTGAAATGACCTGGCACAGGAGGTATATACTACATGGGAGGCTGAGGCAGGCAAATTACAAGTTTGAGGCCAGGCTGCGTAACCCATTGAGACTCATGCAGTTGGTGAAAACTGAAAACTCAGGGCGGGGAAGTAGTTTAGTGGCCGAGCACTTGCTTAGCATCTGTGAGGCTCTGGGTTCCCTCAGTTACAGCCAACAGTAGGGTATGTGGGGGGTGTGTCCACTGGTCTGTCCATATAGAGACTGTCAGGGGTGGTTGTGTCTAGTGTGCAGTTGTTGTGTCAGTTTTTCTTATTTGGTTAAACACCATTTTCAGAATAATACTAAGTTTTATTAATGTTTAATTTTTTTCTGTTATCAACTATTAAGGCAGAAAGAGAAACTGTTAGGATTTTTGACACATTGTATGTTGTCAATAGAAGTATCTTTCAGTGCTGACTACAGTTAGAATTTTTAAATAAAGGGAAAATGTGAAAGGGAACTTTTCTTCCTCCCAGCTTTTGGGTTTCGTTGTGAATATGCTACACTGTTTTCTCAGTGGGTTCTGGGAAATAATAAATGATTTTTGGTTGGTTGGTTTGTTTTGAGGCAGGGTCTCACTCTAGTCTGGGCTGGTTCTGAGCTCACTATGTTGCCCAAACTGGCCTCAAACTCACAGTAGTAATCCTGCTTCAACCCCCCGAGTGCTAGAGTGCTAGGATTACAGGCATGCCTGCACCACCATGCCCAGTTTATGTGGTGCTGGGGAAGCAAACTTAGGTACTTAGCGTTTGCTTGGCAATTGCTTTAACTGCTGAGCCCCACCTTGTTTTTGGAAGTACTGGTAATTGAATTCAGGGTCTTCACTCTGAGGTATATCTCCAACTCCTTTTTATTGTTTCAGACAGGTCTCGCTGGGTTGGCCAGGTTGGACTTAAACTTGTGAACTTGGGATCCTCCTGCCTTAGCCTCCCTGAATGCTGGGATTATTGGCCTTTGCCATCAGGCTGGCTGGTTTTTGTTTTAGTAGCTCCTTGCATTACTCTTCCAGCCCTTTTTTGAAGACAGTTACACTTTGTGGAGTTGGAACAGTCATCACGCTGGAGGAAACATCACAGCAGAGCTTTCAGGGTGGTGTTTTAACTTCATTAGGAATGAGAGTGTTTCTGTATAGAGCTGATTTTAAGTTGTCTGTCTTTGTAGTTAGAGGCTGCATTAGGCAGTCCTGTTTGAATGGAACTTGTTTTCTTTTGCCAGGTGGTCTCCGATGACGCCCTGGTACACTGGTTGGATCAGTATAACTCATCTGCCGATACATGCACTCATGCTTACTGGTTAGTACTGCCACGGTGTTCACCATCACAGTTCTTCTAGAATGCAGTCATTATATAACTGTGCTTCACTTTTTATTAGTATGTCCTGCTGAGTCCATAGACACCTTGCCAAGGTTTTGGGTGCTGAGTCTGTGGGGCAGGTGCTCTTCACGCACTCTGTCTGCTCTGGATTGTAGCTGGAAGTTACAAGTGGCTTTTTTTTAATTCCTATTCTCTCTCTCAGTTTCTTTTTTTCATTAAAAAAAAAACTAATAGCATAACATAAAGCTTAAAGCACTTGTCTATCAAGATTAAGTCCCTAGGTTCAGTTGTCCCAGCACCACATAAGTTGAGCATGGTGGTACATGCCTGTAATCCCAGCACTTGGGAGGTTGAAGCAATAGGGTTACTGTTGTTTCTAGGCCAGCTTGGGCTATATATTCAGAACCAGCCTGGACTACTGAGTGAGACCCTGTCTCAAAAAGAAAAGGCCCACAAACATAAAAAACACTACTGCTACCCCAATTATAGAGGGGTTGTGTGTGTATGTGGCTTTTTGAGACAGGGTCTCACTATAATCCCTGCTGGTCCTGAACTCACTATGTAGCCCAGTCTGACCTTGAACACACAGTAGCCTACCTCACCCTTCCAAGTGCTGGGATTCCAGGCGTGCACCACCACACGAAATTGTACCGTGCTGGGGAAGCAAACCCAGGGTCTGTGTGTGCAGGCAAGTGCTCTAACCACTGGGTAAGCCAAGCCCCACCCCCCTAGAGAACGTCTAAGGAATGGGGAGGTGTCTAACATAGGTGCGCTGCCAGGGACCCCTGGATGCTGGCCACCCTGCAGCTCCTGCTTCTCAGTAGTATTTTCTCTCCTGTTCAGTAACTAGTGCTCATGCCAGTATGTGGCTTGCCATGGGAAAGAGAATGTAGGGTATAAAAAATGGACTTGGAGAGGCCTGCCTGGGCTGCATGGTGAGTTCCAGACCAGCCTCAGCCAAAGCCAGACTATCTCAACAACAAGGAGTCTGAACCGGGCCTGAAGATTCAGGTCTAGAGTCCCAGGCCCCTGGGAGGCTCAGGCAGGAGGGCTACAAGTTTGAGACCAGCCTGGGAAACTTAGTTGAAAACAGTGTATCAGTCATTTCATAATACAGAAGTGACTGGAAGGGGGTCTAGAAATGGGTGCTAATACCGTAAAATAACAGACACTAAGGTAGCTAGAAATATGTAAGTATGTAACGGGTAGCCTTGCCCGAGTAAGAGCCTAGAGATAGCTAGTTTAGAAATCACAAAGGGTGGAAGCATAGCTTGGTGGCGGAGCATGGCCTCCTGTGCACAAGGCTCTGGGACCTGTCCCCAGCACCACAGAAAAGAAGTCCGTAGTAGTCCCTGACGCTGGAAGGACAGACCCTGGTGCAGTGCAAGCGTGTGCTTACACACGTGGGGTTTTCTCTCGTCTCTTCTAGGCGTGGCAACTGCAAGAAAGCAAGCTTGGGATTAGTCTGTGAAATAGGTCTTCGCTGTCGCACCTACTACGTGCTTTGCGGCTCTGTCCTAAGTGTCTGGACAAAAGTTGAGGGTGTTCTTGCATCCGTCAGCGGCACCAATGTGAAAATGCAGATAGTCCGGCTGAGAACGGAAGATGGCCAGCGGATCGTGGGTGAGCCTGCCTTTGTTTGGGCAGTGTTGTGAGGGGAACACCCGCCCTGCCTTGTCTTTTTGTCCCTCATCTCTTTGGTCTGTTCCAGATGGGTTCTAGGCATGTTCTGCGGTGCCTAGCAGAGGGGGAGGAACATTGTCATCTGGCCGGAGTGGCCTTGTGGTCCTTCCAGTGCCACACGCATTTACATGGCTGTCTAGGCAGGTGTCCCACTATGAAGACACCCAGCCTTGCGCCAGGGTCTGCTCAGAGCCAGGCCAGTGCTGAGGAGCCTTTCAGCACCACCGCGCAGAGGGTGCAGCAGCACTGCACAGTGAGGAAGGGGATCGAGGCTGGCTGAGCTGCTGCTAGGGCAGCACTTAGGGCGCCCAGGTACATGTTAACAGCCACTGCCTGGTGTCTGCAGGTGGTCCAGGAACCGCTTGGCTTTTGCTTCTGCATTGTTTTTTGTTTGTCTCAAGTTGTGTTTTGCTTTTACTTTTGTCTTTGTTTTTTGTAGCACTGAGGATTGAACTCAGTATCTCTGCACTGGGCTACATTTGCAGCCTTTTTTTATTTTAAGACAGTTTCTCCTTGCTAGGTTATGCAAGCTATGTTCAGACTTGCAGTCTTCCTGCTTCAGCCTCAGAAAACCATGTGATTGCAGGCGTGCGCCATCGGTCCTGCTGGTTATAGCAAGCTTTTATTTGAGTTAGTTGCCAACATCGAAAACTAAAGAGGTTTCACAGGGTGCAGTGGCACCTGCCTGTCTTCCTAACACTCTTAGCACTCTTAGGCTGAGGCAGGAGGATCACAAGTTTGCATGCAGCCTGGGCAGTTTCACAGTTTAAAAAGACTCCGTCTCAAAACTAGTAACTGGCTGAGACTACCGCTCACTGGGAGGTCCCTGGGTTCTCAATACCCAGTACTGGGAGCTAAGGAGGAGCCAAAGGAATTTCATGTGAAAGTCTGTGTTACTACCTGTTTCATGTTATTTCAGAATCTTCATCCAGCACGTGGGATTCACTTTTCCACGTGGCAGAGTTGCAGTTCTCTCTCTGTCTGTCTGTCTGTCTGTCTGTCTGTCTGTCTGTCTCTCTCTCTCTTATCTTTTTGAGACAGGGCCTTGCTCTGTAGTTGAGGCTGGTCGTGAACTCCCTTTGCACCCAGGCTGTCCTCACACAGTTGCAGTATCCTCTCTGAGGCCAGTGCGTTCCAGTTGACTGCTGTCTCCTCTGGCCTCTGCAGCACTACCTGCTTGGGGGAACATTTGGGTTTGAATCTCCTACTTTGGAGTTACTTTGTGCATTTGTACGTACAAAGAAGTTATTACTTGTTTGTGTGTGTGAGGCTGGAAAGATGTAGATCTGAGCAGGAAAGAGCTCTGGTTGCCCCGTGTCCTTCAGGGGGAAGCAGTAGTGCAGGAGGCGCCGCGGGGACTAGGCCGCGAGAGGCGCTGCCGAGGAGGCAGGTTGGGTCTCGGGTCATCACGGTGGCTGGGCACTTGTTTCATTTTTTGTGTGGATGTCTAGTTGGTTAGACTTAATCTGATCCAGTATTTGGAAATGGCTGTGAGGTTGTAAAATACAGCATAGTTTCTAGTGGCTGCAGCTTTTAAAATTCTTGTTGTAATTGCAGGCTTGATCATTCCTGCGAATTGTGTGTCTCCTCTTGTCAATCTCCTGTCGACGTCAGACCAGTCTCAGCAGCTAGCGGTCCAGCAGAAGCAGCTGTGGCAGCAGCATCACCCGCAGAGCATCGCCAGCCTGAGCAGTGCCTGAGGGGCAGACAGGTTCCACCCTGGACGGAGCTGACGTGCTGTGGGAGCATATCATTTGCATACAAATCAGGGACAGATTCCAAAGAATTACCTTTTTCGGGGGGGGGGGGGGATGTGCTCTCTAATTTGGGGGGAATAAGGACAAACCTGGAATTGATTGCAAGGCTTCGCGTCATTGGTGCCAATGGTGGTGCCTGGGTCTTTCCTCGTGCTCCCCTGGGACTTCTGTACGCTTGTACCTGGGGTCAGTAGAGGGGGATGTGCGCGTGCGTGTGTGTTTGTCTGGGAGTCCGTTAAAGGCTACAAACTCCAGTCAGTTTAAGATGCTTGGAGCTTCCCAACCTGGCTTTACTCTTCAGTTCTACAGTGCTCAGGGTTCATGCAGTGCATCCATGGCATTGCTGGGGGAGTTAGCCCCAGGCGCATGTGTTTCAAGTCTTTAAATATAGAAAATATATATTGGTTTCTTTTTCCGACTTAAACAATCCGTTCACTAAAGCATGACATGAAAGGTTGCGTACCATGCCTTCCGGTTCTTCGTAATTTTTGTTCTAACCGTGCACGTCTTTGAAGCATGCGTGAACAAGGTGAACGCAGGTCAGGTATCGGAAGGCATCTGGAGACGCACAGCATTGACTGTTGCATTTGTATAGTGTTCATACCTGGGGATTGCTTCTAACCCGCAACCCTCCCCGCTCTCCTCCCTTTCCCCGGCTTCTTGTCAAGGTAATGAGTACATACTTTTTTTGTGATAAAACTCTTAAAAAGTTAATTTTAATGTATTATACAATAGTATTCCTAATGTGTGCTGCAGAAAAGGCTATAAGCCTCTTTTCTTGAAGTTACATTTTTCTTAATTTAAAGATAGTTTTACAAAGAAGTACACCTGGTCTCCATCATGCAAGCCATCTTTTTTTTACTTCATTATCCACATTTGCTTTGTCGCTCAGAAACAGAAAACTGTACTTGACTTGTAAACTAGACAATGAGGAAACACTTGAGGCTTCTGCTGTATGGGTTTTGTTTTTGTTGTTGTTATTGTTGTTACCCAGTAACTTGAATATTGTTTTAATGTGTTGTAAGACATTGTAGAGTTTATCTCCAGTTGTTAAAAATGGTAATGTACAAATGTGAATAGACGCTTATCTATAACCTGGGGGAATTTTGTTTTGCCTATAATAGATGTTTATAAAAAAAAAAGAGAGGGACAATTGGTCTTTTTGTTTCTTTTTCCTTTCTATCTATTCTTTTTCCTTTTTTTCCTTTTTTTTTTCTTTTTTTTTGCCTGCACAGGTTGCACTACTAAAAATTGAGATTGTATAAACCTGGTCGGAAGCTGCAAGGTGCTGAAATCTTGTAGATGTTAAATAAAAAGTTACTATACTGACGACGTGGACTCTTGCTTAGGCCCCAGCAAGGACTTGAGAAGTCGTCTGAAGGGACTGTGCAGAAGGTGGTGTGGCCCTGTCCAGGCCGTCTTAGGGTCTGACCTCAGACCTGCTCCTAAAATGTGAGGTGATGTTGAGGAAGGGGCACCATGACAGTGCTGTTGGTTTCCATGTTGAGTTGTGATCTTTTGTGACTTCTTTAACTTCTCAGAGTTGAGCGATATGTGTGATAAGTCACAGGAACTTCAGATAGCATAGGTTCTTCATCCTCATGTGTTTTCTTTAATTCTGATTTTGGTTAAGTTTACCTTAAGTTTTCTTTGAATTAATTTATTCTTAGTGCCTAAAAGAACAAAATTGAGAAATTTCTGTGCTTGGGTGAGTTTTGCCTAGTGGATGCAACTTTTATCCTCAGTCCAGTCCATGTATCTCAGGCAGTGACCCTTAAGTGAGTCCAGCGCATCGCTTCTCAGGGTCACTGGGTCCACCTCTCCTTCAGCCTCGCCTCCTGGTAGCAGTTCCATCTGTGTACTGATGGTGCAGTGTGGTTGTCTGCAGCTGAGATGAGGTGGCCCTGAGGAAGAAACCCAGACTCCACTCCCCTGTGAGACATGGTGGCATGTAGGGGTGCTTTCGGGCTGTTGGCCCCGCGTCTCCCTGTTTGTGACAGTGTCTGCTGGAGCAGACCCCTGCTTTCTTTCTCATGGTGTTTGCTGTGCACCATCAGCAGGATTTTTTAGCAGGCAGTTCTCTGAGAACCCCCCACACACCCACACACACCAAGCCCACGTTGTGCCCTATATTTGCCCTTGGAGCTGCCATCTTGCTAGAGGAGCCTGTTGTGTTCTGTTTGGTAGAAATAGGGCATCTGGAAGCTCTCTCAAAGCAGACTTCCAGAAGGCCACCAGTGTGCTGGGGTATCAAGGGCCCAGTCCCCTTGGGGAGTGCACGTTGTGCCCAGTGACTGCTGATTACCCGCTGTGGACATGAGCACGTTTCGTCCAAGCTGTGTGCCTGGGTCCACGCCAGGAATGCCCCCGCATTGAGAGTCCTCTTCCCCCTGAACTCAGCTCTTCCCCGCAGCTCATGTGTAGAGTGGGCCTGGCCCCCCAGGGGCCTTGTTTAACCAACATGGAGTGGTTTGCCCCCTGCAAGGCCGTTCTCCCTCATTAGCAGTGCCGTTCTGGGCACGCAGATCTCGTTGTAAGTCATGCCGTAGTTGGAAGTTTACCAGGGTGAGTGTACAGAGACCACCCTACATCCAGAGCTGCTCGGTTAGCAGCGTCCACACCCCAGGGTCTCTGTGCAGTTGGATTGGATCCACCAGATGGGCAGTCAGTGATGTGAGCTCCTTAAAAGTATTAATAAAGTATTTCTTTAGAAACAGTTTGATCAAAGGTAGGTGTGGCCAGCAGTTTCCCTCTCTGCTCTTGCATCGCAGATGGACTGCAGTGGCTTTTCCTTGCTTCTGTGTGAATTAGCGAGAACCTGCGTCCAGAGCCCTGCATCCAGAGCCCTGTCTGTACTTCTGTTTACTGTAACTCAGCTAGCACTGCAGAAACCTTTTTGAGTTGCAACAAAAGCCTATGGGCTTTAGCTTGCTCTGTCTGCAGAGGTGCCAGTTCTAGGTCACCCAGCTCCACAGGAACGCATGCAGGGCTGTGATTTTGGCTGCTGCCACCCCAAGTCCTCATTGACTGCTCTTTGTGCGGCACTAATAGACCAACTTCAAACAGGCAAGAAGAGAACATGTCGTGTCCTGTGTCCTGGTGTGCCCAGGGAGACTTCTCCCCATCCCTCCACTTGGCATTTTAGTGTGAGGGCAGAAAGGAAGAGGTTGGGCATACTTGCTGCATTGGTGTTGCTGGGGAAGGTGCTGCCCTTGGTCCTCTGCTCCGTGTGACCTTACGGAGGGCCCTTTCCTGTTTGCGTTTGTTGGCAGAACTGCGTGCCCAGGCGGTAGTTGGTAGTTTTCAAGAGTGGTGCTGAGAGAGATCTGCTGTTGGACGGGGTCCCAGCGAGGAATAAATGGTTAGTGCAGGTGTCCTGGTGGCACGACTGCCCGCCTGTGTCCGTGGCCTCCCTGCCTATCCCCACTGTGCGCGCAGGCGTGTTCTCACCAGGCTGCTGAAATGCAGCAAGCGTTCCATGTCGCACCTGCAGCCCAGAGCAGAAACCTTTTGTGAGAATTTTTCTTGCTCACAGCAGTTGTCTAGTATAAATGCCATGGCTTTTACGTGAGAGAAACACATGTAGGTACCTGCGACTCACATTTTTTCTGTTGCCGAAATCCAGAACCTGCCCCTTAATTGTATGCTGTACTTACATATATGTACATAAATGTGTATATATAGAAGTGTGAGTTCCTTTGAATTCCGAATGTAAATAACTGCCTGTACAGTGGGGCCTTCCTTGTCATCCCCTCTTCCCTCCTATTTATTCTTTCCTGACTTCCACGTGGGCATCTTACTCCTTTTTTTCTCTATTTAGGAAAGTGTGGCGGACTTTGTAGTTGAATATGTTCCTATGTTTTAGATCGCAGTTTTGCATCTGTGCTGTAGAATTCATGCCTGTTCCACGTCAGTGCCGTTTTCCCACGGTCTCCACTGTGTCTGTGTCCTACAGAGGGCTGGCGCGAGGGCGGTCCCTGATGCAGTCCCTCCACGAGCGCCAGTGAATCTGATGTTCTCATATAAATTCTCTCTCTCTTTTCTTTGATTCCCAACACTTCCTTCAGCTCCTCTGACTTCTTCATTGCATTTGGGATCAAACATGGCCCTTCCCGAGCTCCCGACCTCACCTGCCCTGGTGTCCTGGGGCCTCGCCCTGCAGGGGGAAACTGAGCCATGGGTGTCCTGGTGCTGCAGTGTCTGTGTTTGCGGAAGAGGTTGGGCTTCCACTTTCTGCCCCCAGTAACAATCAGCAACAGAGGCAGGTAATTAGGCTGCTTGGGCTGTGACGCGTGAAGGGCTTTATAGCAGGCAGCAGTCCCGCCTGGTACGTGGCTGGCCTCTGATACTGGAGAGCAAGCATGAAGGAGCGTGCATCCTCCAGGAACAAGCACACCGTTGGCTCCTGGCAGGTGTGTCCCCGGAGCTGCTGCCCTCCCCGCGGCCCCTGGAAAGACCCCAGCAGACTCTCAGGACTGATGGCGGCATCGCCCAGGATGTGGGCAGGACTCGGGAGCGGCTGCCGTGCACGTTTCTTGGGCTTTTTGTTGATGTATGAGTTTAGCTCACTATGACCCAGCCTGGCGGACTGGTGGGACTTTATGCACTGTCACCTTTGGGATAAGTCTTGGGCAGGTCATTTGTCATGACCTGGGGCTGGCCACGCATCCCCCTGAGACCCTCCTCGCCCTGCTTCATTCCCAGCACCCATGAAGCCGTGGGCCGGCAGCAGCCGTGTGTGGGGTGCCAAAAAGGCGGGGTGCCGTGAAACCCAGGTGACCCAGGGAACAGGCCGCACAGGGAAGGAAGCCAGGAAGGTCGTCTCCTTTTGGTTGAGGTCAGGCCTGGGGACAGCACATGAAGTTTCCTGGCATTTCTGCTTCTGCACTTCTGGCCCCTGCCCAGCCCCTGCCCCGAGGCCCGCTCAGCCTGACACGCCCTTGTGGCTATGGCACTGAAGATGCCCGCACCCCCCTGCCTGCCTGTGTCTGCCGTGTTGCAGCCCCGCTGTGGGGAAGCTTACACTGACTTTGCAAACTACTGATGCTATTTTTCAATAATCGCTGCGTCTGTGTGCCACCCCACGCAAGGTGGGAAAAGGTGCGCGTAGCCGCAATAAACCTTCACCCGGTTCTACCTCCTGAGCAAAGGCTGTTCAATACGTAGGCGTAGACCTCCTTCCTGCTCCCAAGTAGTGTGTTGTGAGACATCCCACAGCACCCAAAGACCGCGGGAACGCAGGTGGATGTGGACCCCCGGGTTGCTTCCGCCCTTCCCTGCAGCCCTCCCGTGTGCATCGCCGCTGCGTTCCCCGTGTCCCTGGGGGAAGGGTGCGCACTGATCGCTGCTGCACTGCGCCTCCGCCTGTCCTGGGAGCACAGCACTGGCGCTTCAAGCTGTGTGTTCTCACTGTTTTGATATGTAACTTTACAAATCGTCTCATGCAATAAAAGCGTGTTGGCTGCATTTAGCAAGGTTTACTCTTTGGAAGTAGAAACGATCAACCATGGAACATAACAAATTCTGTGTTTAGGTTTTTTGTTGTGGTTTTCTTTTCCTTTTGGTTGGGGTCTTTTTGGTTTCGTTTTGTAAAATTCTTAAATTAAACAAATTTAAAAAATAAGTCAGCTTGTCTCAGTGCTTCTGTTGGGGAGGTGGAGCCCCCGGCTCCCAGTGTCATTGCTGCTTCGTGCTCCTGGGGCTACCTCGCCCATGGCACGGTGGCCTGTGTGCTGCCATCATCGTATCTGAAGCAGGTGTGTAGAACCCATGGAATGGAGTGCAGCGCTCAGGACAGAAAGTGGCCCTGAGGCCACGAATCTCTGTGCCCCTGTGACAGTGACTCAGGCCTGGCTGAGGTCTGGTTACAAGGCCACCCAAGTCACCCAGCAAAGTGCAAGCATGAGTGCAGGGGATTTGGGTTGCTGGGCTCCATGGTTACCACGCACTGAGAGCTGAGCACAGGTTCCTTGTGCCCATCCCCGAGTCTGTATTGGTGTGAACAACAGTCACGCCAGTTGGTGAGTTACATGGTGTGTGCCAGCTGCTACCCAGCATTTTCTGTGTTCATTTATTCAGTTCTGAAACTTTCTCCAGTTTCAGAGGAGCTGTGCTGTGAAAGTCTTTCTAGTTCCTGGTTTTTACGGAATTGTTCAACTTGTTTAATATTAATTCTAGAGGGGCCGAAGGAATGGCACAGTGGTTAAAGGCTCCGAATTCGATTCCCTAGCACCACATAAAGCTGGATATGGTGTTGTTCGCCTGTTGTAATTCTAGCACTCGGGAGGCTGAGGCAGGAAGAGTGTTCTGAGGCCAGCCTGAGCTACAGAGCAAGACCCTGTCTCACAAAAAAAGAAAAATACTGATGCAAGAGGTGTAGCGAGCACCCTCAGTGGGTTCTGCATTGCAACCCTCGCAGTAAGAACTGAGCACATGGGCAGGTGCAAATCCAGCGGGAACCAAGGTGTGGTCCCATGTGCCTGGTGTCCTAGCACTCAGGAGGTTTAGGCAAGTGGATCACAGGTTGGAGTCCGGTCCTCCCACATCAGAGTATTTAACAAGGCCCTGGTGTATAAAAGGCTGGGGAGGTAGCCCAGCACG
This sequence comes from Ctenodactylus gundi, assembly GCA_004027205.1. Lineage (NCBI taxonomy): Eukaryota > Metazoa > Chordata > Mammalia > Rodentia > Ctenodactylidae > Ctenodactylus > Ctenodactylus gundi. The sequence continues at coordinate 240,762 of PVKB01000534.1, read as the reverse complement.
TAAAGCATGGGGCTTGGTCTTCATACCACCACACCCTGGGAATACCATGATCCTTTCCAGCTGATACCAGAAGCTGATGGTTGGAGGGGGGGGGGGGCGGTTGTTACATGTAGATGGGATGAAAGGAACCCAGGCTCAGTGGTAGACGAGGATTGACCCAGAACTTAGCTCAAGCCACTAGGTGTAGAAAGTCAGAGAAGTGCACTACAGTGACGGCATCACAGAACGCCACAGAACAGCCACGCAGTGGGTAGAGATCTGGCCTCGCAAGCGCAGGGCTGGAGTTCAGCTCCCAGCACCACATAAACTGTGACTCTAGCACTGGGGAAGCGGAGGCGGAGGCAGGTGGTTTGCCATGAGTTCAAGGCCAGTATGGGGCTACATAGTGTAAGGCCAACCTGAATTACAGAGCAAAGCCTTAACGCTACAGTTTGCAGAGCTGGAGGAGTAGCTCTGTGGTAAAGTACTTGCCTAGTAGGCTCAAGGCCCTGGGTTTGATTGCCCAGCATCTCCTAAACAGCATGATGATGGACACCTGTAATCCCAGCATTTGGTAACCCGAGACAGGAGAATTCCGTTTAGTTCTAGGCCAGCCTGGGCTACCTGGTGAGTTCAGGGCCAGCCTGGAGTGCAAGGCAAGGCCCTGTCTCCAAACAGACAGACAAAAAACAGGTTGTACTGTCTGTGCACATGCACGTTTACGAGCTAGGTTGTCTTAACCCGTCACAGATGTTTTGTGTTTATTCCATAGTCTACCTAAGAGGTGTGAGTCCTGCCCCCTCCCCCCTTCTTTTGAGACAGGGTCTTGCTCTGGAGTCAGGCTGGGGCTGAGCTCACTGTAGAGCCCAGGCTGGCCTTGGACTTGTGGTAATCCTGTCTCAGCCTCTGGGGCTGGGATTACAGGCGTTCGCCCCCATGCCCAGTTTATGTGGTGCGGGGGAATCGAACCTACGGCCTTGTGCTTGCAAGGCAAGCGTTTAAACAACGGCTGGGTCATTCTTCCAGCTCTGATGCCTTTTTTGTAGGTGCAGTGGGCACAGGGGTATGGGAGCCTGCGGGGAGCGGAGTGTGGGGCCTGGGATTCCCGTCATCTACTGGGCCTGTGGCAGGGTGGCAGAAAGGAAGGCTGTGCACCTGAGGGTGAACTCCTGTGTGGTTCACTTTTAACCTGAAGAATATGTGAGACAGTAGGCATCATAGGGCACCTCCACCATCCTTAATGTTTGTTTGTTTGTTTGTTTCAGACAGCGTCTCATTCTATAATCCACTGGCCTTGGACTCGGGATAATCCACCTGCCTCAGCCCCCTGAGCGCTGGGCGTTCCACCACGCCTACTTACATTGTACTGGGCTAGGCAGGGGCTTCATTCTCGGAGCGTTCCTCCAGCCTGCTTAGCCTTTTTTTGTAGCTCCCTTAGACCTTGTTCTCAGGGTTTTCTCTGGCCTGTCTGATTTCAGCCTCCCTGTGGTGCCCGGGGTGGTCTGCATGGGTGATTCTCAGGCACGGCTGCCCTGGGACCTTGATAAGGTGGGGGGGGGGGGCGGGTTGGCAGCACACCGAACTGCCCTCCCCAGGCCCCTGCGTTCTGTGCTCTACCCCCACTTGAGAGCCTAGGATGTCTCCAGGCAGTGCCCACAGGGGGCAGAGTCACCCTCCTTTGAGACCCTTGGCCATAAGCTGATGAGTCAGAAGGAAGCAAAAGCTTGTGTGTCTGGGGTATGTGTTTGCAGCGCGCGTTTCTGGCATTGTGTGGAGCGCAAGTCCCGCGAACAAAGGGCACCACCCCTAAGATAGAGGAAACCCAAGTGCCAAGAGGCTGGCGGTCGAGAAAGTGCACAGTGCGATTTCCATAACATGAATATTTATCAGCTTGTCACTGGAGAGTGATGTAAGGGAGCCATCTGTGGAGGCCTTTATGGAAGCAGAGGCTAAAGGAATGTGCGAAACGCTTATTTTTAGAGTCCAGTTCTATACATCGGCTCTGTCCCCTGGAAGCTGCCTGCTTTCGTGGCAGGTGCATCACTGGGGAGGAGAGGCCGGCGGGCAGGTCACCAGAGTGTCAGGCCCAGGCTCCAGGGCAGTACGGGGGGCTGAGGTCGGTTGTGTGCTTGAGTAAGCGTGCTGGCAGGTGACAAAGGCAGGTGACAGGGACCGGCGGGCACCTGCTCTGCCCGGCCCCCTCGCCCCTCCACATGCTCACAAGCTTTGCCCTTTCTTCACGTCCTTCATCTCCTCCAGAGGACAAATTTGGCACTGTCACCAGAAAGACATACCTGTATCGTCTGCCTTTGGTTCTAATAAGGTTCATTTATACAGAGACCAATCCATGAGCCCGTATAACCAAACTACAGTGATCATTCACGGCAGCGAGTCAGGAAACAGCAGCATGGACCAGGTGGTGGCGCAGGCCTGTAATCCCAGCGCTTGGGAGGCTGAGGCAGGAGGATCACTGTGAGTTTGAGGCCACACTGGGACTACCTAGTGAGATCAGGACCAGCCCAGACTAAAGAGCGAGACCCTGTCTCAAAAGAAGAGAGGCAGTGGGGCTGGAGGAATGGCTCAGTGCTTAAAAGCGCTTGCCTAGCAAGCCCATATCCCTGGGTTCAGTTCCATAGTACCACATAAGCCATGAGTTCAAGGCCAGCCTGGACTCCATAGTGAGACCCTATCTCAAAAATGAAAACAAAAATAGCCCCTCAAAATCAAAGACCCACGGGCACTGAAGTGAGTAGACAGATCTCAGAGGAAGAAGTCAGCAAATACATGAAAAGATGTTCAGCATCCTTAGCCATTAGAGCAGAGGAGGACATCACCAAGACACCAGTGAGAATGGCGCGCACTGAGAGCTCAAGTAGCAGTAGATGCCGGGAAAAGGAAACAAGCTGGAGATTCCTCACCAAGCTGAAAATAGTCCACGTGACCCAGCCATACCTTTACTTCCCAAAAGAGTCAAAAGCACCATATAAGAGAGATTCCCATGTACTCATGTATGGTGACCCAACCAACAATGGCTACAGTGTGGCAGGTGCCAGAATACCCATCAGCAGAGCAGCCAATACCAAAACGTGGTATGTGTACACAATGGAGTACTACTCTTCCGTGAAAAGAGAGATTTGAGTCATTTCTAGGTAAATGGTCACAACTTGAGACCATCATGCTTAGTGGAGCGAACAGATTAAGTACCACATGCTTTCTCTAATTGTGAGAAACCCACAGTACTAATGAACAACAGAGTCAGATGGGTGAGATAGTGGGGGGTCAGGGAGGATGAGGGGGAAGGAGGCGAAAAAGGGAGGGGAAGGGGGCTGGAGGAACAGCTCAGTGGTTAAAGCACTTGCCTAGCAAGTACAAGGCCCTGAGTTCGATTCCCCAGCACCACATAAGCTGCATGTGGTGGTGCACGCCTGTAATCCCAGCCCTCCGGAGGCTGAGGCAGGAGGATTGCCCTGTGTTCCAGGCCAGCCAGGAACAGCCTGCATTGCAGAGTGAGACCCTGCCTCAAAAAAAAAAAAAAAAAAAAAAAAAAGGGAAGAGAAAGGGTTATGAAAGGTTGACATGATGTGTATGTGCACAAGCTTTTCAAACTCAGTGTAACCACTGCGTATGGCATATGTACATACTGATACAAACGGAGATTTTTTTTTAAAAAATGCTCAAACACAGGCGGAGGATATATATCAGTGTGGAGGCCCTGATCTCAGATATTACGTAGAAAAATTGGGCTGGATGAATAGCACAGTGGCTAGAGTACTTGGCTACCAAGCACAAGGCCCTGGATCCCCCAGCACCACATAAACTGGACGTGGTGGTGCACGTCTGTCATCCCAGAATGTGGGATCCTGAGGCAGGAGGATTGCTGTGAATTAGGGGCTATCTAGTGAGTTCAGGACCAGCCAGGACTACAGGGTGAGACCCTGTCTCAAAAAAAAAAAACAAAAAACAAAAAACAAAAAACGGTGCCAGGCAGGTAGCTGAGTGCAAAAGCCCTGAACTTGATCCCCAGTACCAAATTAATTGATTAATTAGTTAACTGGAAGGCTGAGACAGAAGGATCACGTGTTGTAGTCCTGCCTGGGTAATTTAGTGATTTAGTGCGATCCTGTCTCAAAATCAAAAATAAAAGTGGGCTTGGGAATGTTGCTATGTGAAGGCCCCAAGATTTTCCCCAGTAGCAAATATAAAAAATAGGATCTGGGAGAATGGGACAGTGATGAGAGCACACGCCTAGCAAGTGCAGCACCAAAGAACCCAGGCATGGCGGCGCATGCCTGTAATCCCAGCACTGGGGAGGCTGAGACAGGAGGATTATTGGGGGTCCAAGGCCAGCCTGGGCTCCATAGTGAGTTCAGGGCCAGGCTTGTCTACAAAGTGAGAACCTGTTTCAAAAATAAATAAATATACAAATAAATAAATAAAAATTGCACTCTTGTAAGATCAGCACTCAAGAGGTTGAGGCAGACAGATTTTCCTGAGTCCAAGGCCAGCCTGGGCTACTCGAGTGAGTTCAGGATCAGCCTGGGCTCCACTAAAAACAAAACAAAACAAAAAAAACAACCCAAAAAATCTAGGTCTGGACTGGGAGTACAGGGCAGGGGTAGAGTGCTTGCTTAGCATGCATGAGGCTCTGGGTTCAATATCTAGCGTCACCATACCACCCCTTCCCCCCCCCAAAAAAAATGCTGGGGATATAAGTGTGAAGGCCCTGGGCTAGATGTCTAGTACCATGAATTAAAAAAAGAAAAAAAAAAAAAAGAAGTGGTCCGGGGATGTGTATCAGTGTTGAGTTCGATTCCCAGTAATGGGGGGTGAAGCGGGTATAGTGACTCAAATACCAGCCAACAGATTTCTCTCTCTCTCTTTTTTGAGATTGGGTCTCACTTTACAACCCAGGCCGGTCCTAAGCTCACTGTGCAGCACACAGCCAACAGATCCCAATGGGTTCACGGACACGAAAAATAGACTATGTCTGTACCAGGGAATGTTATTCATCTATAAAGAGGAACTGGAATACTGATTCCTGCTGCAGTGTGAATGAAACATGAGGGAAAGTAAAAGAAGCCAAGAGTTGGGCATGGTGGCGCACGCCTGTAATCCCAGCACTTGGGAGGCTGAGGCAGGAAGATTGCCATGAGTCCAAGGCCAGCCTGGGCTCCATAGTGAGTTCAGGACCAGCCTGGGCTACAGAGCGAGACCCTGTCTCAAAATAAAATAATGTGGGAAAGACAAACAGGAAAAAAGGGGGCAGGGTTGGGGACATTGTGTGAAGGCCCTGCGTTCTAATGTCATCTGGATTGAGATTGTACTTTGAGCATATAGTGAGTGCTTAGATTTTGAAGATTTAGTGTGGTGAGAAGGTGCAGTATCTTATTAACAGTTTCCCTGTATTCAGTACATATTCAGCACAGATCCTGGCTGGGTCTGGCTTAAAATATATTATTTTTTGAGACAGGGTATCGCTGTGTAGTCCGTGCTGGTCCCGAACTCACTATGGAGCCCAGGCTGGCCTTGGACTCACAGCAATCCTCCTTTCTCAGACTCCCCAGTGCTGGGATTAGAGGTGTGCACCACCACGCCTGGTTTATGTGGTGCTGGCGAATGGAACTCAGTGCTTTCTAGGCAAGCACTTTAATCACTGAGCTATGCCCCAAACTTCTTTAAAAAGGAATGGTACAGCGATTAAAAAACTTGCCTAGTAAGCCCAAGGCCCTGGGTTCAGTTGCTCAGCACCACATAAAAAAAGGTCGGGTGTGGTGGCACAGGCCTTTAATCCTAGCACTCAGAAGGTTGAAACAGGAGGATTACCCAGTCCAAGGCCAGCCCGGGATACATAGTGAGTTCAAGACCAGCCTGGGCTACAGAGTGAGACCCTGTCTCAAAAAAATTCAAAAAGAAATTATGTGGCTCCTTTTCTATTTTATCTGCCAGTGCAGAAGGGAGGCACTGGTATCTTCATGAGGGGAAAACGTCCCTGTGCAGGGGGTCCCCAAGCCGGCCCCAGGGAGAGGGTAACTGGAGGGGGTGTGGCCTGCACCCTCAGTCCCAAATGCAAGAGGGGGAGAAGGCTGGCTGGTCTTTCTCCTAGGGCGGAGAGGTTGACGCCTTTGTCACCAGATCCAGAGATGATGTCTGAATGTGACTAATTAAAAAAAAAAAAACCTGCAAACCATGGCGATTAAAAAAAACAACAAAAAAAGGGTGGGCGTTTTATGTAATCGGAGGAGCATTACTATTCAGGCCCAACTCCAAAATATAGTACCTGCGGAAGGTTTTCTCATCTACTTCCAAAGACGGTCTGATGGCGTGGCAGTGGGGTCTGGCGGGGAGGGTATGGGGGACGATCGCAGGAGGAAGGTGGGAAGGTCCGGGGAGCGGAAACTTGGCCAAGTTCCTGCGGGGCCGGGGCGCCCAGCACCGTGCCTGTCGCGCAGGGGGCTCCACGCGTCCCCGTGAGCTCACGCCACGGGCCACCTGCGTGGCTGTGCAGGGGCAGGTCCAGGGGAGGAGGAGGCCTCCAGCTTTTGTCAGCCTCAGTCCCCAAAGGTGAAAAAAAAAAAAACCTCTCCTCCCAGGAGGAGACATGAAATGTATTCAAAATGAGGGGTCACGCTCATTCCGGGACGCGGCCACACCTGAGTTTCTGGCACGATCTCCGTGCTTGGGGTTGGGGGGGAAACAAAACACAAACCCGTCGCCACCATTTTCTCCAGGTAATTTTCCATCCCTGCCCCCACCGTCAGGGGGAGAAAAGTGCTCGTGCGATCCGGCCCCGCCATCGGCGCCCGGAGCGGCGGCGCCGCAAACGCGGGCCGGGCGCGGGGAGCCGCGGGGCGCCCCGGGGACCCCCTGCGGGCTCGGCAGCCGCCGGGACCCCAGCCCCCCAAACTTTGGCAAGTTGCGGGCGCCGGCGCGCGGGGCGCGGTCGCGGGCGGCGCCGCCCCTGACGCCGGCCGCCCCCTCCCGGCCCGGGCCGGCCCCGCTGGCTCGGCTCAAAGTTTGCGGCCGCCCCCTGCGCCCGCCCGATGTATGGGTGATGTACTGCGGCGGCGGCAGGGCGACGGACGGCCATATTTGCCGGTGCGGCCCAAGCCGTCAACAACAAAAAGTGCGCGGCCGCTCGGCGGGCGCTCGGACGGGCGCGGGGACGCGGGCAGCGCCGCGCCGCCGCCCGGCCTCGCCGCCGCCGCCGCCCTCGCGGCCTGGCCCGCCCGCGCCCCGCGCGCCCGCCGCCCGCGGGGATGTCGTACAAGCCGAACTTGGCCGCGCACATGCCCGCCGCCGTCCTCAACGCCGGTGAGTGCCGCGCGCCCCGCGCCCGAGCGCCGCCAACTCGGGGACCCCGCGGGCCCGGCGTGGCCGTGGGCGGGGTGGGGGGAGGCGGCGGGCGCCGGGTCCCGGCCGGGGCAGGGTCGCTGCCGCCGCCGCCGCCGCCATGATCCCGGCGCCCGCGCCCCGAAGTTGGCGGAGCGCCCCTCGCGCGGCAGGGCCGGGCGCCCCGGGTCCCCCACGCCGGCGGCGGCGGGGAGCGGGGCGCGGCGGGGCGCTGCTCCGGCTCCCTTTCTCCGCCGGCGCCGGGCGGCTCGGCGAGGGCCCCTGCCGGCGGGAGCCGGGAGCGCGGGCCGCGGGGCGCGGGGGCGCGGGGACAGGCCGGGCGGCGCGCTTGCGGGTGGGCCGCGCGGGGCCACGCTGCGGGCTGCGGCCGGCGCCCGGCCCGCGGTGGCAGCGCGGGGTCCGCTCGGCCGGGACCGGGGCGCGGGCGACGCGGGACCCGCGGGCGGGGGACGCGGCCTGGGCGCGCGGCAGCCCCGGCGCGGGGAAAGTTGGCGCGGCGCGGCGGCGGCCCCGGGGACGGGGTGCGGGCGGCGGGCGGGCCGGCGGCGCCCGGGTCCGTGTCGCGGGGCCTCCACGTGCGGGTCCCCCCTCCCGGGCCGCAGCGCGCGCTCCGGGGAAACTCCTCCCGAAGTTGTCCGGCGGCTCCCGGCCGCGCCGGCGAGCTCGCGCCACCGCCCGGGCGGCCACGGGGCGGGGGACAGTTGTGAAATCAGGGGGCGAGCGGCGGGGCGCTCCTCGGGTCCCCTCTCCAGACCCTGGGCGGGGAACACACTCCCCAAAGCGAGGTGCGCTGGGCGGGGGGGCGGGGGCAGAGGCTAAAGGCCTCGAGGGGGAAGGGACTGTCCCTTGTGGTCAGAAGCGCCACGCTGGCGGCTCACCTCCATGGCCGGGCCTGGCCTCCGCATCTTGGCTCTAGAACCCCAAAAATCCCAAGAGGGGTCCAGAAAAGCAAGGTGTTTTTTTCCCCTCTCTCTTTAACTTCTTGGGCACTGATATTTGGGGCTTGGAAAGGGTTAAGATTCGGGGGTGTGCGGAGAGTTGAGGTGCTCACGTGCGGGCTCTGAGCCTCTGAGAGCTGGCAGCCCCTGTGGTGTCCTCACGCGGCGTCACCCCCGTGGGGTCCCCGAACATTACAAAGACAGGCTTTGTTGGCAGGTGGGCGCCCTCCAGCCTGCCCCCTCCCGGCCTTCGTGGTGAGGGCAGGGGTCTCTCTGCCAGTGTGCCCGAGCAGGCTGGAGATCTCGGGCCGCCCCGGGGTAGTTGCGGCGGGGACCCCAAGCTGGGACCCGGGGGGGCCGGGATCCCGGTGACAGAGGCGTCCCTGGGAGCTGGCAGTGTCGATCTGGGCTGGCTGGCCCTGGCGCAGCTATGCAGCGGGGTGAGGGCCCCAGGTCGCCGGCGGCTCTGGCACTCGGCGGAGGGCCCCCCCGCCTCCCTAGGCACCCCTCTCTACGCGAGGCTGACTCTCCCCTGCCATCTGCATCCAAGATGGACTCTCGCCGCCGCTCCTCGGCTTTCTTGTGATCCTCCCTCACGCCCTCCGGCCCTGCCTCCTCCCGCTAGCGGGTTGCCAAGCTGCGGCCTGGCCGGCGGTGGCCGTGGCGGAGTTAGACAAAGCCCCCGCCTTTCCCGCCCTCCAGGCCCCCCGGCGCCCCAAGTGGCGGGAAGGCCGCCAGCTCCCCAGGCCCCGGCTGCTCTTTGTCTGGCGTGGGGGCGGGGAGCGCGCCCGGCCCCCGGAGCTGCCCGGCCTCTGCCCGGCCTCCAGCTCCGCACACTGCGCGCATTGTCTGCGATGCGCCGGGTTGGTGCGGACGCCGCCCTCCCTCCGCCCGTCCCCTGGCCTGCCACTTTGCCATGCGCCCCACACAGCCCCCAGCGCTGGATGAGGGGCTGGCCCTGGCACCTGCCACTTTGCCAGTGCTCACCTTGCCATGCAACCCAAAATGGGTGATGTCTGACCCAGTGCCATCAACCTGTAGATTCCAAACGTCTTTGGGAGAGCAACAAACATGGAGAAACTGAGGCCCAGAGAGGGAAGTGCCTAGTCTGAAGTCACACAGCAGGACTGGCCCAACCTGGACAGCCGCCCTGGGCGGGTAGGGAGTTGAGAAGCAGTGACAGGAGCCCCCCCTGGGGAGGGGGCAGGAGGCCTGGGGACATGGCCAGCTCAGTTCCTGCAGGGTGCTGGAATCTGCTAGATGACTTAAGGTGCTCCTGAGTGACGTGTTGCCCAGGCTCACGCAGGTCAGGATTAGAACCCAGATGTAGGAGTGCAAAGCCCACGCCACCCAGCCCACAGGATGGCTGGCTGTGAAGGCGCGGCCCTTGGGGCTTGGCCGCGGAGTCCAGGGACTTGGGGTGCCCTCCTGCCCTGTTCCGGCGTGCTGGCCACTGCACAGCGCCGCCGCCCGGATGGGCCCACTCATGCTTGTGGCGCATAGGTCTCCTGCACCGCGTCATCCCCACTGGAGAGGTGGGTGGGGAAACTGAGGCGCTTTTAGCGGCATGCTTGGCCTAGCTCAGCATCCAAGCCCGCTGGGAGCGTCGGCCCGGACAAGTCAGGACATGCGCTAGACCTAGGAGATCGCCTCAGCTGCTGTCCCGGCTCCTGGACGGCTCCTGGACGGAGTCCGGTGTTGGGCCTCTCCTTGCTGGTTGTCCAGGCCACATCTCTGAGCGTCTCTGTGCAGCCAGAGCCCCGCCCAACTCGGGCGCTGGAGCTCCTGAACTTCCCTCCTCCCGCCCCTCCCCTCACCCACACCACTCGAACAGCTGGCCGGTTGGCCAGGCTGGCACCAGCTGTCCATCCCCGGGGCCAAGTCTGCAGAGCGCGCTGTGCGGGAGAAAGAGACCAGTTGTCTCAGGGGGCGGCGGGCAGCTGCCAAGGAGGACTAGGTAAATTCTCCATGGTTACCACTGTTTGTGATTCTGCAGGACATCCTTTATCGGTAATGGCCACTCGGACGCCATTATGGGCCATAACCTGGAGGCGCTGTGGGCCAAGTGGCCCTGAGCCACAACCCGAGTGCATGGTGTTTGCCCATGGCCTGGCCTCCAGGGTGCCGAGCTGGGTACCAGGGCTGCCCGGAGGCCTGTGCCTGCCCAGGGGAGATGGTGCTCTGGGAGCCTGTGGTGTTGGAGGCCTTTGTGTGAGGTACACCGTCACCACCAGCGCCGGGTGCAGCCCGATCCCCGGCTCCATTGTCCTGCACAGACTGGGCTCAGAGAAGGGAGCAGGCTGCTGGTGTCAGAAGTCACAGCCCGGCTGGACCAGCCTTGGGGGCAGGTGGCTTCTGTGGCAGGGATGTGGCACTGGGCCACCAGGGAGAAGGGACAGCAAGGATTCAGCCGAGCACAGAGGCACGTGCTATCGTCTGGGGTACCAGCACTGAGGCTCAGAGGCGGGTGGGTGGGACGAGTTCTGTGGGTGGTGACTGTGCGTGGGGTCACGGGATGTCACGGGGGAGTCATCGTGGCCTGGTGTCATGTCCACTGGGGTCAGGAGCAGAGTTCTCTGTGTTGCTGAGACAGAAGAGTGCAGGTGGGCGGCCCGTGGCCCTGGCAGGGGTGCTGGTGTTGCAGGACCCAGCATCACTGCCTGGTGTGCAGCCAGCCACAGCCGGGAGACTCCTGACTCCCTCTCCTCCACAGCGGGGAGTGCCCACTCACCTTCCACCAGCATGGCCACGTCCTCCCAGTACCGCCAGCTGCTGAGTGACTATGGGCCGCCATCGCTGGGCTACACCCAGGTATGGCCAGGGGTGCGCGCCCTGGGGGAGGGCTGGTGGGCGCAGGGTGGGTGCGGCAGAAAGGATGGATCTGAGCAGTTCCCGGTTCCCCCCAGCTGGCCGTGGCCCTGGCCCTCTTCGCCCAGGTTTCGGGGCAAGGGAGAGCAGAAGCCAGGGCCAGGAGTGACCCCCAGCCCCCATCTGCAGTTCCCACAGGGCTGCCCCACTGGACTCAGAACAGCTAAGCTGAGACAGGACAGTTCCTGTTCCCTCGGGAGCTGATGGCCCCAGGCGGGTCCTTGAGCGAGCTGCTTGGGCTCCACCACATACGAGCAGACAACCCCCTTGTGGCAGGCAGGGAGGCTGGGGTCCTCCTCAGTCCGTGGGGCCATCCCGGGGCCAGCCTCAGGGAGAGAGCCACCACTGCACTGCAGCCCAAACCTTCAAGGGGGACCCTGCCCCCGGGGTGGGTTTCCCAGCCCTCCAAGCCCCCTGATCACCAGCCCACAGATTCTCCACCTGGGCCGGACCGCAGCGTTCTGTTGCCTTCTGGGGTCGCCATGGAGGCGGCTCTTGGGTTGAGGTAGCCCGCGCTCCCGGCCATGCCCCACCAAGCCAGTGTTCCTGGCAGAGACTCTGGCCGCGACCTGCTCAAGACACGGGGGCGGAGGGAGTACAGGCCGAAGGGCTGCCTGGAGCGCCAGCGCAGCACCCTGGCCAGGCGGTGCCAGTGGCGCCAGCGGGAGAAGCCAGCCATTCCCGGGCAGCCAGGGGCTGAGCCCAGCCCAGAGGAAGCAGCCAGGCAACCAGAGCTGGGGCTCTCGTCCTTTAGGGTGCTGTTCGGGGCCAATGGCGCTGGGGGGGTGTCCTGTTGGGGGGCTACTTGATACCTTTTGGGCTCCATTCAGGTGGCCTGCACTGCGCCCTCCAGGTCCACTGCCTCCCTCCTGCCGTGCCTGGGGGCTCCCTGGGCACTGTTGTGAAGGTGGCTAGCTCTCCCCCAGACCATTTTACTTTTTTGAGATAGGGTCTCGCTCTGCAGCCCAGGCTGGTCCTGAACTCACTACGGAGCCTAGGCTGGCCTTGGGCTCACGGCAATTCTCCTGCCTCAGCCTCCCAAGTGCTGGGATGACAGGCATGTGCCACAACACCCAGCTTATGTGGTGCTGGGGAATCGAACTCGGGTACTTAGTGCTTGAATTAGCGCTTGCTAAGCAAAAGCTTTAACTGTTGAGCCATTCCTTCAGCCCCACATTTTATTTTTACTTACAAAATTTTTTTTTTTGACATAGTCTCACTCTAGCCCAGGCTGGTCCTGAACTCACTGTGTAGCCCAGGTTTGCATTAAACTCAGAATAGTTCTCCTGTCTCAGCCTCCTGCGTGGTGGGAATACAGGTGCATACTACTCCTCCCAGCTTATGTAGGGAACCGGACCCAGTTCCTTGTGTTTGCTAGGCAGGCTCTTTGAGCCACATCCCAGCTCTCTGGCCCATTTTATATTTTTGATTCAAGACAGGGTCTCCCCAAGTTGATAAATTGCTGGGCTTGAATCTGCAGTCCTGCCTCAGCCTTCCAGTGCTGGGATGACAGGCGTGCACCATGGCCTGGCTCTCCCTTTGCCATGGTAGAGGCACTCTGGAAACAGGACGGTCCCGGAGGGTGTGAGGAAGGCAGAGCGGAGGCCAGCGTCCCTGTCCCGGGCGCCCACAGTGGGATGTGCTGGCCCAGCTGGTGTCCCAGGCGCCCAAAGCCAGACTGCTGTTTCCTCTGCTGACCTCCCGAGGACTCAGCCTGTGGGTGCCTTCTGGCGGTGGCAGTGGGGTCACGCTCAGTCTGTCTGAACCCAGGTCCTTCTGATTCTAGGGCACTGGGGCCAGCCAGGTGCCTCAGAGCAAGTACGCGGAGCTGCTGGCCATCATCGAGGAGCTGGGGAAGGAGATCCGGCCGACCTATGCAGGCAGCAAGAGCGCCATGGAGAGGCTGAAGCGGGGTGAGCTGCTGGCGTCGCGGGCCGGCGCCTGGCCTTGAGGGAGGGGGCCAAAACCTGGCATGGCTGAGGCAGGAGGGTTGCGGGTTCAAGTTCAGGTTGGCCGTTTTAGCAAATTACCAAGGCCGTGTCTCCAAATAAAATCAACGAGAACAACCAGTTGAGGATGTAGCACAGTGCTCTGTGGGTTCAGTCTCCAGGACTGGGATTAAAAGAAAAAAGGGAGAGGGAGAGAAAGAGAGAGAAAGAGAGAGAGACAGAGAGAGAGACAGAGAGAGAGAGAGAGAGAGAGAGAGAGAGAGAGAGCGAGAGAGAGCGCTTCAATGAAACAAGAAGAATCCGGGTGGTTTGCCAGTGCAGGCCTGTGGTCCCAGCACACTGGGTGCTGAGGCACGACGCTCTGAGGTTGGAGCCCAGCCTGGACAACTTAGGGGCTTTGTGAGACCCCGTCTCAAAGGGGGAGAAACGGGGGTGGAGGGTTGGAGATGTAGCTCAGTGCAAAGGCCCTGGGCTGAATCCATAATACTGCTCCCCCCCAGGAAAAAAAAAAGGTCGGAAGGCGTCCTGGTGACTTTTTGTTGCTGTGACAAAATCCCCAACACCCACAGTTTAAGAGAGCAGAGATTTACTGAGCTGACAGGTTCAGATGTTCTGTCACAGAGTCCGGCAGTGGTGGAGGTACCTGGCAGATGGAGGCTACAGAGCTGCTCAGTCCATTCCGGACGGCAGCCAGGTGGGCCCGCAGACGCTGGCGGGACCAGAGCCTGCCCAGGAAGGGGCTGCACCAGTGCTGTTTCCTTCCTTCATGTCAGTCCTGGGCCTCACACCTGAGGTGGGTGCCCGTCTGCCACTGTGTGACCCTCCAGTAAACACACACCTGAAAGCTATTCTGGGCCTTTCCCAGTGCCATCAAATCGCTACAGTCCCTCCGGTTCAAACCCCACGCACCCCCGCTTCCAGTCAAGCTCTGCCTTCCAGTAGCATAGTTCCACGTGCATGAGGCCCTGGGGGGCACTCAAGACCCAAACTTTAGCAGCAGGTTTCCTGGGGGCGCCATGGAGGCGGGTGTGATGGAGCTGGCTCCTCCTGATGGCTTGCAGCAGGGTAGTCTGCCCTGGGCCCCCCCTAGCTGTGTCCCTTTGGTTGTGCTCCCTCTCGGTGACACCAGCAGGTGGCTGGGCATGGCAGGCTCTGCCACTGGCCTGGGCAGCAGATTGCTGCTGGCGTGGGTCCAGGGCTCCTTGGTGTGGCCTTTGCCTCTGGCTCTGGGTCTTCCCCTGGGTTGTGGGGCACCCTGAGGTTCTGAAGTGACTGCGGAGGGAATGGGGGGTGGCGCGGAGCTCCTTGGTAGGGTGGGCAGAGCACATCGGGCAGCTGGCTGCCTCATCTCATGAGCCAGGTGCAGGAGCAATTTTTTGTTACTGTTCTTGTGGTAATTGAACCCAGGGTGAGCTACATCTCCCTACATTCCCAGCCCTTTTTTATGATTTCAGAAAGGGTCTTGCTAAATTGTGCACGCTAGACTCAAGCTTGCCATCCCCGTGCCTCAGTCTCCCAGAGTGTTGGGATTCTAGGCCTGCACTACCACACCTGTCGAGATTTCTGGTTTAGAGGGCATTGTTCAGAAGACAAAGGCCCTGGACTCATCCATCTGTGGATAGAAGGTGGAGAGGTTCTGTAAGAGAAGCCACTTAGGAAGACAGGGGGGAGGTGGGGCAGACCTGGAGTCCCAGCCCTGAGGCCGAGGCAGGAAGGTCACAGGCTAGAGCCCAGCCTGGACAACCTAGCAGCTTAGCAAGATCTGTCTCAACATCAAAAATAGGCCTGGGGCGTGCCTCAGCAGTTAAAGCACCTGCCCAGCAATCACAAGGCCCTTACCTACATTTGATTCCCCAGCACCTCATAAGCTGATTATGGTGACGTAGGCCTGTAATCTCAGCACTTACGAGGCTGAGGCAAGAGGACTGCCGTGAGTTCAAGGCCAGCCTGGGCTGCAAAGTTCAGGACTAGCCCAGACTGTCAAATGACAGCCTGTCTCAAAACAAAAATTAAAACAGTAAATTCAATCAAAATCAAAAATATAAACAGGGGCTGGAGGAGTGCCACAGCTGTTAAAGCGTTTACCTTGCAAGCAAAAGGCCCTGAGTTCGATTCCCCAGTACCACATAAAGCTGGGCGTGGTGGTGCACGCCTGTAATCCCAGCTTTTGAGAGGCTGAGACAGGATGATTGCTCAGAGTCCAAGGCCAGCCTGGGCTACAGAATGAAACCTTATCTTAAAAAAAGAAGAAAAAAAAATCGAAAATAAAAGTAGACTGGGAATGTAGTTCTGTGTGAAGTTCACAGGCTCTATTCCCTGTGCCTCCCACAGAAGGCAGGTTGCGAAGGGGGTGTTTTATTTTGGAAACAAGGGCACAGAGGTTCAAGTTTAATCAGAAGGGGGATATTCTTAGGGAGAGGAAGGGTAACTGAAGAATCGGAGGGCCAGCGGACACAGGAGCCGCATCCTGTAGCACCTGCACGGGATGCAGGAGGACGTGCTTGGGCTGGCTTGACAATGGGCAGGTTCTAGGGTTCAGGACAGGTTCAGGACAGGAGAAGACAGACACGTGTCAGGCAACTGAACCCTAGAACATCCTGGAGGAGAGCTCGCTGCTGTTGCTGGGAAGTGGCTTGCACTGGGACCTGCAGAGGCGGGATCGAACTGGCTCTGAGAGGGGAGGACAGGACTCATCAGTATCTCTTTAAAACACACCTTCAGATACTTTTTTGTTTTGCTGATACTGTCTTTTTCTCCCTCTGGCCTTTTATTTTTTGTTGTTTTGTTTTTTTGAGGCAGGGTCTCACTGTAGCCCAGGCTGATCCTGACCTCACTATGTAGCTTGGGCTGGCCTTCTACTCACAACATTCCTTCGGCCTCAGCCTCCAACTGCTGGGATTACAGGCTTGAGCCGCCATGCCCAGCTTCATGTGGTGCTGGGGAATCAAACTCAGGGCCTTCCTCTTGCAAGGCAATCACTTTAACCGCTGTGCCATTCCTCCAGCCCTGCTGATAGTTTTCAAGATAGGGTCGTACTATGTTGCCCAGCTGGTCTTGAATTTGTGGGCACAGGTGATCCTCCTGCATCAGCCTCCTGAGTTTCTGGGACTTACAGATGTCTACCACTACCTCCCGGCTTCTCTGAGTTGTTGGGATGTCCGTGCTGCCCCTAGTTCCCTTTGATCGACTAACTGACTGATCTGGTACTGGAGATTGAACCCAGGGCCTCTGCCCTTAGTGACATCCCTAGCCCTTCCTTTTTTTTTTTTTTAAGATAAGTTCTTGCGTGGCACCCTTGCCCCTCCTGCTAGCAGGGGAGTTCCTACTTTATACTTCACTTTCTCCTTTATACTCCTTCCAATAAACTTACTTTCTACTTCCAAACTGAAAAAAAAAAAATCAAGCCTCACAAAATTGCTAGGTTTCTCAGGCAGAGTTCGAACTCGTTGGCCGGGTTTTAAAAGGACAGAGCCTAAACTGAAGGGGGTGGCTGAGGAAGGAGGGTGGGAAGTTCAGGCCTACCCCAGGCTACTGAGTGACTTACTGAGATCCTGTCTCAAAAGGGCAGGGGACGTAACTCAGAGCGGAGGGCCTGGGTACCATCTTGAACACACACACCCACACGCACACACATGCATGAAGAAGAAATAGCGGACCCTCTGTTCCAGCACAGATTCCCAGCACATCTCTCTTACAAGACGGCTGACCTGCAACCACTGTTTCTTTCAGGCATAATTCATGCCCGAGGGCTGGTCCGCGAGTGCCTGGCTGAGACGGAGCGGAATGCCAGATCCTAGCCTCTGCCTGGCCGGCCTCCTCGGGCTGGAGGACCCACCTTCCTCCCCAGGAGCCGTCCTGCTCATCTCCTCTCCCCTGTTCAGAGGAAACTCTTTGTCTTCTAAAGGTTAACAGTTTAGTTTTTTTCCTCCCATGGTTCCCTAGGCACTGAACCTCCAGTCTCAAAGAATGAGCAAAGATTTCGCAGTTAATTAGGATTTGCATTCTGAGTAGTTAGAAACAACCCAGGTTTTTTGTTGTGTTCTTTATGCTTTGATTTAAAAGATGCACGTGCAGTTAACTTTACAGCGAGCTGTATTTCCCCGGGAGATCCCAGCGCCTCCCTTTCACGATCTCGCTGGAACACATCGACTTCGCCCAGACTGTTCTTTGTTCTGTTTTCTGAGCCCTTCCAGCTCGGAGGACTTCGTGTAATGCAGACGGACAGCCTGCTTCCCTTAGTCGCCGGCGGTGGCCACACGGTGCAGGTCCTGCTAGTGGAACTGCTTTCTTGCCTAAGCATTTGCATGAGTCTTAGTGCTTCAAAATCGATTTTTAAAATGCACAAGTTATAAATACAGAGGAAAGAGCAACCTACCAAGTCAAACAAGGACCCTGGAGCTTTTCGTACCAAGACTGTATGTAGATTTCAGTTCTGCATTTATTGTAAGCTGATCAAAACATCTGGAAGAAAATGACTAAAACTGTTTGCATCTTTGTATGTATTTATTACTTGACGTAATAAAGCTTATTTTCATTAACAATGTGTATTATGGTGTGGGTTTCTTAAAGAGTTCTTGCCTCGGCCTAGTGGTGCAGATCTGTAATCTTAGCACTCTGGGAGGCTGAGGCAGGAGGATTACAAATTCAAGCCTAGGCCCCAGGGCATAGCTCAGTGATTAGAACACTCGCCTAGAAAACCGGAGGCCCCAGGTCCAATCCCCCAGCAGCACACATTACCTGGGTGAGGTGGCGCACACCTGTGAGCCCAGCACTCAGGAAGCTGAAACAAGTTGATTGTTGTGAGTTCAAGCCAGTTGGGTTACACTGGAATCCAGGACTAGGCTGGACTGAAGAGCTAGGGTCTATCTTAAAATGAAACAATAAAAACCAAGTTGGGGTGTAGCCTGAGCAGTTTAGCAACATACTGAGGCCTTGTCTCAAAAAAAAAGGCTGGGGTGTCGCTCATGCTGAAGGCTCCGTGCAGCTCCTTTCTCAGGGACTTGGGGGAATGCACCAGTTTTTTAAAAATCTGGGTATCATACCAGTTAAAAAGAGAACCTTACTAACATAGTATTTGTTTTCCTAACATTTTTTCTTTTTCTTTTTTCTTTTTTTGAGATTCTTGCAGCATATACCAGGATCGTCCTGAACTTACCCTGCAGCCCACGCTGGCCTTGATAACACAGGGATCCTCCCGCCTCAGCTTCCCGCTGCTGGGGTCACAGGTGTGTGCCAATGTCCTTGGCTTATGTGGTGTTGGGGAGTTGAACCCAAGGTCTTGTGCTTGGTAAGAAAGCACTCTAACTTTTGTGCTATTCCTCCCTCCTTTTTTTCTCTTCAGGGCAGGGCCTCTGTATAACCCAGGCTGAACTTGGGATCCTCCTACCTGGGCCTTCTGAGTGCTGGGATTTACAGGCATGCGCCACAAAGCACAGCTTAAAATAACCTTTTACAACAATCATACCAACCATAGTATAGTTTAAAAAAAAAAGTAATGGAGGTCTAGAGGAATGGCACAGCAGCGGTTACAGCGCTTGCCTACCAAGTGCAAGACCCTGCGTTGGATTCCCCAGCACCACATACAGCTGGGTGTGGTGGCACACACCTGTAATCTCAGCACTTGGGAGGCCGACGCAGAATCCTGTGAGCTCAAGGCCAGCCTGGGCTCCGTAGTGGGTTGAGGGCCGGCCTGGGCTAGAGAGCAAGATCTCTCCCAAGCCCTACAAAACCAAGCTTTGTACCAGCACAGGGATGGGCTGCCTGGTGTTGCCTGGGTGTGGCTGGCAGGTCTAGTCGGGAGGGGCTCCCTCCGCGGCGGCGTCTCTGCTGGCCTCCCTCAGCTGCTTCAGGGCTTTCTTCTTCTCCAGTGTGTCCCTGGCCCGCTTCTTCCTCTCCTGCTTCCTCCTCTCGGCCTCCCGCCGGGCTCTGCAGATGGGGCTGCTGTCGCCGTTGTAGAACACGTCCACCTTCTCGCGCAGGATCTGCCGAGCCAGCTTTCTGTTGCTGTCGATGGATCGTGTCTGATGGCACTGCAAGGCAGAGCGTGGACATGTGAAAACCGCAGCACACCGGGGGACAGCGGGCGTCAGGTGTTTAAGCGGGTTAGTGGGCTCCAGAGGTGCAGGCCTGCAATGCCAGCACTCTGGGAGGCTGAGGCAGGAGGACTTCGAGGTTCAAGGCTGGCCTGGCCTATCCAGTCTCAAAAACCAAACAGCTAACAGTGAAGCCCAGCAGTTAGGAACATGGCCTGTGGGTGCAGCTGGACTTTGGGCCTGTCACTTAACCTCTGCCAGGTGCCACAGGCGCCGCCACAGGTGGTGGTGTGCCTGCCTCTGGCTGTGACTGGCCTGGGGTAACATCTGCCTGTCAGCCCCTTCTCGTTCCTCCGGCTGTGCTGCTATGGGGCCACTGGCGGTAGAGCCACTGCTGGGTGCCCTCTGGAGGGAGGGTGATACTGTCAGATCAGGGCAGCAGTAACCATGGAGGTAATAGCTCTTCCCCACTTCCAAGAGGTTGATTCAGAACTTGTTGAGATCTAGAGGCTGAGATGGGAGAACTGCTGAGAGTTCGAGGCCAGCCTAGACTATGGATTGAATTCAGGACCAGCCTAGACTACAAAACGAAGCTCTGTCTCAAAAAGTAATTTGCTGAGAGGTGATTTTTGTTTTCTTTTTGGCAATGCTGGGGATTAAACCCAAGGACTTCACTGCGTTACAACATTGGCCCTATGTTGTAAAAATTTTTATTTTTATTTTTTTGAGATGGGGTCTTAATCCATAGCTCAGGCTGGTCCTGAACTCACTATGGAGCCCAGGCTGGTCTTGGACTCATGGCAGTCCTCCTGTCTTGGCCTACTGAATGCTGGGATTACAGGTGTGTGCTACCACACCCAGCTTATGTGGTGCTGGGGAAATGAACTGAGGTGCTAGTGCTTTAACTGCTGAGCCATTCCTACAGTCCAGAGACACGGTCTTACTTTGTAGTCCACGCTCGTTCTGAACTCACTGTGCAGCCTATGGTGGCCTTGAACTCACAGCAATCATCCTCCTGAATGCTGAGATAGCAGGTGTCCCAGCTACCTTTCATGTGGTGCTGGGAAACTGAACCCAGAGCTGTGCGCAGCCTAGGCAGGTGCTTTAACCACTGAGCCATTCCTCCAGCCCCTTAAAAAATTCTTTTTTTTTTTTTTTTGAGACAGACTTGTTCTGTAGCCCATTCTAGTCCTGAACACTCTGGTGTAGCCCAGGCTGGCTTTAGGACTGAGGATAATCCTCCTGTCTCAACCTCCAGAGTGCTAGGATTACAGGTGTGTGCTGCCGTGCCTGGCTTCATGTGGTTCTGGGGAATGGAACTCAGGGCCTTGTGCTTGCAAGGCAAGTCCTTTAACCACTGTGCCATTCCTCCAGCCCCTCAAAATTGTTTTATTTTGAGACAGGATCTCACTAAATTGCCTGGGCCAGCTAGAACTTGGGATCCTCTTTCCTCAGCCTCCCAGAGTGCTGGGATCACAGGTCTGTCCGTCCGTGCCCCCCCCCACCCCCCTTTCCCGCCTGGCTAGTAGGTCCTATCTTGATCAGAGTCTTATTTTACATATGGAAGTATTCAAAAAACCAAGTTCCCACCAGTGCCACGTGCAGCCATTTCTGCCACGGGCAGTGATGTAACTCCAGCAGTCACCCAGCCCTCTCCTGAGGAGCAGGTCCTGCTGACTCGAGGCTGGGGCGGAGCCACACGGGGCGTGGCTATCCTCCGGGGAGCCTCGGAGTCAGCTTAGGGCGGCCAGGGGCTCATGTGCGGCCCGCAGGGTCTTGGTGCCTAAAGCCGCGCAGATCTGGGGCCCGCCAGGACGCCCGCTGCCCAGACCTGCCTCTAGCGGCCGCTGCTTCGCTGGTCGGGATGCGGCGTCCCCAGCAAGGCCAGAGAGCGGCGCGATCCGGCTTCCCGCGAGGCGGTGCGTGGGAGGCCCTGCCCGCGCCCGCGCCCGCGCCGGACCTGCGGCGCCCTCTGCTGCCCGGCTGGCCACGCCTCGGCCTGTGCGGCACGCTGCGGCGGGCACGTGCTCCTCACCTTTACCACGATGCCCGAGGGGACGTGTTTCAGCACCACGCAGTTGCTGGTCTTGTTGGTGGCCTGCCCGCCTGGCCCGTGGCCTTTCACAAACCGCTCTTCCAGCTCCTCCTCATGCAGCGGGAGCAGGGTAGGGCAGTCCTTCCTGCCTGCAGCCTGCACGGCGGTGGCCCCGCGGCCCGGGGACAGCAGCGCCAGCTTCTGCCACAGCAGCCCCCGCGGCGCGGCGCATGCACTGGGAAGACGGAGGAGGAATCCCGCGGCGCTCATGAAGGTGGATCTGCTGGCTCCGCCGGAAAGGCCACATACAGAGGCCAGCGGTTCTCACAGTGGCGCTGCAGTGGCCCGCGGTGGCACACGCTGGCAGCTCTCTGGGAGGCCGAGGCAGGGGGACTGTCAGTTTGGGTTTGAGTCCTACCTGGGAAAACTGGTGAAGGCCTGTCTCAAAATAAAAAAATAAACAGGACTGGGGATGTAGCTCAATGTGAAGGCCCTGGATTCAATCCCCCATACTTCCAAAACCAATCAAAAAAACCAACACAAAACAAAATTCTTCAGTCTAAGAAGGTCTGGCTACTCACTGAAGTCCAGGCTAGCCTTTGACTCACGGCAACCCTCCTGCCTCGCCTCCTAAGTGCTGACATTATAAGTGTGTGCCACCACATCTGGCTTATGTGTTGCTGGGAAATTGTACTCAGGCCCTCACGATTGTTAGGCAAGTGCATTAACTACAATGCCATTCCTCTAGCCCCTAAGATAATTAAATGAATACTGCCCATCTTACGTAGGGTATTTAGAGACCGGTGAAGATGGGTTAGTCAGCAAGACAGACCTCTCCCAGCCCTGTGCTACTGTCCCGTGTCCAACCAGCCCATCCGTGCCAGCAGAAGTGACCCACTCAGGACCTCCCACAGGACCTCTCCCAGATAGCGGGTCCTTTTGCCCCTCTGTCCTTTGTTTCTAAATAAACCCTGTTATTCTATACCTTGACAAAAAAAAAAACAATCACTTCCACTGGGCCAACAATATCTTCAGAGTGCACGGCTCGCTGGGAAGGAGAGGTTCTGGCTGGGAAATTCCAAGTAGCGCGGTGTGGTACTGTAATTTAACAAAGAAATCTTACATAGCATGTCCCGGCTTCTCCAATACAAGAAACCCAGAATACAGCGGGATCTGGGTGGGGTGTGTGTGGGAGGGTCAGAAAGGGGGAGGGGAAGGGACTGTAATTTTGATGCGATATATATGTGCACAAAATGTTCAAGTTCAATGTATCGTACATATATATATGTGTGTGTGTGTATATATATATATATATATATATATATATATATATATATGAAAAAATAGTGGATCTGGAGGAATGGCACAGCAGTTAAGGTTTTAGCTTGCTTAGCATGTGCAAGGCCCTGGGTTCGATTCCCCAGCACCACAGACACTGGGCGTGGTGGTGCACACCTGTAATCCTAGCACTTGGGAGGCTGAGGCAGGAAGATTGTCATGAGTCCAAGGCCAGCCTGAGCTCCATAGTGAGTTCAGGACCAGCCTGGGCTACAGAGCAAGACCGCCTCAAAAAATAAATAAAACAAAATAAAAAAATAAATAGCACATCACACAAGATCTGAGTCAAGGGATGCCATGCCATTCAAATGGTTGTGACTAAACCAGAATACAAAGGCACCAGAATGAGTCTGTTTTACAGCTGAGCTTAAACAGCCTGCCACGGTACACTTTCCTATCAATCAATGTCATGACTGTTGTTTCCTAATGTTTCCAGTCTCCTGGATTCCAGCAGGAACATCTGTCCCTTGGACACACTGCCAACATTGTGAGCCAGCGGGTCCTGCTCCTTAGAACTACCGATCGGCCATGTCTACCAAGGTGCCTGCTACATTCAGCACACCGTGGAGGTACTACGCTGGGGGACGTGAGGTGAACAGGAGCCAGTGTCTGCCTTCACGGAGGTCCCAGGTAAGCTAGAGGGCTGTTTGCAAAGAGCAAGGGGGGTTGGCAAAGAGGACACAGCCCAGGGCCTTAGCACTGAGCTGCACCCCGGCCTGGGAAAGCATCTTTGACAAAGGATTTAAATAATTACGACAGGCACAAGCATAAGGTAGAAACCACCTAGCTGGCACGTGGGTAGGACAGGGAGCGGCAGCTGTGGGGGTGGATCCTGTGGCCTTTGCTTTCTCTAAGGGGCCAAGGGCAGAGGGATTTGGAGGGCCTCCCCTGTAGGCAGGGATGGGTATGGCTGGCCCTACTGTCCCCCCAGCAAGGTGGGTGGATTCGGCTTGCCCACTGCCCCAGAGAGGCTTGAAGATCACGGAAAAAGTCTTCAGTTGTGTGGTGGTGCACACCTGTGAGCTCAGCTACTCTGGAGGCTCAGGCAGGAGGATTGGGAACTCAAGACCAGCCTGGGCAACTTAGCCCACACCTTGTCTCAAAATAAGAAACAGAAAGGGTTGGGAGTGTGGCTCCGTGCTACAGGGGCTATGCTAGCAGGTGTGAGACCCCGGCATCATCCTCAGCAACACACACACTTTCAGGAAAGGGCTTTGCTGCCGCCTTTTCAGAATGGAGGGTTTTTTTTCCCCCCCAAAGATAGTCCCATTATGTAGTCTACACTGGCCTCAAACTCAAGACCCTCCTGACTTTGCTTCCTCCGTGCTGGAATGACAGGCATGTGTCACCATGCGCGGTTTTGGCTTTCAGACTGACTTGGTAAACTCTCAAGTCAGAGGGACTGATATTGCTGGGCCTGCGACGAGGACCACGCAGGCACTGAACACCACAGTGGGGCGGTTCTCTCTGAGGCTCTGCGTAGCTGCTTTTACCACTGGAAACCCTGTGGCTCTACTCCTGGCAACGGGCCTGCCACGGAGGGGCAGCCTCTGAGGTGACCCCATCCAGCAGGCTTTAGCCCTCACACACTGTCACCTGTAGTGTCCACCTTGAGTTCTGGGTACTCTGGAGTTCCAGGTACTCTGGAGGGTTGGGGTGTGGGTGGTTAGAGTGCTTGCCTAGCAAGGGCAAGGCCTCGAGTTCAAATTCCCAGCACCGTGCTGTGGTGGCACGGGCCTGTAATCCCTGTACTTGGGAGGTTGAGGCAGGATGGCGGTGAGTACAGGGCCAGCCTGGGCTACATAGTGAGTTTAGGACCAGTCTGGATTACAGAGCGAGACCCTATCTCAAAAAAAGAAAGAAAAAAAAAGAAAAAAAGAGGAAAATGTGGTTTAAAAGCTGGCTTTGTTGAAACCCAGGCAACTCCTCTGAAATCTAAAGTAACCACCCATGATAAGCGGGTGGGCCGAGTCCAGAATGTCCCCTTCCGGTGTCCTCCTCCTTCAAGGCACAGAACAGCGTTCCTTTGTGAAGCAGACAGCCACCTCCGGGCACTGTGGAACACGAGCTCAGTGCCCTTTCCTGGGTTCCTCTTCCACCAGTTGGCAAAAGTGACCAGCAAGACCGCGGCAGGACACAGTGCGGTGACAAAGGAAGAGAGTGGGGCCAGGAGAGACTCCCAGACAAAAGACAGAGCGCATTCGCTGGCTGCCAGGCCGCGGCAGTTCCGTCTTGATCTGTTCCCTTCTGCCCCACTTGAGGGCTGACAGGCGGAAGGCATCCCATCTAGCTGAGGTTCAGGGAGGTCCCAGGGGTCGGTTAGGGCTGCTTGGCCGAATGACTAATTCCAGCGGCCAATCAGACCACTCTAGGCACTTGGGATGGCTTCTGGAGCCTTGGCCCTTCGCCCGTGATTGTTAAAAATGACCAACACACCCATGGTTTCGGGCTGGATTTGATTCTTCTGATACCCACAGGGCAACCAAAAGTCTTTGGGAACAATAAAAGAGGATCAAATTATAGCTCATTGTGACATTAAAAAAAAAAAAAGGAAAAGACAATAGGTTAAAAAAGATGCCAGCAAGGGGAAACCAGCAGTCATGCCATCTTTGCCCTCCTTCCTTCCAGGAGCCTGGGTCTGTTAGGGGCTGGCCCCAACTCTCCTTTGATGCTTCGCCTCTGAAGAGTTCAGGAGAGGTTAGATTAAAGCCACTCTTGTCATCTGAGTCCCTTCCGGCTGGATTTAGGTTCAGAGATGCTAAGTCTGAAGACATTACAAATAGGAATGTTAATTTTTCCAGGGAATATTTACTTTTATAATTTTTGTTATCCTGGGGTTTGAACCCACGGCTTTTAAATTTAACTACAACCCCAGTCTATTTCTTTTGTTGTTTACTTAAAATATTTTATCCCCCAGCCTATTTTTATTTTTTATTTTTGAGACAGGGTCTTGCTTTGGAGCCCAGGCTAGTCCTGAACTAACTATGGTGCCTAGGCTGGCCTTGGACTCACGGCAATCCTCCTGTCTCAGCATCCTGAGTGCTGGGATTACAGGCATGTGCCACCAGGCCCAGCTTATGTGGTGCTGGGGAATTGAACTTGGGTACTTATCGTTTGACTTAGCGCTGAACCACTGAGCCATTCCTCCAGCCCCTATTTTTGATTTTGAAACAAGATCTAAGTCACTAAGTTGCCCAGCCTATGCTAGAACTCGCGTTTCTCCTGCCTCAACCTTGTAGTCCTACACCACCTGGCCCAGGTGCCCAGTGAATATTTTCAGCACCTACTGAGTGTCAGGCATGGGCCTCGGGGAGCCCGAGAATCCTGAACCATAAAAGAGAAATTGAGATATCTATAAATATGAGCTGAGCCTGGAGGCAGAGGCCTGTGACCCCAGCACTCTAGGAGACTGAAGCAGGAGGATGCAAGTTCAAGCCCAGTGTGAGCAACTTAGTTATTGTCTTCGTTACTTATTCACTGCTGGGACAGAATACCCAACATCCACAATTTAAGGGAGGAAAGATTTATTTACCTCACAGTCCAGAAGGTCTCACACAGTCCTGTCCATGGGCAGCCAGCAGTAATGGGAGCCCATGTCAGGCTGGAGAGCTGCTCACCCACTGCAGGCAGAAGCCAAATTTAGCACGAGCCAAGGGAGTCTGGAGACTCCACCAAGACCAGAGCTTTCCTAGGAAGACGCTGTAATGTTTCTTCCGCTTTCTGTTGTGGGTGCCCTTCCCTCATTTCCTGGCCTACAAGTCAACCACACACACCCGAGAGCTCTGTCCTGGGCAGCCCCCAATCACAAGTTGACACAATTTTTCCAGGTGAAGGCCCAAATATCTATGCCTTCCAGCCAAACCCAACCTGTCATACAGTTTCAGATGTATGGCTTTTGGGGTCACGTAAGGTCCAAACCATAGCAGTGAAATACCGAGACCCTGTCTCAAAATCAGAAATAAAAACAGGAGGAGGAAGTAGCTGACCATGGAGGCCCGGGGTTTGATCCCTAGGCCCACAGAAAAACAGAACAGCAAACCTGGTAAGACACCACAGCCAAGGGTGGAAAAAGCGCCACAGAGCAGCAGCCATCACACTCCCGCATCCCCAGCCACTCGGCATGCCTGTCATCAGGACCAGCAATATTGTCCTCCTCGGATGTGCTCGGCACCCACTTCTTCCCTCGGTGTCCACCATCACTCCAGACCAGGGGTGGGGCAGGGATCGTGAGTTCTGCTGGCAACCGGCTAACGGGGGCAAACTCCAGTTAAAGATACAGAAAGGGACGCACGCCTAGGATCCCAGTGCTCTGGGAAGCTGAGGCAGGAAGACTGCAAGTCTGAGCCCAGCCTGGGCAATTTAGCGAGGATGTGTCTCAAAATTAAAAATAACTGGGCTGGAGGAACAACACATTGGTTAGGTCACTTCCTGAGCAAGTGCAAGGCCCTGAGTTCGATTCCCCGGCACCACATAAGCTGGGCCTGGTGAGGCATGCCTGTAATCCTAGCACTTGGGAGGCTGAGGCAGAATTGTCATGAGTTTGAGGCCATCCTGGGCTATGGAGTGAGTTTAGGACCAGCCTGGACTACAGAGAGACCAGGTCTCAAAAAATATATAAAATGGCTTTCCTTATCGGCCGCCTTCATAGCACATCAGCTTTGCAGAAAAGTCACTGAAATTATTAACCACAGGAACACATGCAAGCCTAATGAAAGCAGGTGACCTAAAGCCTTTGCAGTCAGTGTCACCACTGTCCTCCACATGTATACTTGTCACCCAGAGTCTTGTTAAGCCAACTGGTAGCTCCTCAGAGGACAGTGAGGCCTGAGACCTGCTTTCCTGACCAGCCCTAAGGGCAGGCTGGGGCTCCTGCTGGTCCAGTCCCACACAGTGGCCAGCTCAGCTCAGGGCTTTCAGCAAGGATGTGGCCCCTGTCCTGGCACCTAGGACTGTCTGCCGGCTCAGTCAGAGCTGCAGGAGTGTGGCGGTGGCAACCAGGTGCCACGCAGCATGGGAGACAGAACAAGGGGGTCACGAGAGGGAAGAGTGACACCAATGTGGATCTGAACTGGCAGAGGTGACATGGTAACAAGGGACTGGGAAACTGGGTCACATTAAAAAAAAAATCCACCAGAATTTCATCTCCTGCATTAATTTTCTAGAACTGTGTACTGTACAATAAGAATATGCTGCTAAATACAGTGAGAGTCCAGGTCTTCTAGGTGCCATATTAAAAATAATAAATCCATGAAACTAATCCTTTTAACCAAATATCAAAATATCGTTTCATTATGTGACTAATTTTTATTGATTTTTGAAATAGCATCACTCTGTAGCCCAGGCTGGTCCTGAACTCACCATGGAGCCCAGGCTGGTCATGGACTCACGGCAATCCTCCTGCCTCAGCCTCCCAAGTGCTGGGATTACAGGTATGTGCCACAACACCCAGCTTATGTGGTGCTGGGGAATCGAACTCAGGGCCTTGTGCTGGCTAGGCAAGCGCTCTGACTGCTGTGCGATCCCTCCAGTCCCAGCATGTACCCAGTGGTACAAAAGAGGATTGCATATTTGGGCTTAGCCCGGGCAAGTACACAACTGAGCCAAAACCCTGCCTGAAAAAAAAAAAAAAAAAAAGCAAGAAAGAGGAAAAGAAAAAAAAAAACAATTAGGGATGTTCATACTTGCAGCATACCCTAATTTGGGCCAACCACGTAGCAAGAGCTTGTTTTGGGGGTTCCAGTATTGCTGGGGTAGCTCTCGATCTTGCTCCTCAAAAGCGTGGTCCACAAGGCAGGGGCAGCACCAGGTTGGGGGGGTGCAGGAAGGAAACGGCCAGCCTCCACTCAACTCCAAGGCACAGTACAGAGCAACAGGCCTGTGCTGGGGCACAGGAACCAGCGTGGTCAAGGTGCCAGGACAGACAGGTGTACCCTCCCTCCTGCTGGTCTGTGCCTAGGCCCTGCCCTCAGGTGCGTGTTGGAGCACCCCGTGGGTTGAGACAGACCGTGTTCTTCCTGAGGCTCGGGGTTGGCTGCACAGTCCCTGTTCCCAGAGGACGATCTCCAACAGGAGAGCACAGCAGGACCAACTGGAAACGCAGGACGCTTTGCTCGGCAGGGACGCGGGACAAGGAGGCCATTCTTTTTTCTATTTTTTCTTTTGACAGTACTGGGGGTGGAACACAGTGCGTCCATACTGAGCTGTGTCCCCAGCCCACATCTCCCTGAGTCGCCAAGTCACCCCCTGGGTGACCTTGTGATCTGGCTTCCGCCTGCAGGGTGCTGGGATGATAGGCTTGAGCCCTGACCGGGCTGGGTTTAAATAGGGCAGGTTCGCTGCTGCAGAGCTTAAGAGACAACTTCAGACTGCTTCTGAAGAGCATGCTGAAGAAAGCAGCCAATGGCACTAAGAAATCAAAACTGGTACAACCACTGTGGAAAGCAGTGTGCAGATTCCTCAGAAAACTGCAAACAGATTCCCACTTGATCCAGCAATAGCCAGGGGTATCTTCCCAAAGCAGTGAAAGTCACCATACAAGAGTGACACACGCATACCCATGTTTATAGCCGCACAATTTATAACAGCCGGATCTTGGAAGAAGCCAGTATGCCCAACCACAGACGAATGCATACAGAAGATGTGTATATTCATAATGGAGTAGTACTCTGCCATAAAGAAGGACAAATCTGAGTCATTTGTAGGAGAATGGATACAACTTGAGGCCATTATGCTCAGCTAAATGAAACTAATACAGAAAGTTGAATATTACATGGTTTCTCTAATATGAGAAAACCAAACCATAAAAAAGTAAAAGACTGGAGGAATAGCACAGTGTTTAAAGCATTTGCCTAGCAAGCAGAAAGCCCTCGGTCTGATTCCCCGGTACCACATAAACCGGGAGTGGGGGCTCATAACCGGGAGTGGGGGCTCATGTAATCCCAGCACTAGGGAGGCTGGGGCAGGAGGATTATCATAAACTGAAGGCTAGCCTGGGCTTCATAGTGAGTCCAAGACCAGCCTCAAAAAAAAAAAAAAAAGGTAAAAGAGAGATGGGACACAGCAAGATGACTTTTGTGGGGAAGGAAAGGGGATGCAGTGGGAAGGAAGGGCTATGGTATGTAAATAAGAAAGGAAAAAAGAAAATGACCTCATCCATGACGATGCACACAGAAAGCAGCCAATTCCAAGAACGCCAACATCCCCTCATCTTTTTAAAAACAGAATTACACCTGCCCTATTTGTGGGCATCGCTGTGATTTTCTTCTATTTAAGGCATCTCACAGGAAATATATATATATATATATATTTTTTTTTTTTTTTTGAAACAGGGTTTAATTCTGTAGTCCAGGCTGGTTCTGAACTCACTATGGAGCCCAGGCTGGCCTCAGACTCAGGCAATCCTCCTGCCTCAGCCTCCCTAGTGCCGGGATTACAGCCATGTGCCACCACGCCCAGCTTATGTGGCGCTAGGGAATAGAACTCGGGTACTTAGCACTTGATGCAGTGCTTGCTAGCCAGGTGTTTTAACGTATGAGCCGTTC
Source organism: Ctenodactylus gundi (assembly GCA_004027205.1). Lineage (NCBI taxonomy): Eukaryota > Metazoa > Chordata > Mammalia > Rodentia > Ctenodactylidae > Ctenodactylus > Ctenodactylus gundi. Next base: position 210,732 of record PVKB01000534.1, on the reverse strand, counting down.
CACCAGCACCAGAACCTTATAATTTATCAACTACACTATTAAAATAAAACAGAAATACTTAAAAGCAGCAGTAATAGCATCCTACAACTTCTTCCCAAACTCTCAAAGCCTGTATTACCATTCTTGATGCCCTATGCTTACTTAGGACATAAAGATTTCCAAAGCTCCTTAAAATACATTATTTTATCTGACACAGGAATACACACAATGTGGATTCTCTCAGGTAGACTTATCTTGAAAGACTTTTTTTTTTTTTTTCCAGTATTAGGGGTTGAGTCTAGGGCCTTTACATTGAGCTGTATTACCAGTTCTTTTTTATTTCTTAATTTTTGAGACTGGGTCTCAGTCTAGTTGCTAAATTGCCCAGCCCGGGCTTGAATTTGTGATCCTCCTGCCTCAGCCTCCCACAGTGCTGGGATTACAGGTTTGCCCTAATCTTGGAGGAATAGCACAGCAATTAGATTTCTTACCTAGCAAGAACCCTTTGAGTTCAGTTCCCAGCACTACCTAACTCAGGCCTGGTGGTGAGTGCCTATAATTCCAGCATTCAGGAGGCTGAGGCAGGAAGACTGCCATGTGTCTGAGGCCAGACTGGGCTACACAGTGAATTCAGGCCCAGCCTGGACTACAAAGTAAGACCTTGTCTCAAAAGAAGAAAAACAAAATTTTTTATGGACAGGGAGGGTCTTACTAAGTTGTCCTTTCCACAGCCAGTAACACTACTTTCTGTAACATCTCCAGCTAATTCCTTAAAAATATTAGCTCATTTCCCTTAGCTCTCTCTTCATGACTTTTCTTTGTTGCAAAAAAGCCATTGTGCAGAGAAGCATGAGCTCCATCCTCAGTGCGTCCTACTTGGTGCCGTGTCTCCTCATGTGTACATGGTGATACTGCCGCCTAGGGCGAGCACAAGAGGGCACATGGGGCCACAGAAGAAAGCCCCTGCTGTCCCGGGATGGCAGCCCTGCAGCTCCCAAGCCTGCAGACTAGCAGACACGCCACCCAAGCTGCACCCTCGTGACAAACACCCACGCTGCAGACCGCTTCCTGGGCTTTCCGGAGCTCAGAGCAAGCAGGACCTAGCGTCATGATGCACAGGCTATTGTACTTGGTAGCGTCCAATTTAGGAAGGACTTCGTAGCCAGCAACTGCCAAAAACATGCTGTCTGGTGAGGTCACAATTCTGGTCTATGAAATCAACTGCCAAGTAGATCATTATGATGCCAGAAACATAGCCAGACTCATGTTGAATTATAAAACCACCCATAGCAAGGTCCTGGCTTAAACAAAAATGTCTACAGGAATTACGGAGCACAGGACAAAAGCAGCTAGATACAGGGCAAGTCAAGAGATGTAAGTCAGCGTGGGGCAGGGGCGGGGGTGGATCTCGGTGGCAGAGCAACTCCTAGCACTTGCAAGGCCCCAGACTTAATTCCCAGAGCTCAGCATCACACACGCACACAGAACACCCAGAAACGCACAAATCCTAAACCTGACCATCTCCTTCATGTTTAATGGTTAAACAACAGATTGAAAGTTTATTTTTTTTCTATGTAGAAAGCTCTCCAGATGACAAAGTTTAAAAGTCACTGGCAGCCAGGCACATTGCCCCATGCCTGTAATGGCACCTACTCGGGACGCTGAGGTGGGAGGATTGTAAGTTTGTGGCCAGGCTGAGCAACTTAGCAAGACTGTCTCAAAAAGGGTGAGTGGTGTAGCTTTGTGGTACATCACTTGCCCGGCACGTGCCTGACTCTGGGATCAATACTATTCCTGCAAGAAAAAAAAAACTGACACGTAGTAACATCCTGGTTAACAGACATCATATGCCTCCAACCATAATTAGCTCATGGACTGAACAGCTTGGTTGGCGCGAATGATCTCCACTCAAAAGCTGCCAATTTGATGCCTTTAACACAAACAAGAAATACCTGAAAATTAATAATAAAATTATAATCATATCATTTTAAAAGCCAGAAAATAGTGGTACAGGCTTGCTTACAAGCAGCACAAGGTCTTCAGTGTGGGAGTTATTTAGGTCACAGCAACAGTGATAACACATTCACTTGCAGTTTTAAAGCCTTATATTTCCATTTTCTGTTAACAGAAATTTCTTTGGACTTTCTCTTTTTAGCTTGCTTATAAAGCTTTTAAAAAAGAGACTTATCTTGCTAGGTGTATGGTGGTACATGCCTAGAATTCAGCACTTGGGAGGCTGAGGCAGGAGGATTGTTAGGAGTTCCAGGTCAGCTCTGGCTAGGGAGTGAGCTTGGGAGCAGCCTGGACTGCAGAGTAAGACACTATATCCAAAAAACAAAAAGACAAGGGAGATAGCTCAGTGTGATGGCTTTGGGTTCACTCACCAGAGGGACAAAAACAACAAAAAACTCCTAAAATTACATATTGCCCAAAATGAAAATCAAATCAACTACTCCCAAACTAACAAAGCTCATTTGACTTTGCAGCTAAAAGCGACTGTCTTCTGCCATGGTTAATAACTAATTATTAGTACTTGCCTTTGCAGTTAAAATTTTTTTCTTTCTTTTTTCTCTTTTTGAGACAGGGTCTTGCTCTTTAGCCCAGGCTGGTCCTGAACTCACTCTGGAGCCCAGGGTGACCTTGGACTCATGGCAATCGCAATCCTCCTGCCTCATCCTCCTGAATGTAGGGGTTACAGGCATGGGCCACCATGCCTGGCTTATGTGGTGTTGGAGATTCAAACTCAGGTACTTAGTGCTATGCTGAGCCATTCCTCCAGCCCCTAATTATTTTTCCTCGTAGGGAAACACACCTTTGCTTGGAGGTCTTAGGAATTAATGCATACTGCTCTGGACTTCTGTGAACACAAAATTCAACAGTGTCTCTAGATTTTGTGACCAACTGAAATTTGTGATAGAACTGCTGCCCCCACCTTGGTGGACTTAAAATGTGGTCATAAGGGGCTGGAGGAATGGCTCAGTGGTTAAAGCGCTCCATCGTGAGCCTAAGACCAGCCTGGGCTACACAGTGAGACCCTGTCTCAAAAAAAAGGTCATTGAACAGAGCAGTGTGCTTATGAATAGTTTGCTTAGCGTTACGTGAACGTAACACTGACTGGTGGATTAACATAACGAGGGGGTGTCATCAATTAATTTATTTAGAGATAAGGTCTTGCTCTGTAGCCCACGCTAGGCTTGGACTCACAGCATCCTCCTGCCTCAGCTTCCTGAGTGCTGGGATTACAGGTGTGCGCCACCACACACGGCTTACATGGAGCTGAGGAATGGAACTCAGGGCCTTGTTCTTGCCAAGCAAGTGCTTTAAATGCTATGCTATTCCTCCAGCCTTCTGATTTAATCAGGCTTGGGATGTGTTAGATACTGATGGAGGTTGGATGAAAACTGTATTTAACTGTAGAAAAACAATCAGCAGAAGCTGGGCCTCGTCTGTAGCATAGGCACGGGCCTGTACTATCTGCATTCTGGGAGGCAGGGGCAAGGAGACCCAGGTTTGAACCCAACCTGGGCAATTTAGTGACTTACAACCTGTTTCAAAATAAAAATTAAAAGATGGGCTGGGGAGGCCGGAGGAACAGCACAGTGGGTAAAGTGCTGGCGTTCAATTCCCGGCACCCCGTAAGACAGGTGGAGTGGGGCAGGCCTATAATCCCAGCATTTGGGAGGATTTAGCAGGAGGGCTAGCATGAATTCAAGGTCATGCTGGACTCCACAGTGAGTTTGGGAGCTGCTTCCTGGCAGATTGGTCATCCCAAGGGCAAATTCAAGTCCCCCAATCTGGCTTCTTGGTGCCATCTGTGGCACACTTAAGTGCCTGCTAAGGATGACTGAGGCCAGGAAGCAGTGTGTGCGTGTGTGTGTGTGTGTGTGTGTTTGGGGGGGTGTGTAAATACACGCGCGGGGAGTTCTCTACAGGCCGAGCGGGTGGACAGTACGCAGGCGGTGCGCTGTGGGCCACGAGAATAAGGCGAGGTCTCGGCGGTCGTCGGGAAGCCTAACAAAGCCAGTGTGATACCTACTGCGTGCCACTCACGGGGCACCAGCTGCGCGCTCGGAACTCCATCCTACTTTGCAGAGTAAGTAGATGAAGATCGTTCCATTTCTTCGTGGGCCTCCGAGGAAATGTTTTCTCGGGGAGATGCTCTTCGCTGCCCTAAGTGTCTGAGGAGCCCCAGACAGTCAGGGTAAAACGAGTCCGGGGAAAACTGAGCATTAGGGATCAAGGGTGGCTCTACCATCTATCTCATCAGCACGGAAACTGGCTGTGCGACTCATGGTCACAAGCCATAAAACACTGAGCGTCCCGGCTCTCAGGCCTAGCTCCAGATCCCCCTTCAAGGGCAGCCGTAGGTAGGGGTGCCTGGCTTCTCCGCGGGCGCTTACCTGATCTTAGGACCGGCCTCCGGCTCGAATGTCCAAGATAACTCATGCCATTGCGGACCCGGAATCGCGATTGAGCTCCTTGGTCTGCGCATGCGCCGCACAGGACCAAGTCTTCCCTCACCTACCCGAAGCTCATTCTGCCTAACTGCGCATGTGCAAAGTTGAGGCGGCTTTCCCGCGTGGGAGCATACGTTCCCAGAGAGCCAATGGTGGGAGGAAGACTTGACAGAGGCCCCGCCCCTTCCCAAAGGCGCCGTCGTAGGCCTTCCCTTTCCCAGAGGAAGGTGGACGTGCGCACCGCCCTTGTCGGTCTCCGCCCCCTTCGCGGCAGCCAATCAGGGGCGAGCGGCCGGGCGCTCTCACGCTGCCTCCAGTTTAACGGTCGCAAGAGGCCTCCGCTGACTGACATCGTGGTGGGAGCGGCTGCCAGGTAAGTGGCCGTTCGCCCGCGGTGGACCGGGGACGGGACTAAGGAGGGTTCCTTTTGGCGGAACTCCAAGTGGACTGGTGGGCCACGCCGCGAGGAAGACCCCAGGCAGGTGACTGGCCCCACCGGCGCCGCACGGCGTGTGGGACCGTGTTGCCACCCGTGTGTGTTTTCTAGACTCAGTGCCCTTGAGTGACACCCGCACGACCCAATCGCCGATCGGCCCGGAGGCCGGGCGGGGGCTTGGGGTTATTTTTCGTGTGTGACGGGGTGCCTGGGCTTCCTGGTGGGAATCTCGGCATTTGCCCCCGCGGTGGCTCTCCTCCGCCCTCCCTGCTCTCCGTAGTTCAGGCGGCTGCGTGGGCTTCCGTCTCAGCTCCCGGCGTTGGCTAGGAAGGCCTGGCCGTGAGCGGGTCACGATGATGTCCCAGCCCTCGACATCATCATGCTGTCCGCCCGCCCCTCCCCTCCCAGCGAAGAGGGCACCTGGTTAGCTTTGAGATGACTGGTCACGACCTCATGCCTGCGCCCTTTGCCCTGCCTGCCCCTTCCTTAGCCAGGGGCTGTGGCTCGGGGGATGGAGACGTCATAGTTCGTTGCTGGAAATCATAAAAATGTTTCTCTTCCTTTCTTCACTTTGTTTCTTTTCATTCATTTTTTCCCCCGGTACTGGGACTCCAAAACTTGCTCTCTCCGAGCTACATGCCCAGCCTCCTATTTATGTATTTATTGAGCTCTGCAGCCCAGGCTGCTTCTGAACTCACTATGGAACCCAGGCTGGCCTTGGACTCGGACTCGGGGCAGTCCTTTTGCCTCAGCCTCTTACAGGCGTGCACCACCACTCCCGGTTTATGTGGTGCTGGGGAATCGAACTCGGTTATTTAGCGCTTTGACTTAGCGCTTGGTAGGCATGCCCCTTATTGTTATTATTATTTTTAAATTTGAGACAGGATCTGACCCAATTGCCAAGTTGCCCAGGCTGAGCTCAAATTTGCGGTTCTCCTGCCTCAGCCTCCCGAAGTGCTGGGATTACGGGCCTGCATCATCGGGCCTGCTTCTGTTCATAATCAAGTTTGCGCCTTTTTAAAATTTTGCATCCTTACCGTCTACCTCCCCGTTACTTCTTTCTTCCTTCACCCCCCCACCCCTCCACGGAGAAGCATCATTGAATTTTTAATGGTTTCCGTCTGGATTTGCTGCACCCGGATTACCTCCGCGGGGGTGCCGGCGAGATGGGGCTGCGGATCCACTCCCGCCAACTTGGGTTTCCCTGGTGGGAGAGCGAGCGACTCCGGCGCCTAAAATACCTCATTTGTCTTTGGTGGCGGGCCCATCCGCGGGGAGAAGTCCGTTTAGTTAGATCCTATTTCCCTTGGCTTTCATTCCTGGCCCCGAAGGAAATGCTTCTGGATAAACTGATGGGGTTTGGAAACTAGGTCCTAGGATAGCAGGTGATTTTTCCCTGTTGCCTTTTTCATTTTGTAAGCAGTAAAGATTTTCTCTCTTTTATTTCTTTTTTTCCTCTCTCTTTTATTTCTTTTCTTGGCTTAATTTGTTTTTTCCTTTTCTGTAGTATTGGGGACCAAGCCCAGCTTTTCACACTGAGCTGTGTAGCCTCAGCCCATTTTGACTTTTCCTTGGGAGATAGGGTCCTACTACGTGGCAGGATTGTCCAGGCTGGACTTGGGTTTGTAATCCTCCTGCCTCAGCCTCCCAGAGTGCTGGGATTATGTAGGCTTGAAAGGCCCATACTGCCAGGCCCACCTTGATATTTTTTTTTAAATGCATGAATTTGCTAAGAAGACATTTTTTTTTTGAGACATTTTTGCTGTGTAGTCCAGGTTGGTCCTGAACTCACTGTGTAGCCCAAGCTGGCCTTGAATTTATAGCAGTCCTCCTGCCTCCTCCACCTGGATGCTGGGATTACAGGAGTGTGTCATTACATACACCAGCTTTATGTGGTGCTGAAGAATCAAGCTCAGAGCCTTGTGCTTGCTGAGGAAGCGCTCTAACCACTGTGCTATTCTTCCATCCCAAAAGACATATAGTCATACCCAGCCTCAGTAAAGTTTTAGCTGGCCTGACAAATAGTTTATTATTTTATTTTACTTTTAATTAATTTGTGTTTCGAGATAAAGTCTCGCTCTGTAGTCCTCAGCTCATTGTAGCCCAGGCTGGCCTTTAATTCATGGCAGTCCTCTGTCTTAGCCTCCCAAATATAGGGATTACACGCATGTGACAGCATGCCCACCTAATTCTTTTGTGGTCTTTGTGAATCCAGTCCAGGGCCTTGTGCATGGTAGGCAAGAGTTTGAACCATCAAGCTATGGCCCCAGACCCAAATAGTTTAGTTTTTCTCTCTCTCTCTATCTCTCTCTTATTTTTGAGACAGAGTCTTGCTCTGCAAGCCCAGGCTGGTCCTGAACTCACTATGGAACCCAGGCTGGCCTTGGACTCATGGCAATCCTCCTGCCTCAGCCTCCTGAGTGCTGGGATTACAGGCCTGTGCCACCATGCCTAGTTTTATGTGGTGCTGGGCAGTCAACTCAGGGCTGTGTGCTTGCAAGGCAAGCGCTTTAACGGCTGTGTCATTTTTTCGGCCCCCAAATAGTTTAGTTTTAAAGAGTTAATGTATGCACAAAGTATGAAAGGCTGTGTAGTACAAAATGTGCTTCCCGCAGATGGGGAGCCAAATGTGTCAACAGTGTAATTGTTTCCTTTTTTTTTTGAGATAGGGTCTCGCTCAGAATCCAGGATGGTTCTGAACTCACTGTGTAACCCGTGCTAGCCTCACAATTATGGCAGTCCTCCTGCCTCACCCTCCAGAGTGCTAGAATTAGTTGGCTCATTTTGCTAACAAAATACTGTGGAGTTCAGTTCTACTAATTACTATGTAAATGGGCAAGTACGTGTGCTTTTTTCTTCTTTTGGTATTAGGGATTGAGCCCAGAGCCCTTGCATAAAGCCACATCTCCAGCTGATTTTGCATTTTAGACTTTGAGGCAAAGCCTCACTAATTGACTTAAGTTGTGCAGACTGGCCTTGAACTTGCTGTTCTGCCGCAGTTTCCCAGAGTGCTGGGGTTACAGGCCCGCACCCCCAGGACTGGCTAAAAAGTATGTGTGTTTGGTAGAATTAATACATGTGTAAGACGTATGTGTGTTCTAGTTGTTACATAATAAAATTGTGTGTATGTATGTAGTGTTTTGATTAATACAGCTAGCTCAGTGGTCAAAGCGCTTGTCTAGCAAACTCAAGACCCTGGTTCCATGTGTCTGTAATCCCAGCCCTCAGGAAGCTGAGGCAAGAGGACTGCTGTGAGTTCAAGGCCACCCTGGACTACAAAGTGAGACATTCTCTCTCTCAAAAAAGCTATTTTTGCAAATCACCTTTAATGTTCATGTAGATTTTTAGGTAGAGGTATGAACTGGGCCGGGTGGTAACAGGCCTATATTTTCAGTACTTTGGGAAGCTGAGACAGGATCTCAAGTTCAAGCCCAGTTTAGGCAATTTAGCGACTTAATTGAGACTCCTAATCTCAAAGTCTGAAAAAAAAAAAGTGGAATGGCCCCCCCCAAGGCTATAACCAAAGCACTCTGGAAGGCTGAGGCAGGAGGATCACAAGTTGAAGCCCTGCTTGGGCAATTTGGCGATCTACTGAGCTCTGTCTCAGTAACTGGAAGGGCCCAGGAATGTAGCTCAGGGTGAAGGCCCAGAGTTTGATACTCAGTATCACCTGAATGAAAACAAAAAAAGAAAAATTGACAAAACTCTTCATAGTAAAATAAATATTAATTGAAGTTTGTAATTCATGTCCTGAAATTCATTGGTTTTAACTGTATAATTCAGTAGTGTTTAGTACCACTATCTAGTTCCAGGACTTTTTAATCACCCCAAAACCAAACACTCTGCAGCGTGTAGTGGCTGCCGTCCGCTCTTTCCCTCGGCTCTGGGCAAGGGTTCTGTGCTTCTGCCTCTGTGTATTCCCTCTTCTAAGTGTTATGGAGAAGGATAGTCATGCCGCAGTGGTCTTTTGTCCTTGGCTTCTTTTCTGTAGCCCGTGTTTTTATTGTTGTTTTACTTAGTATCGTGTGTAATATGTATCAGTGTTTTATTCGTTTATTAAAATTTTTATTTTTTTGTGGTACTGGGGATTGAACCCAGGGCCTTTACACTGAATGACATGCCCAGCCCTCCCCCTCCCCCTTTTTGGTGACAGGGCCTTGCTGAGTTGAGGCTGGGTTTGAACTTGTGGTCCTCCTGCCTCTGTCCCCAGAGTGCTGGGATACAGACAGAGCTGTTTTCCTTCTTAAGTCCAAAGAACTCTTCACTGTGTGGGTGTGCCACATCTGTGTACCCATTCATCTGGAGATGAACGTTTGGGTGGTTTTACATTTCGGCCATTATAAATTATGTTGCTGTAGAGTCATATGAAAGAGGTGAGCTTTCCTGAAGGCGTGAAAAGACAGTTGCTCAGTTAGTAGACTTCTACAATAGTATTGTTTTTCCTCGTTCACTTCCAGACTCTTGTAATTTTAGGAAATTTTATGGTTTTGAATGTTAGCAGCTGAAAATTCTAATAGATGATGAAGCCTCTGGAGATGACTCGGAATCAGTTTCCTCAAACTGTAAAAGAACCTATATTTTCAAATAAGGCAGTGTAACAATTTCATTACTTTATGGAGGATTTTGAGTTGATGACTACCTTACAAAAAACTTCATTTTCTGTAAAATCTGAAATCAAAAATTCTTCCCATTCTCTTGAGCTGAGATTGAATATTAAGGGGTAAGAATGGGATGGATATTTTTAAATGTACTAATAAACAAAAATAATTGTTTACATAGTTTACCGATTTATTCAACTAGTATCATAATCATTATTATTGTTATTATTTTTTGAAACACCATTTTGTTCTGTAGCCCAGGCTGGTCCTGTGCTCCCTGTCGAGCCCAGGCTAGCCTTTGTTTTGGCAGTCCTCCTGCCTCCACCTCCCAAGTGCTAGGATTACAGGCTTGTGCCACCATGCCCAGCTTTCTGTGGTGCTGGGAAACCAAACCCAGGGCCCTGTGCTTGCTAGGCAAACTCTTTAACTGTTGTGCCATTCCTCCAACCCCTTGAGACAAATTCTTGCTCTGTAGTCCAGGCTGATCCTGAACTAACTTTGTAATCCAGACTGTCCATGAACTCATAGCAGTCCTCTCCTGCCTCAGTCTCCGGAGTACTGGGATTATAGGCTTGTGTCACCATGACTATTTTACGTGCAGTTTATGTGGTGCTGAGGAATGGAACTCAGGGCCTTTAGCTCTGATTTGTATTTATTTTTTAAAAAAAGCAACAAAAACAAAGCTGTTGTTACCTATATTTTAAATTAGTAGTACAAATAGTGTTTTTCATTATTAATTAATTTTTTTGAGACAGAGTTTTGTTCTATATTCCAGGCTGGTCTTGAACTCACTATGTCACTTTGTCGCCCAGACTGGCCTCGAACTCATAGCAATCCTGCCTCAGACTGACAACTCCTCAGATTACAGACCTATGCCACCACGCTTAGTTTATCTGATGCTGGGGAATTAAACTTGGCCTTGCATTTGCTAGGCAAGCACTGCAGCTGCTGTGCTAGACCCGCCACAAACAATGTTTAAAATTGCAAAAATACGTCTTTAATCTAGAAAGTAGCCATTAAAGTTGAATATTAAGAATAAAGTTGAGGGGCTGGAGGAATAGCACAGGAGTCAAAGTTGTTTTGTTTTGTTTTTTTGAGATAGGGTGTTGCTCTGTAGCCCAGGCTGGTTTGAACTCACTATGTAGTCTGGCTAGCCTGCCTCAGCTACACTAGTGCTAGGATTTGAGCGTGCCTTACCACGCCCAGCTTTGTGTGGTGCTGGGGAATTGACCTTCAGGCCTTTTCTCTGCAGTTTCTCCAGCCTCAAGCAATTAAAGTGCTTGACTTGTATTTGAGGCCAGCCTGAGCTACAGATGAGTTCAGGACCAGGCTGGACTCCAGAGCAAGACCTTGTCTCAAAAAAAAAAAAAAAAAAAATGAAGCAAATACTACAAAATAGTTTACAAAATTCTAGTTTCTTTTCTTCTTTTCTTTTGAGACAGGAACTTGCTCTGTAGTCTGGCTAGTCCTGAGATATGTAGCCCAGGCTGACCTTGGATTTGTGGGATTGCAGGCATGTGCCACCACGCCTGGCTTTGTGTGACGCTGGCGTACCAAACCCAGGGTCTTGTGCTTGCAAGCACTTTAACTGCTGTGCCGTTCCTCCAGCCCTCTTTTTTTTTTTTTTTTTTAAAGACAGGGTCTCCCTGTGTGGTCCAGACTGGTCCAGAATGCACTTCAGAGCCCAGGTTGGCCTTGGACTCAAGGGCAATCCTCCTCCTGTCTCAGTCTCCTGAGTGCTTGAATTACAGGCATGTGCCACCATGCCCAGATTATGTGGTACTGGGGAATTGAACTTGGGTACTTAGCACTTTAACCGCTGAGCCATTCCTCCAGCCCCTTCCTTGTTCTTTTCTTTTCCAACACTGAGCACTGAACCAAGGCCTGGAGCACACTAGGCAAGTGTTCTATTGCTGAGCCCTTTTGATTTTGTGAGAGTCTCGCTACATTGCCCAGACTGGTCTTGAATTTGCAATCCTCCTGCCTCTGCCTCCTTAGGAGCTAGGTTCCCAGGTGTGTACCACCATACCAGGCAAATAGTCAAATGTGTTTTTGCTCTGACTTTTTATTTATTTATTTTTAGTCCTAAGAATAAAACCCAGAGCCTAAATCATGCTAAGGAAGGTCTCACCCCCGGGGCAGCAATGCATTTGTTTTGTGGTGTTGGGGGTAAGCCCAGGGCCTTGGGCACTCGAAGCAGTCTTTGTGCCACTGAGTTGTATACCCTCAGCCCATTTGGTTTGGTTTTAGTTAAAATGTGGTTAGTCTCAATTTGCAAATAGTTTAACAAACTTGAATATAATATGGTTTCTAAATTTATGGTAGCTTATAATAGCAAAGAAGTAAGGCAACTAGAGAAGCGATCTGTTATAAAAAAAAAAAATAGGTACATGCAGCATAAAAAAATCCAGCATCCTGGAACCTGATGGCAAAGGGCAAGCTGGTTTTTAACTTTTTTTTTTTGAGACAGAATCTTGCTCTGTAGTCCAGGCTGGTTCTGAACTGACTAGGTAGCCCAGGCTGGCCTTGGACTTACTGCAGTCCTTCTGTCTCAGCCTCCTGAGTGCTGGGACTACAGGCATGCAGCACCCCAGCTATTATGTGGTGCTGGGGAATCGAACCTGGTGCCTCATACATACTACTTAAGCATTCTAATCACTGAGCAATTTCCCAAACCCCAATACATAGATATTTTGAAGAAAATTATCATAAATAACTAACAATTATTCACATACTTGGGGCATAGCTCAGTGGTTGGATTGCCTGCTTGGTGTGCACAAGGCCCTGGGTCAGTTCACCAGCACTGCGTAAAAATTAACAGGCTTGGTGGCTCACACCAGGAATCCCAGCACTTGGGAGGCTGAGGCAAGAGGATTGCTGAGTTCAGGGCCAGTCTGGGCCATGTAATAATTTCAGAAGCAGCCTGGAGTACAGGCTGACTCTATCTTACCAAAAAATAAAAAAAATAAAAACAAGAAATTTTTCATTGGGTGTCCCCAGGGGAAATTTAAGTTATCTCCAGAAATATATAAAATAAAACAGAATGCATAAATTAGGGTGAAAAAAATTTAAATCATGTGGGAAATAGCCTATAAGAGATGCCGCGTAATGATGGGTTTGCTGGAGGTAGGCCACGCGTGTTGTCCACTGTATCACTTAGTGGTCCCACTGAAGTCCACTTTGAGAGCACGTCCTTTTGGATTGGGGGCATAGCTCAGCAATTAGAGTGATTACCCAGTCCACTCAAGGCCCTCGATTCGATACCTCAGGACCACATAAGCTGGGCATGGTGCCATACCTCTGTAATCCCAGACCTTGGGACACTGAGGCAGGATTGCCATGTGTTTGAAGGCAGCCTGGACTATGTCGTGAATTCAGAACTAGCGTGGAATTCAGTGAAAGCTCTTATTGCAAAAAAAAAAAAAAAAAAAAAAATCCTTTTAAGGACATAGTCTCTGGAGCTGGAGGAATGGGAGGAATGGTTCAGTGGGTAAAGCGCTTGCCTAGCAAGTACTGAGTCAAGCACTAAGTACCTGAGTTTGATTCCCCAGCACCACATAAATTGGGTGTGGTGGTGTGTGCCTGTAATCCCAGAACTCGGGAGGCTGAGGCAGGAGGATTGCAGGCCAGCCTGGGCCCAACAGGGAGTTCAGGACCAGCCTAAGCTATAGAGTGAGACCCTATCTCAAAAAAAAAAAAAAAAAGGAAAGAAAGAAAAGAAAAGAAAAAAGAAAAAAATGGACATAATCTTTGGGGGGGGCGTTTTGTCTCTTTTTTTTTGAGACAGGGTCTTGCTCTGTAGCCCAGGCTGGTCCTGAACTCACTATGGAGCCCAGGCTGGCTTGGACTCATGGCCATCCTCCTGCCTCAGCCTCCTGAATATGGGGATAAGGATATAATCTTTGATTTGCCTGGAAGAACCTAAATGAGTCGTCATGAAAATTATGTAACTGATTTTGACTTCTTCCTCCTGCGCCTGGCAGTTAAATCTGCCACACTGGCAGTACATTTTTACATTTATGTAAATCTCTTTTCGGATGACACATTACGTGTTTTGGTGTGCGGTACTTAAGGTGGGACCTAGGCCTTCACACAGAACTACGTCCTTAGGTGCTTTTTTATGTTTTGAGACGTTGTCTCACTAGGTCCCTGAACTGCCCAGTCTGGTCTTGAACTAGTGATCCTCTTGCCTCACCCTCCCAAGGTTCTGGGATTTCAGGCCTGTGCAAGTAGCCTGGCTCACATTATGCTTTTCCCTGAATTTTTAAAATAGTATTTTTGTGGTCTTAACTCTGTGTTATTTTTATTATTATCTTTTTCTTTATAAATTTTCTGTGAATGGCTGGTGGGATGGCACAGGAGTTAAACTGCTTGCCTTGCAAGCTCATGGCCCAGAGTTAGACTCTCCAGCACCACATCAAAAGCTGGGGATGGTGGCGTATGCCTGTCATCTCAGCACTGGGGAGGCGGAGGCGGATGGGTTGCAATGAATTCAAGGTTAGGCCAGCCTGGGCTCCATAATGAGTTCAAGACCATCCTGGACAGCAGAGTGAGACCCTGTCTCAAAACAAAAGCAAAACCAAAACAGATAAAGGTCCATCTAAAAGTAAAATAAAGCAGTCTTCCTGGAAAGAATCAGTGTTATTTTACACAGTAAGTTGGCCAGATACGTCCTGAATATTTGCTGTTAATTTGCCTGGCAGGGATAAGCATGAGCTTGTCACACCCAACTTCAGGGACCCAGGGAACCAAGCTTGACCATAGTCCAGGGCAGAGGAGAAAGCGTGTCCGTCCCATCCCTCCTCCACCCTCCCTGCCCAGTGCAGGGCTGTGCTTACCTGAGCTGGAATAGCTGTGGAATAACTGAGATCAGACAAGCAGGAGCCTTCCTTACTGCTGTTCAGCACAAACGTGCTTTCTTCTCCCGCTTTGTGGAGCGGTCTCTCCCTCCTGGAGAAAGTCTTTCTTAGGTGCTCTTTAGAAAACAAAGTACTGTCTTTCACTTGACTGCTCTGTTCCTTTTCTGGCCCAGCTTGTGATCTGATTTTCAACAAATGAGATGCCATTTAGGAGGATCAAGTGTCAGCGGTTTTGTGCTGCTCCCCTGCACCTGCACCTGCACCGCTGGATTGTTTAGCTCTGGTAGAGCAAAGAAGAAACCCATTGGAGTTATTTCTGTTTCCGCAGAAGTAGTCCCCACCTGAGTACGAATGGGGTGTCCTCTTTCTCAGGGAAGACGGCTCTGCCCGCCACTCAGGGTACAGCTGAAGTTCTCACCTCCTTAATGCAAGAGCTACAGGACCGGGGAAAGACTGATTCGGAGCTGTGGAAGAACTGTGAGGTATCTCATTTTATTTTTTTGGATTTTAAACTAATTCCATTTAAATGAACCTCTACCAAACACTAAGTCATTAGGAATTTGTGTTAAGAGCGTGATGCTTATCGCTAAGGTGGCCAGATGTATGGAACAGGGGAGCAGTATTGAACAGATGTGAGCAATTTGGTAAAAGCTTTTTCCAATAATATATTTGTGATAAGACAGACCTGTTTATACATTACCTATGAACTAGAGCATCTTTGCTCAAAAAACTGAGAACTCTCAAATTATTAAGTAACTCATGAAATTGTCCTCTTTTTGAAAAGCCTAAATCTACTTTGAAATGTTTTGAATTTTGTAGTTAGAAATTGAGACTTCTGTTTAGTCCCGTACCCCTTTCAGCTGTGACACCTTGTGCTCTTTTGTTTTTAGGTCATTAGTTCTTCTACTCGTAGGTCACCTCAATGTGGCAGCTGAGTGAGAGGTGCGGCTCAGCGGGGGGCCTGTGCCTGGCTGGGGCAGGGCAGCCGTGGTCCCCAGCACTGCCAAAACAGGACAGTTAAAGGGCTGCTCATATGTAAATTTTATGACATAGAATAGGGCTCAAGTTGGAATCTTACTGTTTTTTAAGGCACGCTGAAGTTGGCAATGCTTTATATAAAGGTATAAGACATTATTATCAGGTTCTTAGCAGTAGATTTTGTTTTTTAGTTAATCATACTTTTAGAACCGTAACTTGTTATTTTTCAGAATATAGATTAAAGTGAAATGAATGATGACCTGGTTAAAGAATTCTGTAGTCTCTCAACTATTTATCATTACTTGTATTTATCATTGATAATTACTGATGTTCTGAAAATAACTATTGTATATTTTAAAGATTAATTTTTCAAGCCAGGCTTGTTGGTACACTCTTTTAATCCCAGTACTCAGGGAGGCTGAGCCAAAAAAATCCCTCTGTCCATCCCAGCCTGGGCAACTTAGTAACTTAGTGTGAGTCTGTGGCTAATAAAAATAAGGGCTGGAGGAATGGCTCAGAGGTTAAAGTGCTCCCTCCAGCAAGCACTAAGTACCTGAGTTCAGTCCCCCAGCACCATATGAGCCAGGTATAGTGCTGCATGTCTAATTCCAGCACTCAGGAGGCTGAGACAGGAGGATTACCATGAGTCCGAGGCCAGCCTAGGCACCATAGTGAGTTCAGGATCAGCCTGGGCTACAGAGTGAGACCCTGTCTCAATAAGTAAATAAATAAATAAATAAATAGCAGAAAAAAAGAGAAAAGAATAAATGAACTGAGGATGTAACTCAGTACAGAGGCTCTGGGTTCGATCCTTAGTACTAGGGAAAAAAAAGTGCTGTAGATGGACTGGGGATGTAGCTCAGTGGTACGGTGCAGGCTTAACATTGGACAGGCTCTGAGTTCCAGCAGGAGAGGGGGAAAAGAAATATTTTGTTAAATGTTCCTCCTAATATACTGTTCAGTAATTTATGCCATCTGATTAATTGCTCTCAGACAATAAGAAATTGTCACAGTATGGCTTGAATTTTGGTAAATTTGTGTCTAAGTAGAAATTGTTATTTTGTTACTTTGAATTAATATTTTGAAGTGAGTATTTTAAGTCAGAGTTGGCGTGTATATATTTTTTCTTTCTTTTTTTTTTTCTGACTGGGGATGGAACTCATGGCCTTAGCACTGAGTTCCATCCCCATGCCAGTTTTGTATTCTTGGTGTTGACAGAGGGTCTCGCTGCATTGCTGAATTGTCTAAGCTGTGTTTGAACTCGTCATTTATGGGGCTATGCCTCAACCTTCCAGAGTTCTAAGATTGCAGTCTTGCGCCACTACCCAGGCTGTTTTTGAATTTAGGGTGGAGTGTTTTACAAACAGGATTTTTTTTTTTTTTGAGACAAGTTTCATTAAGTAGTCTAGGCTGGTCCTCCTCTCAGGATGGAGCCCAGTTTGGCCTTGAACTCACAGCAGTCCTCCTGCCTCAGCCTCCTGAGTGCTGAGATGACAGGCATGCACACCATGCCCAGCTTATGTGGTGTTGGGGGGTCAAACTCAAGGCCTTGTGCTTGCGAGGCAAACGCTGTGCCCGTGTGCTATTCCTCCTTGCTGCCCAGAGTCCAGCCTGACCTTGCACTTATGTTGTAGCCTAGACTCCTTGAGTTTGTGATCTTCATGCGTAGACCTCCTCAGTGGAGGGCTGTATTTTCATTCAGTCAGAGACTCTTAACACTTACATGTGCTTTGATTTAAAAAAATTTTTTTGCAGTATTATGGATTGAACCCAGGGACTATGTACTGAGCTGTATCCTCAGTCCAGTTTTTATTTTTCATTTTGAGATTTTTTTTTTCCTTTTCCCTTCTTTTTTGAGACAGGGTCTTGCTCTGCAGCCCAGGCTTGTGCTGAACTCATTGTGGAGCCCAGGCTGGCCTTGGATTCATGGCGATCCTCCTGCCTCAGCCTCCTGAGTGCTGAGATTACAGGTGTGCACCACCACACCCAGTTTATGTGGTGCAAGCGCTTTAACCACTGAGCCATTTCTCCAGCCCCGTATTGGGAGATATTTCATTGCAGAGTGTAGAGTAACAGGTCTTTCTTTAGAAATAAAGGATAGAGGGATAAGAGCTCATCTGGGAGGGGATGGTGACTGGGCTGCACCCTTTGTTTGGGATTTTTGAGGTAGAGTTTCTTTAAATGGCCCAAGGTAGGATTGAATTTGCAGTCTTCCTCAATTTCCTGAGTGATAAGATTATAGGTATGTGCTATCACACCCAGCTTTGATACATTATTAAATATTTCCTATAGTTAGTACTTAAGTAATTTGTAAGAAAAATTTAAAGCATATTACTAATAACTACTTGTCTACAGTAATAGCTGTAGGTAATAATAAATGTTATATATCATGTTTTTTTTTGAAATAGGGTCTTGCTCTGTAGCCCAGCTGGTCCTGGACACACTATATAACCCAGGCTGGCCTTAGACTCATGGCAATCCTCCTGCCTCAGCCTCCCGAGTGCTGGGATTATAGGCGTACACCATCATGCTTGGTTTATGTGGTGATGGGGAATCGAACTTGGGGCCTTGTGCCTTTTAGGCAAGCTCTTCAACTGCTGTGCCATTTCTCTAGCCCCATAAATGTTGTAGTATGTACAGTATGCTTCGTGGTTTTTTTTTTTTTTGGTAGAACCTGAATTGAACCAGGGCCTCCACATTGAGCTACATCTCAGTCCATTTTTATTTTTGATTTTGAGACAGGGTCTTGCCAAGTGACTAAGTTGCACAGGCTTGGCTCATACTTATATTCCTCCTGCCTCAGCCTTGCAGAAAACTGCGTTACAGGTCTGTGCTGCCGAGCCCGGTTTAGATTTTAAATCTTTGCTAGGTAATGCAGATTTTTTGTCAGTAACATTCAGTCTTATTAGATCTGGAACCCTCTTTTTATAAAAAATTTTTAAAGTAACCACAATTTGGACTGGAGGAATGGCTCAATGGTTAAAGCCCTTGTCTAGCAAACACAAGGCCCTGAGTTCAGGGCGTGGCGGCACATGTCTGTAATCCCAGCAATTGGGAGGCTGAGGCAGGAGGATTGTCAGGAATCCAAGGCCAGCCTGGGCTCCACAGTGAGTTCAGAAGCAGCCTGGGCTACAGAGCAAGACTCTATCTCAAAAAATAAAACACAAAACAAATAAAGTAACCACAATTTATATTATCATTATGTAAAATTCATAGATAGCATAACCTGCTTGTGCTGCTTGAAAAAGTATTGTAGGGAGCTGGGGTATGACTCAGGTAGGGTGCTTGCCTTGTGTGCAAGGGCCAGGGTTCAATTTCTAGCACTGAAAAAAGTCAGTATATTGTACATATGGAATACAGGATAAATAAAAGCTGCTTATGGCAAAATAATATGTATTTCAGTATCTAAGTGTTGAGGCATATCGTCATTAGAAATCATTAAAGCGTACTAGAGGAATAGTGCCTGTGATTCCAGCACTCACGAAGCTGAGGCGGGAAGATTGCTGTGGGTTAAAGGCCTGCCTGCGCTACATAGTAAGCTCAGGACTAGGCTGGACTGCACAGTGAGACCCCGTCTCAAAAAAAAAACCTAAAAAGTTGGGGCTGGATTTAAAGTGCTACCTGAGTTCGATTCCCTACACCACATAAGCCAGGTGTGGTGGCGCAAGCCTGTAATTCCAGCACTTGGGATGCTGAGACAGGACGATTGCCCTGAGTCCAAGGGCAGCCTGGGCACCACAGTGAATTCACGACCAGCCTGGGTTGCAGAGCGAGATCCTGTCTCAAAAAGAAAACAAAACAGGTTTGTGCCACCATACCCATCTTTATGTGGTGCTGGGGAATCAACTCAGGGCCTTTCACTTGCAAGGCAAGCACTTTAACTGCTGTACCATTCCTTCAGTCCCTTAAAATAATACTTAAAAATGTTTTCTTGCTTGAGGAATTTTTCTATAAAATAGTAATTAAAACAAATTATTTTTAACTTATTAGGCCAGGTGGTTACAGTTGTTCAACTTGGTGGAAAAACAATGCCAAGAACAAATAGTTGCCCAGCAGGAGCAATTTCACAACCAAATTCAAGTAAGTAGTTCTTTATTATTGTTTTAAAATTAAAAAAAAAGTATGTGAAATAAAACAACTTAAAATGAAATAAAAATATAGGAATTATAGAAAAGTTTATATATTGATTTTGATTATAAACATACCATATTTAGAACAATAACATTTTGAAATGTGGTATTTTGCAAAGCACTTATAAAAATGCAATGAGTAAAATACTTTCTTAGCCAGATCTGCAAATTTTTTTCCCAGCGTGTGCAGGAGGAGATAAGAAATTTGGTCAAGTTACAGATCAGTAATTCTTCCTGGCCTTCCTACGATAAAAGTTCTTTCAGCAAACAAGTGTCTTCAGAAAGCCAGATGGGTTTTTTTTCTGAAAATAGTGAGAGAAATGAATCTGTTATTAGCTGTCCTGAGTCCAAGGGGCCAGAGGTGCGACAGGAGATGCCCACGTCACAGCCAGACTGCAACATGGACGGCAGCTCTGTGAGCAGCGGCTATGGCACCCTCTGTGTCTCCGAGTTAAATACCTACAAATCCAGGGACTCTGCGGAGCTTATGGAGCCCGCAGGTGACTCGATGGGACAGTACATGGCACCTGGGGTGCCTACAGAGTCACCTGTGGCCGGCGTAAGAGATGGGAGTTTTTATGCACAGACTCTTGAGGCGTTTTGTACATCCTTAACGGAAGACACTAGCACTTTTCCTGGTGAATTTGAACATAATTTTCTGGATGGAAATAAGATTTCTGAAGTATACAGTGGGATAACAAATAGGTAAGTAGAATTTCTCCTTTTGAAAATAGATTTGCTTATTACGTTTCTTTCTTTATTTATGTATTGATTGAGACAGGATCTTGCTCTGTAGTCTAGGCTGGTCGTGAAATCATTATGGAGTCCAGACTGATCTTGGACTCATGGCAATCCTCCTGCCTCAGCCTCCTGAGTGCTGAGATTATAGGCTTGTGCTACCGCACCCTGCTTTATACGGGTCTGGTTAGTTAACTTGGGTTCGTAGTGTTTGACTTAGCAAACACTGAACCTTTTTTTCCACCCCTGCTTATTACATTTAAAATCTAAAGGAGAAATGGAAGTGATGTGTAAATTAAAAAAAAAAAAACTAAAAATCTAGCGAAATTCCTTTTCTTTGGATTGGAATAGAATAAGATGCATTTGAGCATGTATCGCTTTACCATTAATATCAGTGTCTTATTTGTAAGCTGGACATGGTTGCACACACCTGTAATCTCAGCCCTTGGGAGGCTGAGGCAGGAGGATTGCCGTGTGTTCAGGGTCACCCTGGGCTACGTTGTGAGTTCAGGACCAGCCTGGACTACAAGTGAGACCTTGTCTTTGAAAAAAAAAAAAGCGTTACTCGTGTATGTGGGACATGGAAACGAAGCACATGAGGTATAGTGACGCCTAACTTTCTTCCCATTAAGTAGAGTACAGGGATATGTTAACAATGGGGCTTGTCAAATGTGTTCCTGTGATTTGAAATAAAAAGTTACAGGTCTGCATACTCAGTCCTGTTTTATATGTATGTGCAGTTTTTACTTAATGAAATTTTAATTAGTTCAAAATTTTTAGTAGAGGGCCGAAGGAATGGCATAGCGGTTAGAGTGATTACCTTTCAAACTCAAGGCCCTGAGTTCGATTCCCCAGCACCATATAAAGCCGGGAATGGTGGTGTAAATCTGTAATCCCAGCACTTGGGAGGCTGAGACAGGAGGATTGCTGTGAATCCAAGGCCAGGCTGGGCTACAAAGTGAGTTCAGGACCAGCCTGGGCTACAGAGCGAGATCCTGTCTCAAAAAATTTTTTTTCTTTTAGTAGAGGCAACTAGCTAAATATTTATAAAACAAGTCCTATAAAACTTTGTATTTTACCCTAAATTTTTAGTTCTATGTCTCTAAAATGTGTCATCTAAAGATACTTACCTGTAGCAACACAAGTTATATCGATTCTCAAATATAATTTTTAGTTTGTACAATAAATCTGCTTTTAGGGCTCGGAGCATAATTTGGTGGTTAGAGGGCTTACCTAGCATGTGTAAGGCCCTGGGTTTGATTCCCCAGCACCCACCACATAAAAATTAGCCAGGCATGATTTGCCAATGCCTATAATCCTAGTGGTTGGGAGGCTGAGGCAGGAGGATTGCTGTGAATTCAAGGTCAGCCTGACCTCCATAGTAAGTTTGGGACCAGCTGGACTACACAGTGAGCCTGTCTCAAAAATAAACAAATAAATACGCTTTTGCAGTAATGTTATGTTTAGTACTTGGAGGGTTCACGGTGATCGTGTCTCTTTTGTTGTAGGGCTATAGACTCGGTGTGTTGGATTTTTAGTTTTTATCGTGTGGGCTTGATCCCAGGCTTCACGTGCTTGGAGCCAGTGCTTTGTCCTTGTACTGTGGCTCTGGCCCTTTGCTTTTTGTCTTTTTATTTTTATTTTTTTTGAGACAAGGGCTTAGCAAGTTCCCCAGGCTAGCCTGGAACTTGGGATCCTCCTGCCTTATCCTCCCAAGTAGTTGGGATTATAGGTATTTGTCACCACATGCAGCCAGACTGTATGTATTTTGTTTGTTTGTCTGTTTTGTTTTCTTCTCTTTCGGACAAGGTTTTGCTCTCTAGTCCAGGCTGGCCCTGAACTCACTGTATACCCCAGGCTGTCCTCAAACTCACGGCAGTCCTCCTGCCTCACCTCCTGGTGGTGAGATTGCAGGTGTGAGCCACCATACCCTGTTTATGTGGTGCTGGGGACTCCAACCCAGGGGCTTACTGCTTGCTATGCAAGCGCTTTAATCACTGAGCTATTCTTTTAGTTCCAGATTATATCTTAGTCATTTTGTTTATTTTGCTTTTTTAAAAGCCTTATTTATTAGTTATTTACCTATTTATTTATTTAGAGACAGAGTCTCACCCTGTATCTGAGACTGGCCCTGAACTCACTGTATAGTCTAGGCTGGTCTGGGAATCGTGGCAATCCTCCTGCCTCAGCCTCCCGAGTGCTGGGATTACGGGCATGTGCCACCATGCCTGGTTTATGTGGTGCTGAGGAATTGCACTCAAGGCCTTGCACTTCCTAGGCAAATACTCTAACCACTCTGCTATTCTTCCAGCTCCCAACTTTGCCTCTGTTAAGGAGGTACTGAAAAAAATTAGGTGAATCTTAACTCCATTTGAAAAACTCAAGCATTTCCTATGGAAGCAGTATCCCCTGAGTTGCTCTTAAGTGTAACAAACAGCATTTAATGTAATCATTTTGATTATCTCTTCTTAAATAGTAAATCTGTAACATCATGGGCACAGAAGCTGAAGCAGCCAAAGAGAACACCCGGGGAGGAGGGGTGCCCGAGACCCAGGCAAACGGCCGAGTGGAGCAAGAAGCCTGTTGAGAAAGTAGGTAAACAGTCTCTTTTTCTGGCATGCTGTAGCTTCTGGTAGTGATAGTGGGTTTATTTCCTGTGTACTCACTGACATACTTTTTTTGCTCTTTTCTTTCTATTGTTAACTTATTCATTTTTGTATTATTCTTTTGTCGTCTCAAAGGATTGATTTCCCACAAATACTGCTTTTTTTTTGAGACAGGATTTCACTCTACTGCAGGCTGATCCTGAACTCAGTGTGTTGCTCAGGCTGGCCTAAAATGCCTGGCCATTCTCCTGTCTCAGACTTCTGAGTACTGAGATTAGGGATTTGTGCCATTGTGACTGGCTAATTTTATGTGGTGTTGGGAAACCTTGTGCATGGGTGCTCAGACTGCTGGGTAGTACCTCCAGTTCTGTTTGTTTTTAAAAAGTCCTCAGAGCTAGAAGTTTAGCTTATCAGTAGAGCCCTTACTTAGTATGTATGACTTCCTAGACTCGATTCCTAAAACCACAAAACCAAAACCCAATCAACCAAGCAAAACCTTCGTATAATTTATATTACTATTAAATTGTCTTTTATTTATTTGTTTGTTTGTTTATTTTGAAACAGGGTCTCACTCTGTAGTCCCGGCTGGTCCTGTACTCTTAATAGAACCTAGCCTGGCCTTGAACTCACCTCCTACCTTAGCCTCCCGGGTGCTGGGAGCTGGCATCATAGGCATATGTCCCCATGCTGGGCTTTATGTGGTGCTGGGGATTCAGAAATCAAATTCAGGGCCTTGAGCTTGCTAGGTGAGTCCTTTAACCTCTGTGGTATTCCTCTAGCCACTAATATTAATTTGTAAGAAATAGAGGCTGGAGGAATGGCTTGAGTTCGATTCCCCAGCACCGCATAAGCTAGGTGTGGTGGCATATGTCTGTAATCCCAGCACTTGGGAGGCTGAGGCAAGAGGATGCCACGATTCAGAGGCCAACCTAGACTGTACAGTGAGTTTAGGACCATCCTGGGCTACAGAGCAAGACCCTGCCTCATAAAAAATTTTTTTGTAAGAAGTAGCACTATATGTGTTAAGCGCTTTAAGATGGAGTATTTGAAAAGCTGAAATGTACACAATTCTGCATTTATAATCCAAGTTGTAAGAGATAAAATATTTAAATTCTGTTTGACCCATTCGCTAACCTAAAAGCCTCTTTTACTAAAGGATTATAAACTTTGAGTATATTTCAACATGTGCTTATAGGCATCATTGGCCTAAATTATCAGAATAATGTCTTCTGGCTGATGGTCTCTTTGCTTAAGGTGCATAGAAATCGCCAGCGGGCAAGCGTAGCCCTTTCGGTGCTAGTTGCCGAGTTCTGAGTGCCATGGGCTCACGGGACCCTCTTCGAGCCCTGAGCGTGTCAGTCCTTAGTCTGCAGTTCTCTCTCTCTCTCTCTCTCTCTCTCTCTCTCTCTCTCTGGCGGTTTTGCTCTGTAGTCTCTGCTGGTTCTGAACTTGCTTTGTAGCCCAGGCCACCCTCTGCCACTCCCCTGGAACCAGAGCCCACAGCTCCCCGGGGCCTCAAGAACTTGGGCTGACCCGAAATAGTGGCTCTCAGCTGCTTGTTCTCCTTGTTGGCCACCGGCCGCCTTCAGTGTGACAGTCCTGGTCACGGGCCACATTGGGTCCTGCCTCTTGGTGTACCTGCTCAGCCGGTTCTGTTCCAGATGGAAGTTGTGCAAAGGCCTGAAGAGACTGTATGTGGATGCATGCTGCAGGGTAGGGTGGTATGCAGGGACTGACCCGCTAAGGGCTTGAGGAGGTAGCTGATGGAGGAGAAAGGCAGACTTGTACATGCGCAGTTGTGGGGAGGAAAGGGGCTTCTGGGGCGGCGGGGAGGGTTTCCCCTAGAGGCTGTGGATAGAGGTGTCTGGGGTGGACCTGCCTCTCCAGCTTCTGCAAGCAAAGCACATCTCTCAGTGCTGCTGTGGGACATGTGATCTGGCTGTGACTGGCTGTGGTGTGGTTAGGGCGACTGCAGGAGGACAAGAACTGTGCTTCTGACCGAGCGCTAGGACTTTCTCTCCTGTCTCAGCACTGCTAAGTATAATATAGTCACACAGTGGAGCAGAATTGAGCACACTGACACAAACCCTAACACCCTTAGTCACCTAATCTTTGACAAAGGGACCAAAACAATCCACTGGAGAAAAGACAGCATCTTCAACAAAACTGGGAAAACTGGGTCGAAACTAGACCCGTGTCTGTCACCACACACAGAAATCAGATCAAGATGGATCAAGGTACTGGACATCAAAACAGAAACACTGAACTTACTGGAAGACAAAATAGGTAAAACTTTAGAAGACAGAGGGACAGGAAAGGATTTTCTGAACAGATCACCAAACACACAAGAAATCTCAGTAAGAATCAACAAATGGGACTGCATTAAACTAAAAAGCTTTTGCGCAGAAGAGACAACTGCAGTGTGGGAAAGGATCTTCACAAGTAACATTTCAGACAAAGGATTAGTATCTAGAATACACAAAGAACTCAGAAGCATAAAACCGCCTAAAATAAATGATCTCATCAAGAAGTGGGCAACTGAAATGAAAAGAAACTTCAGAAGTACAAATGGCCAACAAGCATATGAAAAGTGTTTGTGGGGGTGGAGGAATGGCTCAACGGTTAAAGCGCTTCCCAGAAGTACCTGAGTTTGATTCTCCAGCACCACATAAGATGGACATGGTGGCACACGCCTGTCATACCCGCACTCGGAGGCTGAGGCAGGAGGATTGCTGTGAGTCCAAGGGCCTGGACTACATAGTGAGTTCAGGGTCAGCCTGGCTATAGAGTGAGACCCTATCTTAAAAAAGAAAGAAAAGGAAAGGAAAAATGTGTTCATCATCATTAGCCACCAGAGAAGTGCAAATAAAAAGAACATTGAGATTTCACTCATCCCAGTGAGAATGACCTACATCAAGAACTCAAAAACAACAATTGTTGGCAAGGGTGTGGAAAAAGGGAGTATAATTTGGAACAAGCTTTGTGAAAAGCAGTCTGGAAATTTTTTAGAAAGCTGAGAGTAGAAATTCCATTTGATCCAGCTACTGCTCTACTGGGCATTTTCCCTAAAGAAAGTCCCAAAAGACACATACGTGTCCATGTTTATAGCAGTACAGTTCGTAACAGCCGAATCCTGGAAACAACCTACCTGCCCATCAACAGAGAAATGGTAAAGGAGATGTGGTCTCTATACACAAGGGAATACTATGCAGCCATGAAGAAGGATAGGTATGAATGAAAATGGGGCCACCTTGGGTCAATAATGCTCAGTGAAATGGACCATGCACAAAAAATGAACTGTAGACAGGTGTCTTTCTTATGAAATGTACAAAAATAATGTCATAAAAAGGCCCTAACATGAATGACAGGGTAGAGAGAGAGTCAGTGGTCAGCTAGGAAAGGGGCAAACCTCTGAGAAAGTGATGGGCATAGGCACTCGCTGATTCCCCAAACCCCATGTCTGGAATTCCTGTATTATAAAAAATAAATAAAAAATATATTCAAAGAGAGACTGCTAAAGCAGGTCTTTTCTGCCAGCCTGATTATTTATTTATTTATTTACTTAGAGACAGGGTTTTGCTCCATGGGCTTGTCCTAAACTCTCTAGCTCAATCTAACTTTGGACTCACGGCAATCTTTCTGCCTCAGTCTCCTGAGTGCTGGAATTTATGGATTTACATGCCCAGCTTTATGCGGTGCTGGGGAATTGAACTCGGGACCTTGTGCTTGCTAGGCAAGTGCTTTAACTGCTGTGTCATTCCTCCAGCCCCCAGCCTGATCTTTAGAAGTTTCTAGTGTCTTGATTATCCCCAACATTGTCTTCCCATTATTATGGGTGAGAGGTGTATTTAAAAAGTTATGAGACGATCTCCCTCAGTCTTTTTTCTTTTTTTTTTTTTTTTGGACAGTTTTGCTCTGTAGTGCAGGCTGGTCCTGAACTCACTCTGTAGCGCAGGCTGTCCTCAAACTGCCACTGTGCCTGGCTTATTCCCTGGTTTATAAATTACTAACACAAATTTAAAATAGATGAAAGATGACGTAGGGATTTCCATCTTTAGGGAATGAGGGTGACTGTGGTCTTACAGGCTGACGGGACCTGCCCCTTCCTGGCAGCTGTAGCCTTGCAGTCTGTTATTCTTAGGTTTGCTATGACTGCCTGAATTGTTATCAAGAGATACAGTTCAGGAACTTTTGATAGGACAGTTGTTTTTCTTGCGAGTCGACTCCAGACGCCCCGCCAGCCCGGCAGGTACTCTGACGCTAAGCCATTGTCACTGCCTCCCTGCCGTCCTGTAGCCTTGCCGTGTGCCGGCTGGCCTCCAGTTTCAGAGCCCCTCATATCGCTGTCCCTGGCACTGGGATTGAAGATGGGTGCCACCTTGTGTAGCCAGCGTAGAGGGCTCCATGATGGAATGGAGGAGA
The DNA here is from genome assembly GCA_004027205.1 of Ctenodactylus gundi. Lineage (NCBI taxonomy): Eukaryota > Metazoa > Chordata > Mammalia > Rodentia > Ctenodactylidae > Ctenodactylus > Ctenodactylus gundi. The sequence continues at coordinate 183,529 of PVKB01000534.1, read as the reverse complement.
GCTCAGTGGTCAGAGGGCTCGCCCAGCAAATGGCCAGGCCCGAGGTTTGATTCCCCACCTCCACATCAGCCAGTGTGGTGGTATGCAGCTCTTTTTGTTTTGAGACAGGGACTTACTAAGTGGTTTAATAGCCCAGGTTGGGCACAAACTTGCAATTTTCCTGCCCCAGGCTCTCAAGAGTGCTAGGATCATTGGAATCTACCACCATGCCCAGCCTAGGTGACTTTAATGACTTCAATTCCAGGTATCTCAGATTTGTTTTAGAAGTAGATGACAGCTTATACGTTTTAGTTTTAAACTCAGTAGATAACATCTGCCTCACTTTTTTCCTTCCAGTTCTACAGATTACACAGAGAAAGGGAACTCTAGCTGGTCATTTGTGGTAGCTACACCTTTAATCCCAGCTACTTTAGAGGCTGAGGCAGGAAGATTCAAGCCCAGGGCTTGTCTAGGCCACTTAGTGAGAGACCCTGTCTCAAAAAGGACTGGGTTGGGGTAGAGGTCAGTGGTAGAGCTCTTTCCTAGCACGTGTAAGGCTCTGGGTTCCATCCCCATTACTGAAAAGAAATTTAAAAAAAATGGAGACTGTTCACTGTTAATTCCATGGCTTTGTCTTCTTGTGACTTGGGGAAACCATGTTTTCTTCTTCATGGACCCTGGGCAGGGCCCTGCACCTTCCTTTGACACCTGTCTCTTACCTTTTGTTTTTTCTTGAGACGGGATCTCTCACTCTGTAGCCCAGGCTCGTAGTGAACTTCCTATGTGTCCCAGGCTGGCCTCAAACTAAGGGCAGTCTTGCTATCTCAGCTTCCCGAGTGCTAGGATTACAGGTGAGTGCCACCACACTCAGTTTATATGATGCTGGGGAATCAAACCCAGGGCCTTGAGCTTGCTAGGCAAGCGCGGTAGCTGCTGAGCTGCCCCTCCAGCCCCATGGCTCCTGTTCTTTGTACTGGCAGCATCCGCCTGGTGATTTTCAGCTGTCCGCCCATGTTCTTCCTTGAATTGCAGTTGGATTTTGCTGCTGTTGCTGGTGCTGGTGGTGCACATCCCCGGACATTTTACCTCAGTAAACCAGATGAATTTCCCAACGCCTGGATGTCTGATTCAGGAACAGGTATGGAACTTAAGTTTTTGTTGTTGTTGTTAACTTACCTGCATTTCTCTCTGTAGGTTGAGAATAATGTATAACGTGCCAGTGTGGTTTCTGTACATATGCTCTGTGCTGTGCTGTTGCCCTCACATGTGCTGGAGATCTGTTCTGTAAAGTTGGAGGGAGAGGTGTTTGCGGCTGTTCCAGATAGCTGCCGGAGCATCCCAGCCTTTTTCATTTGCTCTGAAATGCGCTGATGCTTCAGCCGCCTGGTGGCCAATCTTCGTGCTCCGTGGTGAGCTGTTCTAGACTTCTGGATTTACATACTGATCCCTTTTTTTCCCTTCTTTCTGAATCCCACATCCGGTGAATTCAGCAGTGAATTCGCTTTGCCTTCCAGTGTGCTGGAGTCTCCCCACTTCACAGCCGCCTCTCCCTCCACCCTGCGGAGCTCCCTTCTTCGTCCCCTGTGTGCTGCAGGCCTCCTCACTAGCTTTGCTGCTTCCCCTCTTCTACCCTTGCGTGTATGTGCAGTACAGTAGCTGAAGGAATCCTGTTAAAAGATTAGTCAGGCATGGTGGTGCATGGGTGTCCCTCTAATCCTAGCACTCTGAGAGGCCGAGGCAGGAGGATTTCAAGTTTGAGCCTACCCTGGGCAATTAAATGACCTGGCAAGACCCTTCCTCAGAGTAAATAAAAAAGGACTGGGGATGTGTCTCAGTGTAAAGGCCTTGGATTAAGTCCCCTGTGTCACACACATACACAACTTAGATCTTGTGACTCCTGCTCAAAACCCTGCAATAACCCAATTCCTCTGGGTTATAGCCACCAGCTGTGCAGAGGTCCACGCGCCCGGCAGAATGCCGCCCCTTTGCTTTGTCCTCTCTCCCCACCGCTCTCTTCCCTCCCCGGCCCTGGGAGGCGGGTTGTGCAGGCAGCTTATGCTATTTTAAAATTTTATCTTCAGAGTGCTTGGCACCATGCAGCCTACCGTGTCTTCCCTGTGACTTACTTGTTGTGTCTCAGTCTTCCTGGTTCCTATCCTGCCACTGTAGATGCCTGATAAATATTGGATTTGTTTAGTTATTGATTGATTGATTAGTACTGGGGATTTGTTTTTCTTTTTTTGAGACAGCGTCTCGCTCTGTAGCCCAGGCTGGTCCTGAACTCACTCTGTAGCCCAGGCTGGCCTTGGACTCATGGCAATCCTCCTGCCTCAGCCTCCTGAGTGCTGGGTTACAGGCATGCGCCACCACGCCTGACTTTATGTGGTGTTGGGGAATCGAACTCAGGGCCTTGCGCTTGCTGGGCAACTGCTTTAACTGCTGTGCCATTCCTCTAGCCCAGTACTGAGGATTGAACCTAGGCTCTTTGCACTGAGCTACATTCCCAGCGGTTTTTTTTTTTTTTTTTTTTTTTTTTTGTAATTTAAGCCAAGTTGCTTAAGTTGCCCAGGGTGGGCTTGAATGTACAGTTCTCCTGCCTCAGCCTCCTAGAGGGTGGGGATTCAGGCATGCACTACTGTGTCTAGCTCATTATTGAATTTACTGAATTTTTTATGTTGATTCTGTATATTTATGCTATTTATTAAGAAATTCTATGTTTTAAAACATACTTTATAGGCTGGGGTCATAGCTCAAATAAAGCAAGCACAAGACCCTGAGTTCGATTCCTTAACCCTATGGTAGCTGGCCGTGGTGGTGCCCAGATGTAATCACAGTACTTGAGATGCCAACACAGTAGGATTGCTGTGAGTTCAAGGCCAGCCAGAACCATCTTGGACCACAGAGCGAAACCTTGTCTCGGCTAGTCAGTTAATAGATAAGTAGGGCTCGGGCTGCAGCTCGTGCAGGGGTTCTGAGCTCAACCCCCGATACCACAAAAGAAAATACAGACTTGTTATGTGACAAGGCATTTATAGGACTCTCTTCCCATAAAAATTCAACTTGCTATAATTATATAGCCATAGACCAGTTCCTTCCTGTCCTTAGTTCTCTGTAGATAGAAATACATTGTTCCAGAACGCAGTTTGTGCTCCTGCCCCGTCCTTTCTGTTTACATATTTGTGCCCATTAGGCTTGACTCCCTGGAAGCTGGAGGGGAAGGACGTGCACTGCGATTTGCCTGAGCCTGGGGAGAAGACCTCAATGCCAACCTCCTCTGCAGAGAGACCGCTGAGCCAGGTGATTCACAGCGCATCGTGTGTGTGTGTGTGTGTGTGTGTGTGTGTGTGTGTGTGTGTGTGTGTGTGGGCTTGAGGATTATGTTCACTTGCTTTCAATTTTTTTTTCTTTTTTTTACTATGTAACCCTAGAACTTTAAAATGGAACTTAAAATGACCAGTTAAAGTGCAAGGCCCTGAGTTCAATTCCCCAGCACCACCAAAGGGGAAAAAAAAAAAAAAAAAAGACCAGTTAAAGCTGGGTGTGGTGGCACATACCTATTATCCCAGCACTTGGGAGTCTGAGGCAGGAGGATTGCCATGAGTTCGAGGGCAGCCTGGACTCCATGGTGAGTCAAGGACCAGTTTCAACTATAGAGTGAGACTGTCTCAAAAACAAAACAAAACACAACTAAACAAATCCAAGAACCTAAGGAGAAGAAAATAAAAAAACAACAAAGAACCCCAGAACTCCTCCAAGAGCCCAGTTAGTGTTTTGTGAGATTAAAAATGCTTGTGTGCTTTTGGTTCAGGTGTAGCAGGGCCTCAGCTCGGGGTGACTTCTCCCAGATCTGACGTTGATTTTCTGTTGTGTGTCTTTTTCCATTTGTTCCATAATCATGAGTAGTTTAATTGGTTTTCTTTCTCTCTGTCTCTTTCTTTCTTTCTTTTTGTTTCTCTCTCCCTCTCTTCCTTCCTTCCTTCCTTTTTATAACAATAGAAACATAAGATAGACGGGTGAAGGCTCCCATTATCTAGGAGGGGTCATGAGTGGGTTGCCCCTAATTTGTTGTATTTTCTTTCAATCAGAAATGCCGAATTTTGTTTCAGAGCAAACAAAAATTGTTCAGGTTGTGTGCGTTAATTTATTTTCCTGTTTTATTGATATGTATAAGTGTAAAACATAAAGTTTACATTGATCTTGAGTATTTTGCATACATACATATCGTGACAGCTACAAATCCTTCCTTTCTTTTTGATCTTCCTTTCCCATTCCCTCCAGTTCCCATTATTTCCCTCATTAAATTCTATGAAATAATTGTGATATGGGGTTCTCATATCAGAGAAACCATTTGATATTTCACCTTCTGCTTCTGACTCACTTCACTAAGCACGATGGTCTGAAGCTGCTCTCATTTACCTACAGAAGCCTCCAGCCTGTCTTTATAGAAGGTTATGTGTGTTAATGTACGTATTTTTCTTCTGTAATATGATTAGGTGGTGAGAGAGGAGATTGGGAAGAGGAGAGATGTACTTGAAGTGAACGCTGGGCCTGGTGGTTCAGACCTGTAGTTCTAGCCTCTGGGAACCTGAGGCAGGAGAATCCTGAGTTCAGGCCTAGCCTGGGCTCCTTAGCAACTTAGTGAGATCCTGTTTCAAAACTAAAAAACAAAAAATAAAGGCTGGAGAATATTGTTTGTTGTGAAGGCTCTGGTTCCATCTCATACCACAAAAAAGTCTTTGATGGATACATAAAAAGTATAATTAATTGTTCTGCTCACAAACTAGTTATAGAGTTTATTCAAAATACTAATTTGTGATGAACTAGGTACAGTTGTGTATGCCTATTGTCCCAGCTACTCACTTTTTTGGTTGTTGTTTTTGAGACAGAGTCTTGCTCTCTAGCCCACTCTGTGGACTTACACTCTCAACAATACTCTTGCCTCAGCTTCCCGACTACTGGGATTACCGGCATGTGCCAGCACACCCAGCTCATCTTTATGTGCTGCTGGAGTTGCGAGCTCAGGCCCTTGAACATGCTAGGCAAGTGATTTAATCACTGAGTGATTTTTCCAGCCCACCAGCTACTTAGTAAACTGAGGCGGGAGGATGGTTTGAAATCAGCTTGGACAATATAGTGAGACTCCGCTTCAAGAAAAAAAAATGCCCTGTGGACTTTCTAGGGTTTAGAAATGGGACATAAGTTTAATGTTCTGTGATGAAAGTCCTTTCTGTGTATCTCTTGTTGTGTCTGTAATCTGATTTGAGCCGGTGTCCATAGCTAAGTTCCAGGTGAGGGTAGATTGGTCCCCTTGCTGCACCCGACAGTAGCTCTCACCTCGGTCTGATTTAAACCCAGAGCCCTAATATTTGGAGCCGAGACTGATATTTTTAGCACAGCAAAGCCCTGATTTCAAGTGTTAGAAATTAGAGCTGGATTTTATTTCAGTAATTAAATGACAGCAGTTTATTTTCATTGTATAATTTATTTCTTTTCCATACTTTATTTCTGTCCGCAGTCTCTTTAAAATAAAAACTTGTTGGGGCTGGAGGAATAGCACAGCAGTTAAAGTTCTAGCCTTGCAAGTGCAAGGCCCTGAGTTGATTCCCCAGTACCACATAAAGTTGTGCGTGGTGGCACACGCCTGTAATTCCAGCACTTGGGAGGCAGGTGGATTGTGCTGAGTCCAAGGCCAGTCTGGGCTACACCAATGAGTTCAGGACCAGCCTGGACTAGAGTGAGACTCTGTCTAAAATAAATAAATAAATAAATAAATAAATAAATAAATAAATAAATAAATCCATGTTAATCACTACATATAAGGAATTTCATTTCTTGATATTTCTCCCCTTGAATCACATGAAATCAATTTGGCCAGAAATTTCTTTGTTCTGCTTCAATAATTCACTGTGAAGTCTTCTCTTACCTCAACACTTGGCTCTCATGTTGAGCGGAGGAATGTGCTAGCCAGGTTCCTGCTCCGAGGCGCTGTGTGGAAGGTGAACGACCTGGAGGAGGAGGGCCTCGAGCATGAGAGCATCTGCCAGTGGACTTGGCTCATCTCAAGTATGTTAGCAGATAGGAAATTTTTTCTTTCCGAGGGAAACTTGTCATAGAAAATGATTTCCAAATTTCTGCTATTAGTCTGCCTGCCTGTATTTTCAGTTTATTTAAAAATCTTTCAATTTTTATGGTGCTGAACTTGATATCAGTAAATTTTTTCATCATTGGTTGTGCCATTTATATAATTTTGTTTCATATCTTTAAGTCTAATACTGGTAAGGAGATGAAGCTGCCATCACTGAAGGATATTTATCAAAAAAAGCAAAGGGAAAACAAGCAGTTTCCTGAGAAGAATCTCACTTCTGCTTCCATCCCACATCATCCCCCTGAGGTAGAGTCGCCATTCAGCTTCATGGGCACGACAGATGCTTTTTCTGTTTGTTTTGAGACAGTGTCTTGCTCTGTAAGACTCTGGTCATGCTCTTACAGGACCTAGTTGGTCCTGAACTCACTCTGTAGCCCAGGCTGGCCTTGGACTCACAGCAGCTTCAGCCTACCAAGTTGCTAGGATTACAGGTGTGTGCCACCACACCCGGCTTATGTGGTGCTGGGGAATCAAACCCAGGGTCTTATGCTTGCTTGCTAGGAAAATGCTTTAACCGCTAAGCTATTCCTCCAGTCCCTCATGACAGATGCTTGATGACTCTTACCACAAGCTTCATTTCGCATAGGAGAACCAATGTTTACTCACTAAGAAGCCAGCTCACCCTCCCAGCCCCGCTGGACACTGAGCACAGAACTTTGTGGTTGTCTCTCATGTCTAGGTTCTGCCTCCAGATCCAGCCCTCCATGTGCAGCCAAGCCACCACTCTCCAGGGACTCCACCCTGTGGCCTTTTGAATGTTTTGGATGACAGGATATCCTTTTCACCAGACTCTGGCCTAGAACCCATTATGTCTAGTCACTCTGACATCGACTCATTTTCCCAAGCAAGTAACGTCACTTCTCAGTTGTCTGGGTTCTCAAAATGTCCTTCAAATACCAGAGCATCACCGGTGGACTCTTGGAAGAACCATACATTCCATAGCGAAAGCAGGACCAGTTCCATCTTCCCGTCAGTGTACACTGTTACTAGTAACGATATCTCGGTCAACACTGTAGTTGATGAAAACACTGTCATGGTAGCTGCGGCCTTGGTCAGTCAGTCCCAGCTTCCAGGTACAGCCAACAGTGTCCCAGAATGCATTTCATTGACTTCTCTGGAAGATCCTGTGATATTGTCTAAGTATGTATTTCTGCGAATGACTTGTAATTTCAATAGATTTTCTGTGATATCTGATTGAAGAATGAAATTGCTTTTATTGAACCTCAGTAATGTGTAAAACCTTACAGAGATACAGTATTTTAAAGACAGAAGATTTAAAACCTAAGTAATTTGTATCTTTTTTACTTTTGCCAGTATTTTTTGTGATGGTGGGGTTAAACCCCGGGCCTTATGCATGCCAGGCAGGTGCTATACCACTGAGCTACGCCCCTGGCCCCTGTTGTCAGCGTTTTTTGAGGTTAAAGACAAGGTGCAGTCAAAGGCGCCCCGTAGTAGCTCTTCAGGGCGTTGTTACGTCTAGTAGCTGCCTGAGCTTACAGAGCTTCGGTTGTGTTTTTTGGGAACGTGCGGATAAACAGGCTTCACTTTGCCTGCGAGAGTGAATGTGCTTTTGGCCTCCCTGTGGGACAGGGAGTGAGGGTGTGCTTTTTCTGGTCATGACTTCTCCTCTTGCCAGCAGGATTAGGCAGAACCTGAAGGAAAAGCATGCGCGACATGTAGCAGATCTTCGAGCTTATTATGAGTCAGAAATAAATAGTTTGAAACAGAAGCTAGAGGCAAAAGAAATGGCTGCAGTTGAAGAGTGGAAGAAAACCAACCAGATTCTTGCAGACAGGTAAGGCTCGCCATCAGGACAGTGTTTTCCTAACCTAGATGTATTGCTTCCACAGAAGTATGATATATTGTGATTAAAAAAAAAAAACACTTGGAAAGCATGTGCTTTGGACTTGAATTTTTAGCACAGAAATATCTTCCCACTTTTTAAAGTTATTGATTGAGTGATTGGTTGGTATTGAGAGATTAGATGTAGGACCATGCCAGGTTAGGAGGGTGCTCTACTACTGAGCTATAGTTCTAGCCCCTTTACAATTTTTTTTTTACTTTTACATGTATTTATTCATTTATTTGCTTGTTCATTCATTCATTCATTCATTCGTTAAGACAGAGTCTCCCTCTGTAGTATAGACTGGTTCTGTAGCCCACGCTGGCCTCAAACTCCAAGCAGTCTGCCTTCCTCACCCTCCCAAGTGCTGGGATGACAGGGATTTGCTACCACGCTGGGTTTATGTGGCGCTAGCAAATTGAACCCAGGGCCTTGTGCTTGCTCTTCCTCTCTCCCCAAGCCCAGCAGCTGTGTAAGACCATGTGTCAGAAGCATGACTGTATGTGCTGGGGATGTAGCTTGGTGCAGAGGCCTTGGGTTCAGTCTCTAGTATCACAAATAATAAAAAATTAAGCTGGGCCTGGTTGTTCAGGCCTGTAATCCCAGCACTCTGGGAGACAGAAGCAGTAGGATTGTGAGTTAGAGACCAGCCTGGGCAACATAGTGACTTATGGAGACCCTTTCTCAAAATCAAAAAATAATATGGGCTGGGGATATTGTTCCGTGTGAAGGTCCTGGGGCCCATCCTCAGTACCACACATATAAAAGAAGAAAGAGAGAAGGCAAAGATGACTTCAGACTTCATGTACTCTCTGGTGGCCACAGAGGTATGAAGCCCGTAAGTTTGTTTTTTGAGATTAAAGTTGAAGTCCTGGTCTGCTGAAGTCCCTCAGTTAGCAGCGACTGAGGACATCTGTGTGTCCAGGAGGTGCTGGAGCACGATGCTGCGAGAGCAGGTAGGCGAGCCCGGAAGCAGTGACGGCAAGGCCCACGGTGCGGGAGTGTCTGTGACAGTCACGTGCAAGGAGCTCAGTGTGTGCTGCATTCCTAGAAGGACTTGAGCGGCTTACAGTATGAACCTGTGTCTTACAGAGGACAGAAGAAACAAAATGACAAGCTGTGGTCATTTAGGGCTGGAGACATAATTTTGCCAAGACAGAAACCAGTGTTACCAGCTCATATGCCATTTTTTTCCCCAAACTTAAAATGGTCTTGCTGCTGGGGCATTAACACATTGTAGGCTGCTGTGATAAGAGGTTGTCACGTCGTAAAGTGCAGCCCAGGGGACTGTGATCTCTGCAGTATCAGAATCATTGTGGCAATAAAAATGATAAAATCCATTTGAGATACTTGCAGTGGGCTGTGTAAGTGTTTTATTCCTTCAGGAGCCGCTTCCCAGACGCAGAGTGGAGCTGTGTGTTACAGGGTTGCCCAGTGTGCCTGAGGCTCGGGGCTTGGTCATCAGCATTGGAAACAAATCGAAACAAAACAGCCCGGGCTGCAGAGCGAGACCCTGTCTCAAAGACAAAACAAAATGAACGAAAACAAAAACAAGTCTTACCAGTGTTTTATCTCTGAGGATGTTAGTGTGTAATGCTCAGGAGCAGCCGGGGTGCTAGAGCCCGCCTACTTGACTTAGGGCTCGGTTTCCAGCGCCATAAAAAACTAATGAAGATCTCAGTGCGACTGCGATTTTGTTTTCTCATCTCTAAGATGGGAGTGACAGTAGTCCTAACTAACAAGATTATGAGAAGAGACGTAAAGTGTTTAGAGACCTGGTGCATCACAGGTACTAAGTAAATAATGCTTTTATTATTCAAAACACTGAGTCAAAATGGTGACCTAATTCCATGTATTGTGTTTTTTTGAGGATGTATGATAATTAACTTTACAAAATCTTTAAAAAAATAATGTATTCATCACACTTTAATACATTTGCAATACAAAAGATAAGTCTCTCTATCCTAAGCCCCAGTTTCAGTGTTCCAAACTTCATTTATTGTATCCTTCTAGCAATCATAATGCATATGTATATAGATTTAAAAAATAACATCAAGCTATCTTGTGCAGGTTTTTCTATCTCGTTTTAATTTTAAATAGTAATAAATAACAACATTTACCTTTTTGTTTTAGTGGTGCTAGGGATTGAGCCCAGGGTCTTCACGCTGACCCAACTCATTTTTATTTTTGATTTTGAGATAGAGTCTTGCTAAGTCACTAAATCACCCAGGCTTGTCTCAAACTTGTGATCCTTCTGCCTCAGCCTCCCAGTGTGCTGGAATTCCGGGCCTACCCTACTGGGCCTGGCAGAATTTACCATTTGTAACTGTACTGTTTAGTGGTTTAAGTGTAATTCATGTTTTTGTGTAGCCATCACTACCATTCCCCATCAGAACTGTTTTCATTTTGCAAAACTGCACCTCAGTATCCCAGAATGGTAGCTCCATGGTGCCAGCCCCTGGCAGCTGCTGTTCTATGTGTTGTTTCTGTAAACTGGACCACTCACATAATAGAATCAGTAAGTATTTGTGCTGTTGTAACAGATTTCACTCAACATAAGGTTGTGGTACATGGCATAATTTCCTTCCTTGTAAGACTTAGTTATTCTTGTTGTGTGTGTGGACATCCTGTACGTACCAAACACTGCATTTTGTTGACCTGTTTATCTGTTGAAGTACATTGGGGCTGCTTCCGCCTTTTGGCTATTGTGTATGTTGTTGCCATGAACATGAATATTTAAATATCTGTGAATGCCTTGCTTATGATTATTTTTATAATTATTTTGGGTACTCAGTAATTGAGCCTAGAGCCTCACACATGCAAAGCATGTGCTCTGCCACTGAGCTGTACCCTGAGTTCCACTTAGTTTGTTGTTGTTGAGGCAGGGTCTTGCCCAGTAGCCCAGGCTGGTTCTGAGCTCACCCTGGAGCCCAGGCTGGCCTTGGACTCAGGACAGTCCTCCTGCCTCAGGCTCCCAGCTGCTGGGATTACAGGCGTGCACTCCTGTGCTTAGTGTTATTTTTAGGGACCTTTTGTGTCTGTGTTAGCCTGCTATTTCTCCTGAGTGTCATCCATGTCTTTGGGATACATTGAATAAAATGGCATTCTGATCTTAGCTACTTTGTTTTATATTGCATGATGATGAATTAGCTAGATTTATGTAATACTTTTAAGAGATATCATGATATCTTCTAATTGAAACTGTGCTTATGGTTTTTAGATGTGGCCAATTAGATAGTGCTTTGAATGAAGCTTCTATTCGCGCAAGAACACTTGAAAATAAGAACAACTTACTGGAAGTTGAAGTGGTAAGTGCTCCTCGCTGAGCTGCATTCTCATCACTCAGAGTTGAACTTTTGTTAACTGGCCTTGAAAGACTCATGCTAACGTTGCTCACAGGCTCCTTGTCTGGCGGGTATCTTAACTAAGCCGGCTTGTGTTTTCAGGACTGCTGGCTTGTGTAATTCTGTAAGTTTTTATCCTTTCAAAAATTGAGTTTCTTTTTATATTGGGTTGTAATTTGTATGTCACAAAACTCAAGCTTTCAAAGTATGCAGTTCAGCGTTTAGTGAATTCAGAGTTGTGTGGCCATCCCCACAATCAGGTATAGAGTATCACCCAGTGGAAAGCACTCCCTCTGGGGGTGGCAGTGTTTCTCTGTGCCCCAGCTCCTTGGGAGGCTGAGGCAGGAGGGTTAGCACATTGAAGCCCAGCCTGGGTATTTTAGGGAGACCCTGTCTCAAGATAAAATTTTAAGAAAAGGAATTGAATGGATGGAACAGGCCTATAATCTCAGCATTCTGGGAGGCTAAAGCAACAGGTTCAAAAGTTCGAGTCCAGCCTGGACAACTTAGCAAGACCCTTTTTCATAATAAAAACAAAAAGTAGGCTGGAGAAATAACTCTGTGTAAAGGACTTGGGTTTAATTCACAATAACATTAAATAAATAAATAAATAAATAATAAAGTAAAGCTGGGAATGTAGCTCTTTGCTGCTTGGGTTCAGTTCCCTGTACTGCAGAAATCTTGTTTTATTTGTTTTATTTGTTCTGAGACAGGGTCTTGCTCTGTAGCCCAGGCTGGTCCTGAACTCATTACTGAGCCCAGGCTGGCCTTGGACTCCGTGACAGTCCTCTTGCCTCAGTCTCCCGAGTGCTGGGATTCAGACATTCACCACCACACCTGGCTTATATGGTGCTGGGGAACTGAACTCAGGGCCTTGTCCTCGCTAGACAAGCACTCTAACCTCTGCACTATTCTGCCGTCCTCTATGTAGCTGTGTAAACAAATTTTGGTGGAAAAATGCCTTTCCTGTTCTATACATTATTTCCATCATTGATTTTTTTTTTCTCTCCTCCTAGACTGTAAACTGTGAAATTCGGGAGTGTTATTTTAATTGTTAATCTTAGCTTTTTGTTTTGTGATTTACTGTGGTGCTGAGGCTGGTCTTAAATCCCTGGACTAAAGTGTCCTCCTGTCTCAGCCCCCATGAAGCTGAGACTTCTGGTACCAACTTGCTCTGTTTTCACCTCAAATTTATAGCATGCTCCTGCCTGGCACTTAGTGGGTAGTCCAGAAGTACTTGTTGAGTGAGTTTTAACAGACCAGGTCATTTTTAATTTTTCAGTTTTCATAGAAGAGGGTTACAAATATGTTGGGTAACCAGTTCCAGCTCTGCTTTGAGATTACTTTATCTGTCAGCTGTGGTCCTTATGTTCACATTGAGGCCACGTGCAGGGCTCTTGTCTTTGCCCTGAGACTGGGTGTCCCTCTACCTCACGACGACTCGTCCCCCTGCGCTAGTGGAGTAAGGTCTCTGTCGACTCCACGTCCGGTGACATAGCAGAGTATTGCATTTGTTTGCTTCAATTTGTATGTTTTGCTTGTGTTGTATTTTATTTATAATAATTTAATAATTCATAATTAAATTTTACAATTTATAATTAATGATTATAATCATTTATTCAGATGTCTTTTTTTCATTTAACATAATTTACCTCAATTTTTACTTTTTAGAGTGATTTGAGGGAACGCTTCAGTGCCGCCAGCAGTGCATCGAGAGTTTTGCAGGAACGGATTGAGGAAATGAGAGCAAGCAGTAAAGAGAAAGACAGTACTATTATTCGGCTGAAGTCTAGACTGCAGGACTTAGAGGAAGCGTTTGAGAAGGCGTACAAACTCTCAGATGACAAAGAGGCCAGGCTTAAGCAAGAAAGCAGGATGTTTCAAGATGTAAGTAACAAAAACGGGAACTTCACTCATGCTGTGGTTGGCAAGTGTTTCCTAGGGTGGGACAGGCGGGACAGGCAGGACAAGCGGGGGGTGACTCTCTGGGTTTCTCTTGGGTTTAGACCCCATTGCTGTAGCTGCGGCCAGGATCCTGTAGGTGGAGGCACTTGGGTCTTGGTAGCAGGAAGTTAGTGCTGGTGGTACTCTGCGCTTTCCTGTGTCCTAGCAGGTCACATGGTAAGCCGTCATGCGTGTGTGCCTGACAGGGTAAAATGCAGTGAACCACATTTAGACCAGGTTTGGTTGAATTTTTCAGTTTGATTTAATTTTACCTAAAATATGATATGGATGCATAATATATAGAAAAAGAACTTTTGGCAAATACCCCAATGAAGGGCTCTGCCAGACTCAGAGGAGAGGCATCAAGATTTGACCACTGCAGCCCATTGTGCGGGTTGAAAGCTGAGCTCAAGAGTGATGATTAGAGTGAAATGAGTCAGACGCAGAAGGTTAAATATGTTGAGTATCGTATGGTTTCTCTCATTTGGGAGACCCAGAGCACAGGCATTCTATAGAGCCACACGATGTGACAGTGGGAGTTAGCAGGGTGGGGAGGGTGTAGGACGGATTGTAAAGTTGATGTGATATGTATGTGCACAAAATATTCAAGGTCATTGTAAACATTATGTATTTCATATGTACATTAATAAGAATGGTGGGAAAATATGGATGCATATATATAGGTGGTCCTGGATTACTGTTTTTTTTCTTTTTTGCCAAAGTTTTATTTTTTTCCAGATTGTTTCTTACAGTATTTAAATAATTTCGGATTATTCAGTTGTGACATTTTCTACCTGGTAGCATTAGATGTACTTCTTCTTCCTTTCATTTTTAAATTTTACTTTCACGCATGAAAAGCATGGGACAGGTTCTTGAACCTCGAGCGAGAACCCAGGCGGGGCGTGAATCTGTGCACGTTACTGTGCGTCAGCTCCTGTTACTGGTTGCTCTCCTCGCTTTCAGTCACTGTCTCCTGACTTCGGGCCTCCAGATGTGCTGTCCCAACCACCGTGCTACTCTTTTTACCTGTTCATTCGGGTCTGTTTCTCCTCAGTCCTTGAAGACTTTACGGACCTTGCTCTATGTGTCTGTGTTCGGAAATCCCTCAACGGGGCGTCCCGGTGCTGCTTTCGTGTTCTGCTGGATGCCTAGGGGAGTGCTCACTCTGGCCATTTTCCCTTTTAGGTGCTGTGTATTGAATCCAGAGCCTTGCACTGAGCTGCGCCCCTCGCCCTTGCCACATGACCATTGCTTAGGCAGCCCCTCTCCCATTTGGGCTGCAGTGGGCTGCAAGCATCCCTGAGAATCCCAGCAGTATGTTTTCTTTTGTGACCTCTCATGACCTCTGGTGCCTCAGAAGTCATACAGCTCTCTGTTGCACATTTTACTTTTCACATGGTCACGTAGCACCGATGGAACGTAGCTAGGCTCTGCAAGAGCGTGGGGCCGGAAGTAGTGCTGAGGCTGCTACTGGGGAGTAGGGAGTGCTTGATATTGTTGATCTTCCTAATTTTTGCTGATATGATTAACGTGAATGGATTTGAGTGGTTATACGTTTTATAGTTATCTTCTTGTGATGTGTGACCTTTTCTTACTTTTTGTGGTTGTGGTGGTGATGGGTTTTTGTTTCTTCCCTCTGGTACTGGAGATTGAACAAGGGCCTTCACGGCGAGCTACATCTTCAGCCTTGTTCACGTTTTTCGTTTGGACACGGGGTCTGGTGCGATCACTGGGCTGGGCTGTGCCTTGCGATTCTTTGGCCTCACCCTCCCAGAGTGCTGGGGTTGCAGGCCTGTACTACCATTTTGTTGTTGTTATTTTTTTATCGGGTATACTTTTTTTCCCTTCATGGCTAAGGGCTGAACCCAGGGTTCCATGCAGACTAGGTAAGTGCTTTGCTACCCTCAGATCCCCTTTTGTTTTTATTCTTTTAAAAGTTAATTTTGCTTGGCTGGGCCAATAGTTCGCTAGTGGGAAAAATTTCTTAGTGTGTAAGTGGCCTTGATGCCCAGGACCCAAAAAATAAATAACATAATAAAAGTCATTTTACCTATTTGGAACTGTTTTGTTTCTTGTGAATATTATTGTCAGCTTACTATCACATTTCATGAAAAACTCTGTTTTCCTCCCTTAGGTATACTGTATTCTGGCATTTATTCCATATTTATCCGTGTATTTCTTTGTTAAACTTTGAATTGTTTTTCCCCACAGTCTTAGAGACTAAACTCAAGCCTTTATGCATGTTGGGCCACCGTGATACCACTGAGCTACAGCCATAGCCCTTTAATTTTACTTATTTATTTATTTTTGAGGCAGAATCTCACTCTTTAGTCCAGGTTGGTTCTAAGCTTACTATGGAGACCAGGCTGGCCTCGAACTCACGGCAGTCCTCCTGCCTCAGGCTCCTAAGTGCTGGGATTACAGGGGTGTGCCACCATGCTTTGTTTATGTGGTGTTGAACAATCAAACCCATGGCCTTGCACTTGGTAGGCAGGCACTTTAACTGCTGTGCTGTTTCTCCAGTCCTACATTTACTTTTATTTTGGAGGGGGTGGTCGTTGAGACAGGGTCTCGCTCTGTGGTCCAGGCTGGTCCTGAATTCAGAGCCCAGGCTGGCCTTGGACTCACGGCAGTCCTCCTGTCTCAGCCTCCTGAGTGCTGGGATTACAGGCATGAGCCACCACACCCCGTTTTTGTGGTGCTGGGGAATTGAACTTGGGTACTTAACGCTTGCCTAAGTGCTTGATAGGCAAATGCTTTAACCGCTGTGCCATTCCTCCAGCCCCAGGACATGGGTGTTTTAAAAGGTAGGGGTAGGCATACTCTGGTTTCCCTCCAGACCATGTGTGTGTCCCACTTTTACTAAAGGGTGTTGGTGTTAGCTTGCAGGCTGTCCCTCAGTTGTTGCCAGGTTTAATTTGTGGTGCTCTTGTTTTTCCTTTCAGCTCTTAGGAGAGTATGAATCCCTGGGACAAGAGCACAGCCGAGTGAAGGTAATGGTGGCGGCTGGTGTGCGTGTAGTGTGTGTGGGGTCCAGCTTGGGGCTGAGCATCCAGAGATGAGCCCCTCCTCTTCTCCCTCCTCTTCTATCCTCTCTCCCCCCCTCCCCCGCACTCCCCCCTTTGCTCTTGGAACTGACCTGCTCACTTATCCCCTCTTTGTCAGTGTCCTTATTCAGTTCCAGGTTTGTTGGGTTAATTCATTTAACAAGCATTTGTTGACTGGCTGTTGCATCTGAGAGGAGCTGAAATGATGTTTGGAAGAGCCTTAGGCACCATGCAGATGTGAAGAGTGACTTAATGCTGTTCAGAGATGAAAGTTCTGATTTCCAAAGAATTAGTGTTTTTGTGAGACTGTATGAGTTTATTCGTTATGTTAGAATTTTAATTTTTTAAGGAGGAAAGTTAAAAAGAAGATAGTTTATTCTGAAAACAAGGACAAAGGGCTAAAAGCTTCTGCTGGCCAGAAGGGCACCAAAGAGGTCGCCCTACGTGAGAATTCTTAGTTTTCCGTTTGGAGGCCACATATCTGAGTTTGTTGAAACCCCACCTGCTGTTACTCAGAACACAGGTTCTAGCTCTTCAGGGCCAGGGAAATAAACCTTAGCTGGGCAGCCAGAAGTGAATCCTATTGTGTTGGACCTTATTATCAAATTTGTTTATTTTACTATTTGGCTAAGCTTTTAATGAAGCCTTTGGTTAAATTATGTCTGTTTTAACACTGGATTGTTTGTAATTACGCAAAGCAAAGCTATCAGCTGTCCCAACCTGTTTGGAGCTAGGAACCTATTTTGTGGAAGACAGTTTTTAACAGAGAGGAAGGGGGCGTGGCTCTATCCTCATCATGCCATCTTCGTTTCCCATCAGCAGGCACTGGATTCTCATGAGGGGCGCGCAGCCCAGTTCCTACTCTTTCGGGGTTCATGGAGGTCTGTGCCCCTGCGCGACTCTAGTGCCTCTCTGAGCTGACGGGAGTGGCTGAGAGTGCAGGCCAAGCTTCACTTGCTACCCCACCTTTCACCTACTGTGTGGCTTGGCACTGCCCCCAGTGTTTGGGGTTTCCTGGCGCAGGATCTATGCAGAGCTATTGTATAAGCCAGTTTTTCTCTTGAATTACCTGTGCTGTCTCTGTGGTGGACTCCACGCTTCATGAGTATCTGCTTAATTTGTAGCTGTTAGCTGGTTTGGCTTTAGATTACTATTGTTCTGGTACCGGGGATCCACCCCTGGGCCTTCACACAAAGCTGTATCTCTAGTCCATTTTTTACTTTTGAGTTTGAGATGAGGTCTTGCTAAGTCATGAAGTTGCCCAGGCTAAGTTCAAATTGGCAGTCTTCATGCCTCAGCCTCCCGGAGTTCTGGATTTTAGGCCTGCACCACCAGGCTGGCTAGATTAGTATTGTAATATGAGTTGTATTGTACGAGGGTGCCGCTTCAGTGAGCCTGAATTTTCCCTTTGTTTTCCTAGGATGCACTGAATACCGCTGAGAACAAGCTACTTGATGCTCATGCTCAGATCTCTGACTTGAAAAGGTAGAGTTGCCTTCCTGATAAGCACGTACCTTCTTTTTAAGAAAGTGTTTACATTGAGAGTAATAAAAAGGAAGTTTTTTCTGGAGAATGTGAACGCAGCTTGGGAACTCATTGTATCTGGGTCATCCTAGTCACTTGCCTATCGCTGGATAAGACACCCGATGTTCTCAGCGGTGAGGAGAGGGTGGTTCTGGCTCTTGGCTTGGAGGATTGTGCCTATGGTCAGCTGGCTTCCGGCAGAAAGGGTGTGGCGGAAGGTCTGTTTCCCAGGAGAGCTCCTTACCACCATGGCAGCCAGGACACAGCCAGAGAAATTAAAGGAAATTAGCATGTGCACTAGAGGGCATTCCTGGGTCTTGCTCATGCTAGGTAAGCTTCTGCTGCAAAGCCTATGGCTCCTGCTCTAGATCTTGGAGTGACTAGACTTTGTTGGCAGCTGGGCCTCCGAGCTGTGTTAACTCCCCAGACATGCTGTGTGTTCTCAGCACAGGTAAAAGCTGAATGGTATTTAGCCATTGGAAATGACTGTTAAGACACAGTCCAGTTCACTGAATTGTTTTTGTGCTTCAGAAAAACTGCAAAAAATAAATAAATAAAAATTTAAAAATATACCGAAGGCTGGAGGAATAGTACAAGTGGTGAGACTGCTTGCCTGAGTGTGATTTCCAAGCGCTGCCTAGCTGGATGTGGTGGCACACGCCTGTGACCCCACACGGAGGAGGATGTAGATATGTAAGGGAGAACAGGGCTGGCGGGCCATCTCACTGGTAGAGTGCATGTTTAGCAGGAGCAAGGCCTGAGCTCAGCCTGGCACACTCAGGTTGTGGGTGAGGGGATACCATTCATATGGGAGTTTGTGGTCATTCACTTTCTTAAAGATTTGATTTGGAGACTTATTGACCTAATTTGCTTGATAAGAAACAGTCATTAATAGTCCCTACTACAAGTCGTTAGAAACACCGAACACTGGCTTAATGGCATATTTTTATATTTGTATTAGGATCTAAATAAGGCCCTTATTTGGAAATTTTACCACAGCCTGAAGAACTTCCTGTAGAGAAGAATAGGAAAAAACTTTAGGTTTCTCAGTTGGCTTTCTCTGTAGTTCATCCATGGTGGTGACATTAGCACGAACATTAGCTGTGCTTGAGCTGTCCTTCACAGCTGTCCTTGTGTCAGCACATGTGAGAATCAGGGTTAGGTAGCAGATGAAACCGGGCCTGTATTCCCACGGAGCCCAGAGGAGGCCAGAGGAGTTAAGCTGTGTCAGTGAATCTGAACGTGGGGTGGTGGGACAGGCTGTTGATAGCCTCAATGTTGGGCATAATTTTGCTATTGCCTGGTAACATAACTAGAAAGTTCTTTTTAGTTGTTTTGAAAGCGAGGCTGCTTCCTCTTTTATAAGACTGTTATTTATACTTTGCATGCATGAATATATACATGTTACAGTTAAATGTTAGAATGCAATTTGTTTGATATCTTTATTTATACCTTGCATATTTTATCTGTAGTCAAATTTATATACTTTTCTACTTGCTGCATTAGGTGTATTTATTATCCCTTTCTTTTGCGTTGTGGTGGAGGAGATGCTTCTTTGTAGAGCCTCGTGTATTTGCTTTTCCATGTATTTTTCCTGATTTTAGTCAGCTTTCACAAGTCAGTGTTGATAATTTACTATAAAAAAGATCTATGGACAACCTTTTTTATGCCTTGTCTAAGAGAAACTGAAAATAATTTGCAGTTGAGCTGTATTTTAAGTTGTTAAAATGTAGTTCATTTGTCCTATCATCTTTCAATTAGAACAATTTCAAAGCTTGAAGCTCAAGTGAAGCAAGTAGAACATGAAAACATGTTAAGTCTTCGTCATAATTCTCATATAAGACCTTCACGTGCCAAGTAAGTCTTTTTTTTTTAATTGTATTTTATTTTTGAGACAGGGTCTTACTCTGTAGTCTAGGCTGGTCCTGAACACATTGTGGAGCCCAGGCTGGCCTTGGACTCATGGCAGTTCTCCTGCCACAGCCTCCTGAGTGCTGGGATTTCAGGCATGCGTCACCATGCCCAATTTATGTGGTGCTGGGGAGTGAACTCAGGGCCTTGACCTTGTTAGGCAAGTGCCTGTTGTGCTATTTCTCCAGCCATGCCAAGGAAGTTACCTAATCACTGTAAAGCCAGAAGTCAAGTTCACACTTCCATTAAAATGAATGGCTTGGGGCATAGCCCAGCAGTTGAAGAGTTTGCCTATCAGGCATAAGACCCTGAGTTTAGTTCTCCAGTACCGCATAAGCAGGGCATTGTGGCACAAGCCTGTAATCCCAGCACTTGGGAGGCTGACGCAGGAGATTGCCATGTCTTTGAGGGCAGCCTGTGTGACCATCGACAAACTCATTTAGTGTTTTTTTTAAAGCTTATATTTGTTATCTGTAAAAAGAGGGACACTGAGCTCCACCATTTGAAAAGGTATTTTATCCCTAAAGTGCCAGACATTTTATTCTTATGTTAACGAAAAGACCTGTGAAGATGAATCTGCATTATGTTGTATATATTTTTCTTTTTAGGTTTTTTTTTTTTTTAGTTCTTATTCCATGGCAGTTTTAAGTCACTGTGCCAATATGTAAATGCTGCCTGAAGGCAGGTGTTTTCACCCTGCTGTGTGCCATCTAACGTGAAGCCCGAATCTTGGCTTTGTCTCATTCCACTAGCACACTAGCAGCCTCGGACGTCAGCAGGCGGAAGTGGCTGATCCCAGGTGCAGAGCATTCCATTTTCACTGGCCAGCCTCTGGACATGCAGGATGGAACGGCGGGTACCCACCTGGGAGACGCCTGTGTTCCTGGGTAAGCACTCCCTAGGAATTGTAGGTTTTCTTAGGATTTAAGTGCCTTTAAGCATTCAGAAAGATCCAAAGAGCCTCCTCCCACTTTAGTACTGGGGAACAAGCCCAAAAGCCTGTCCTTTTGCACAGAGCCCCAGGGTACCTTGTTCGCACAGTAGGTGACCTGTCTCATACCACAGAGCCAACTGTCTATTTTTTATTTATTCATTTATTTATTTCAGACAACATCTTGCTTTGTTGTCTAGGCTGATCCTGAACTCACTGTGCAGCCCATGCTGGCCTCAAACTAGCAGCTGTCCTCCTGCCTTAGCCTTCCAACTCTGAGATTACAGACATGTGCCACCATGCCTGCTTCTTTGATTCTTTAATGTCTTAATTTTATTTTTTGTCTTTGTTTTGAAACAGGGTCTCACTTTAGTGCAAGCTGGTCCTGAACTTGCTATGTAGCCCAGGCTGGCCTTGAACTCTTGGCAGTCTTCCTGCCTCAGCCTCCCAAATGCTGGGATTACAGGCATGCGCCACCTTGCCCAGTTTATATTGTGCTGGGGAATTGAACCCAGGGCCTTGTACTTGCAAGGCAAGTGCTTTAACTGCTGTACCATTTCTCCAGCCCCTTTATTTTTGATTTTGAGACAAGGACTTGCCGAGTCACTTTGTTGCCCAGAGTGGGCTTAAACTCACAGTCCTCCTGCTTCAGTGTTGCAGAGTTTTTAGGATTATAGGCCTGTGTCACTGTACCTGGCTTGACGTATTAACTGTTAGTTCTCCTCTTATTCCTCTAACATTCCTAGTAAAGCGTGTATTTTTATCTTAGTCTGATGTAACAAATGACCACACACTGACTGGGTGTACGGCTTTAGCACCACACACATGGTTCTCCTGTGTTGGAGGCTGTGAGTGCAGATCATGCTGCCAGTACCGTCAAACTCTTTCTTTCTTTCTTTCTTTTTTTGAGACAAGTTCTAGCTCTGTAGCTGGCGCTGAACTCACAGCAATCCTCCTGCCTCAGCCTCCCCGGTTCTGGGATTACAGGTGTGCTCCACCATGCCTGGCTTGCACCATCAAATTCTTAAAGAGGCTCTTTCCTGAGTGTGTTCTTGGTAGGAGACAGAGCACTTTGTTTCTTTTTCATTCCTTCCTTCACACTCTTTCTTCTCTCTTTGTAGGACTGGGGATCAGACTCAGTATTTTACTATCAAGCTGTGTCCTGATCCTTTTTATTTTTTTTACTTTTTGAAAGAAGATACTGCTGAGTTCTCCATACTGGCGTTGGGTTTGCGATCCTCCTGAGATTATAGGCTTGTACCTCCAAGCCCAATTCCCCTCCCCCCCTTTATTTTGTTGAGGACAGTAATCTCATGATTTTACCTTTGTGATCCTAAACACCTTCCTGTTTGCATCTCAAGGCACCCACTTTCAAGTACCACAACCTAACATTAGGATTTTACCCTATGTGTTTGCAGGGGGCACAATTATTCAGTCAATAGCACTTAACAATTACAACTGTTATTTAAGGTACCATTCTCCTCCGGAAAAGGATTCTTCACCTGGAAGTTCACCAACAAGATTACTGATTAAAAAGCAAAGAGAGATTTCCGACACACCAGTCATGAGAGCTTTAAAAGAACTTGATGAAGAAAAAATATTTAAAAACTGGGGGACACAGACTGAGAAGGAGGGTACCTCAAATAGTAAGTCTTTGTTTTATATAGAAAGAAAGATCAATATAAGTGTCTTCTCCCCCACCTTGAGACAAAGTCTTGCTAAGTTGCTCAGTTGTGCAGGCTGGGCTCAAACTTGTGCTCTTCCTGCTTCAGCCTCCCAGAGTGCTGCGATTACCGACTTGTACTGCCAGGACAGCTCTTTTCTGTTAATCTGTAAAATTAAGTTCCTTAGGTAATGCAGTGAAGTTTGGTTTATAGTGCTGTTTTAGCCATTTCTTAGACAATTGAATCTGTTTGTTAATGATTTAGCACAGTCCTGGCATAGCATGTAGCTTATAAACAAAGCAAATTGCATACTATAGTCTGATGATTCAGAAGGCTTGCGTGCATCCGTAAGTACATTTATAAAAACGTTTACCTCCGTTTTGCTTTTGACAGACGTGGTGTTCATAAAAGGAAGTGTTGACATTTCCCACTTTCCTTCCCTTTGCTGGCTCCTGAGCATCTGTCGAGAGGACGAGAAGTATCTTTAATACTGTTTTCTCATAGGCCCAGGTCACAGCACTTTCTCTTTTTCCCTCTGCACTGTGCTTGTTCAGACCTGTCAGTCGCGTCCTCATTCCTTGGTGTTGTATCCCCACAGCCGTCTCTCCTAGTAAATAAATTAGTAACCTGCTTCCTAAAAATAAACCCTTGAAAAATCACCTTGAGTGCCCTAAGTGTAAAACAGAAAGCTGGGATGAATTCATTACAACTCCTACATTTCTCTTCTTCAGCACTTTTTTTCCCTCATAACGATGATTACAGCCTGGATGATGAGAAGAAATACTTTGAGCCAGGCCTGGTGGTACACGCTCATAGTGCCAGGGCTTTAACACGCTGAGCCTGGAGGGCCTGGAGGGTCGAGGGTGAAGCCCCGTCTGGACACCTTTGCGGCTTAGCAAAATCCATCTGAAAATTTAAAACATTTTTCTTTTTAAGGGCTGAGGACAAGGCTCAGTGTGAAGGCCCTGGGTTCATTCTCCAGTGCCACACAGAAACAAAAACAGAAACAGAAACCAGAATGTAAAACCTTTCGCACAGTGAAGGACACAGTGCTCAGTGAAGGACTTGGTGTGTTGTGACGCCCATAGTAAAGCCAGGTTGCGGAAGCCAGGCTTTTATTTATTTATTTTTAAATTTGTTACAGGATTAGCAAATCCTCAGCAAACTGAATCCTTGGCCAACACAAGTCGTTCCCCAGAGAAGTGTGCCCAGCAGAGACAAAGGAGACAGAACTGTGCCTCACAGAGATCCTCGTCTCTGCCACCCTCAAATCGTAAAGGCAGCGCTCCCAGTAAGCATGAGCCGTGTCTACGCCCTGGGGCGCAGAGGGTGCATGGTGTGCGGGTCCCTCCCCGTTTGCTCTGCGTGCTGCCCTGCCTGGGAGGGCGCTCTGAGCATGGGGCTCTCCTACGTGGTCTCATCCAATGAATAAAAGGGCCTACTGGCACAGGCCCTACGTACAGAAGGAATCTCAGTTTATTCGAGGCTGATGTTTTTGTGTGTCTGATAAAGTGTTTGCAAGTAAAACCACTTCAGAGTTTCTCATAGACAGCTACATATTAAGTTTTTAGTTCATGTCTAATTCACACTCGTCCAAAAAAAAAAAAAAAAAAGAGGTGCTTCTTATATATTTGACCTCTGGTACTTGGCAGCAGCCACTTTTTCTCTTTAGCCAATTATGGTTTTGAAGATGAGCGTTGGATTTCTGTGTCCTCGAGTCCCATGGTCCTCCACAGCTGAGTCTGTGTTTACCGGGTTGCAGGAGTGGTCACCCGTGCACTGGTGTTGCTGCCTTATTTTCGGTTCACTTCTAAAATCCTGAAAAACCAGTCTCAGGTCAGAGTGCTGAACCTGCAGTCTGGCATTCTCAGTGGGCAGCCAGCCTGGGCACCTCTAGAAGCTTTTTATTTTGAATCTGAGGAATTTTACAGTTCCATTAAATTCCATTTCAAATTAGGAAAAAATTTTCTGCTATAAAACTGTTCTGCCAACATGACATATACAAAAGGAAAAGAACGTTTCTTTTTTGTTTTCTTTTTTGTTTGTAGCAAAAAGAGAGATTATGTTAACGCCAGTGACTATGGCTTATAGTCCAAAGCGATCCCCCAAAGAAAATTTGTCCCCAGGATTTAGTCATCTACTTAGCAAAAATGAAAGCAGTCCAATTCGGTAAGTTCTCTAAATTGCACAATAAGTATGCATTATTGATTTTTGAAATGTCAAGTTATGCCTCTAGCTGTCATTCTCGTCAGTGGAAACTCTATGGATTTAAGTCATTTACACAAATGTCATCTAAAAATACAGTTCTGTAATACATAAAAACTGTCTTTAACTATATGAAGTTTCTACTGGAAGGTTGTAAGTAAATGCCTCAGTATCCGTCGGCTCATGGATGTAGAATGATGGGTCATTGTCTTGAAAAGCTTTGTGATGTATGGAAACTTTTGAGGCTTTTGTGCCATACTGGCTCTTGTGCTAGTCAGGCCACTTGCTCCTGAGAGTTCCTCTGCAGAATTGGGCAGCGGCATGCTGCGGGAGGGCAGTGCGCCTCTCCCTAGACACGGCTCTGCCTTCCTCTTGGGAGCTCACTTAAGCATGCTGAGCCTCAGTTTCCTTTTCTGTAAATGGTGATAATGATACTTGCCCTGCATATTTCATTGTGATTGACCAAATAACCTAATGTGTAGGTAAGTACTTTGTGTCTGGTACTTAAGTGTAACTTTGTGTTAGAAAATAGACATAACCCAAGCATAAAAGGCTAACTGTAAGTGGTTGTGCCTCTTATGAAATGTGCAAAAGGAATAACAAAATAACATGAATGGCAGGGTAGAAAGAGAGGCAATGGTCAGCTAGGAAAGGAGTGAACTTCTGAGAAAGGGGTGGACATTGGACTTAGAAGCTCACTGATTCCTCCACACCCCATGGTTCTAGTGTGTTACAGAATTTGGAATTCATGTATTTAAAAAAATGTTAAATTTTATGCCATGTGATTTTTTTCCCACAAAATTATTTTTTTAAAAAAGAAAATAGGCATTAAGTTTCAGTTTCAGAAAGTCATATGACTAGCTTTCTTTTAAGAAAGTATTTAAATGTAAATAGCTCATCTTTCTAGTGACGACAGGGAAAATCAGCTAATTTTTTTCTCACAAGTAACTTGCTTCATTCAATAGATTTGATATCCTTTTGGATGATTTAGATACTGTTCCCATGTCCACATCACAGCGACGCAGTCCAAGAAAACAGCTCCAGTTTCTCCCTCCAGATGACTCAGAAGGTATCTTTTCTGACAGCATTGCTCGTTGTGCTAATATGGATTCTTTCTTTCTTTGAGATTCTGGTATCTCAAGGCTGTAGATACTATCTTACGAGACTCTTATGCTTAAATGTTTTTCTACTCAAGGACTCTAAAAATAAGCATTTGTGATGGTTTGTGCTGTCATATCAGAGCCATTATCCATATTAAGAAGTTAGAAATGGAGGTACAGGGAGTGCTCGTGCTCAGTTATTTCTTTTACTTTTAAGTTCTATAATTTGTATGTAACTTAGGCTTTGGGTGAATTTTATTCTTTTTTTGGTCATTGTATGTTAAATTTGGAATAAAGTTATAAGGTGATGTATATGAAATCACTAGAATAGAGTCTAAAAATGTTTGCTCGTTAGTGTTGGTATACATCTGCTAGATGTGATGAGTTTAGTTTTTGAGCTTTTTTTCCATCCTTAAAGTTTAATCCTGCTTGCATGAGGTTGTTCAGGGACTCGTGAAGGTTGTCAGCCCCGAGGCAAAGCTCTTAGAGCTCCTGGGAGAGAAGGCACTGAGTAAACAAGATGGCTCACTGGAAGTGGCACCTAGCAGCTACTTCCACAAAGTGGAGTTGGACAGCGTATTTCAGAGTGTGTCTGGTCACCTAGGACAGTTGATAAGAAATATAAGCAATTTTTTTCTTTTTGACAGGAATTTTTTTTTTTTCAGCAAAAGTCACCAACCATGATGCCAATGATAGCTCTTCCCCTGAGCCCTTGCCAAGCGGACTGAGGAGAGTAACCTCGAGACCAGCTGTGGACCCCAGATCTGTTAGCTATGAGCAGTGCAAGCCTGTTTCAGTAACACCACACGGTAGTGATTTTGAATATACAGCAAAGATTAGGACCCTAGCTGAAACGGAACGGTTTTTTGATGAACTTACAAAGGAAAAGGACCAGGTAAAACAAAAATTTTTAAATCTTTTTCTAAACTTAATGCTATGCCTAAAGAACAGTCAGAGGAGAACTCCCGGGACAGTAGCATGGGTGCCACACCAAAGCCCCTGCAGGAGCAAGCTTGAGCCGGGTAGACAGGGAAAAGCTAGCGTGGTGATTGTCTTTCCATTCTGACATAAACCTCTCTGCCACCAATGAGAATTCTTTTGTTTTTATTTAAAGTATTTTTTGTGTTGACAGATTGAGGCAGCACTAAGCCGAATGCCGTCTCCTGGAGGAAGAATCACTTTACAGACAAGATTAAATCAGGTGCGGTGTGGTAGCTTGAATGTGCAGTAGGGGTCACGGCCAGTCAGCCCTGCGCGCCTGCCAGGAAGGCACGAGGTCCTGTGCGACGCGGGTGCTCTGAGCCACTGCTGGAGCTTCAGCTTCCGGGAAGTGTTTGGTGATGGTACTTATTTCATAAGGGCATGCTAGCTTCAGGAATAAAACTGATTTTACCTTTACACTTAAAGAAAATGGTGTTCATGTCATTTTAAGTTGGGAGCAAATGGCAATATGTCGTTTCTGTAATATTGGGCATCGTGCCCAGGCCACAGAGCAGGTGTCGCGCTGTGGCTCCGCCCTGCAGCGCAACACTGATTGACATCCTCAGCGCCCTATGTGAAGGCTCTTTTTTTGTTTGACTCATCTAAGCCCCATCTATTTCTTCTCTTTTCTTTCTTTTCTCTTCCTTCCTTCCTTCCTTCCTTCCTTCCTTCCTTCCTTCCTTCCTTTCTTTCTTTCTTCCTAATGTAAGCAAAAAAAGAGAAAAGAAAAGCCCTTGGCCAGGAAGCTGGGAGGAAACCCAAGCAGGTCTCTGTTAGAGAAAGGAAAGGAAAGGAAACAAAGAAAAGCTCCTGGGGGAGAACCCAGGAGGGGGCCTGAGTGCGACCCCCCCCCCCCCATTATTTATTTTTGAACCCTTTTCTGTCTAGTAAGCCGGGGAATCTCTGTGCAAGTTACAAGAGCCTGAGGACAGCTGTGCTTCTGCCCCAGCAGGAGCTGTGCTGGCAGTGTGGGACAAGGGCATTTCTTTGAGTTTTTCAAAGAGAATTGAGATGCATTAGACACAGGATTTTCAGAATTTCTTTTAATAATGTTTTACGCATAACAGCAAATATGTGTCTCTTGCAGCATTTCTGTCTAACTTGAGGTACAAATTTCTTTTCTTTCTGATCTGTGACCTGAGAAAGACGGAGAGAGAACAGTGAAGGTCTCTGTCCGGGCATATACTCTGTTTTCCCTTTTTCTCTGTGTTTTTACTGCTTCTATTCTAGAAATTTTTATCATGTAATTGGTAAGATTCAACACATAAAACTCCTAAAATAGTTTACTACTAAAGCAGAAGGAAACCTTGATTCAAAATTGTTCTGAAGAGCTGGAAAAATGGCACAGCAGTTGAAGTGCTTGCCTTGTAAGCATGAGTCCCTGAGTTCTATTCCCCACCACCACCATAAAGCTGGGTGTGGTGGCACATGCCTGTAATCCCAGCACTCGGGAGGCTGAGGCAGGCAGATTGTCCTGAGTCCAAGGCTAGCATGGGCTATATACCAGTGAGTTCAGGACCAGCCTAGGCTACAGAGCACTGTCCATATAGTATTCCCAGGCACACAGTGAGGAGCTCTCAGGGCCTGCTTGGCCACCTCCATGAAATTATGTCAGGCTGAACTCCAGGAATGAGTTCCCTACGTTATATTGTTCTCAGTACTGTGTCTCTGAACCTTAACTAAAAAACCTGCAAAGAGGCATAAGGTTGTGTGAATAGGGATGACTCATTTCCAGGTCCCCTGTGGACGAGCAGAAGCTTCGCCCTTCTTTCCCCTTCTGTATTTTTCCCACTAAAGTGTCCTCTTCACAGCCTGCAGAACAAAAAATTATGTGAATATTACGTGATAATTTAAATATGCATATCATTTACATTAAAATTATTTTAAAAAAATATTTCAAAAGGAGTGGAGAGTGGAGGGCTAGGCATGGTGACACACACTTAGAATTCCAGCACTCCTGGAGGCTGAGGCAGGAGGATCACAAGTTCAAGCCCAGATTGGACAGTTCAGTGTCTTGATGAGACCCTCCTTCAAAATAATAAAAAATGAGCTGGGATGTCACTCAAGGCCTAGGCTAGATCCCAGCACGGGGTGGGCGGGGGCTCCTCCTCATACTTACTTGTGATTCATAAGTGAAATAGTAGAACTGGGCAAAACAAGATGAGAAGCGTTCAGCTGGCCTAACAAGTACAACCGACACGTAAACAGATGCATTATTTAAAAACTGATCACACTGGTAGATATTTTTTCAGAAATGATTTTCAGAATGTAAGACGCTTGTTCCCTTATACTCCAGGTGCAGGCAGAAGTTGTCACTGTCTTTTACGTGCCCAAAGCCTCAGGTGGGCATTTCTTCAAGTTTGGCCCTTCCTCACATCTGGGAATGATCCCTTAAGTCAGTACTTATGGGCCCTCCACAGCGATATGTTTAAGAAATGCATTCCAGCCTTATCGGTAGTATCCCAAATTGGATGCAACCTAAATTTCTACTAAAAGATCCCTGGTTAAACATGTTATGTCTGCTAGATTTATTTTTTATTTGTTTATTTATTTATTTATTTTTTTGATGCAGGGTCTTGCTCTGTAGACCAGGCTGGTCCTGAACTCACTATGAAGCCCAGGCTGGCCTTGGATTTACAGCAATCCTCCTGTCTCAGTCTCCCAAGTGCTGGGATTGTAGGCAGGCACCACCATTCCTGGTTTATGTAGTGCTGGGGAATCAAACTTGGGTACTTCGTGCTTGACTTAGTGCTTGCTAGGCAAGTGCTTTAACCACTGAGCCGTTCCTCCCGCCCCCTGCTAGAATATTGTATTGGGTTATCGGGAAAGTTGTGTTGCATTTTTGCACCAGCTGGAGCTGGTTCCTTTCTGGAAGTACTTGAGTCAGTTGCGTCTGTGTTATTGCTGTACCATTTGACAGCTGACATTTCTTGCTTCACTGTAAAAAAAATTGAGCAATTTATTTGAATTTTGGCGATTTTAATTGAAGATGGAACACCAAACTGCATTTTCACCATATTTTCCTGTTTTCCATAAAGGCAAACATGCATCAGGCTTGTGAAAAGCTGAGTACAGTTTTCGGTGCCAATGCCGTACACGAATATCAGTGCCAAGAATGGTTCATGAAATTCTGCACTGGTCTTTATTTCTTTTCTTTTCTTTTCTCTTTCTTTCTTTCTTTCTTCCTTTCTTTCTTTCTTTCTTTCTTTCTTTCTTTCTTTCTTTCTTTCTTTTCTTTTCTTTTCTTTTCTTTTGAGAGAGGTTCTTGCTCTGTGGCCCAGGCTGGTCCTAAACTCAATATGGAGCCCAGGCTCACCTTAGACTCATGGCAGTCCTCCTTCCTCAGCCTCCTGAGTGCTGGGATTATAGTCGTGCACCACCACGTCCAGCTTATGTGGTGCTGTGGAATCAGACCCAGGACCTTGTGCTTGCTAGGGAAGCGCTTTAACCGCTGTGTACTATCCTCCAGCCCTATGCTGGTCATTTTGATCTCAGTCGACACTGCCTAGTCATGGAGGCCCACCAAGGTTGATGTCAAGCACTCAGGAGGCTGAGGCATGAGGATTGCCATTGGTTCAAGAATACCCCAGACTCCATAGTGAGGTCAGAACCAGTCTGCACTACAGAACAATAACCAGTCTCAAAAAAAAAAGGGAAAAGATTGATGGCAACAGAGGCCCTGATCGAGTCAAATGCACGTCACATGACACAAGAGATTATGGAAACACTGAGCGCCCGTCATTCAAGTGTTTGCAGCCACCTGAAGAAGCTGGGACACATAAGCAAGCTTGGTGTCTGGGTTCCTCATGACCTTGAAGGAGTTCACCTGACAGCGCATAGAAGCATCTGCGATATGTTCATGAAATGTGAGGGAAATGGTCCTTTTTTGAGGCAACTGATAATATGATGAGATGTGGGTGGTTTCCATCCTTGTGGTGCACACATGGTTGGTGTCAACGTGATGACTCATCTCCAGTGACATCGAGGGGCTTGGAAAGCTCAGTGGTTAGAACGCTTGCCTAGTCAGCGCAAGGCCCTGAGTTCAATTCCTCAGTATCACAAAAGCTGGACATGGTGGTACATACCTGTAATCCCAGTACTCAGAAGGCTGAGGCAGGAGGTTTTTCAGGAGTTTGAGGCCAGGCTGGGCTACATAGTGAGTTCAGAACCAACCTGCACTATTGAGTGAGACTGTCTCAAACCAAATGACACCCAAAGCAGACATTGATCAGAGGAAGATCAGGCTCTCAGTATGGTGGGATCTTAAGGGTGCAGTGTTTTTTGAGCTTTTTCCCAGGAACCAAACAGTCAGTTTAAATGCACACTATCAGCAGTGGGACAGTTCGAATGAGTCCATCATCCGGAAAGGTCCAGAGCTCGTTAACCGTCAAGCAGTCACGTTCAATCACGACAGCATGAGACCACACACAAGTCTGATCACTGTCAAAACTCCCGAGCTTGCCTGGGCTGTGCCGCCACACCCACCACACTCGCCTGACCTCGTGCCGTCCCTTCCACTTGTCTCTCCTGGAAAACCTTTGCGTGGTACAACGTCCACTTCCAATGAGGCTGTAAATCAGCGCCTTGCTCAGTTTCCCACCAATGAAGACGGGTCCTTCTGTGAAGGAGGGATTGTGAAGCTCCTGAAAGAGGGCAAAGGCCATGGCATGAAACGGGCACTGTGTCATTGATCTTTGTTCTTTATGTAAAACATGACTTATCTGGAGATCCAATATATGAATTTGAAAGGATATCACAGAAGGATATTTAATAACATAGCAAGAAAGTTAATTGGAAACTTGAAATATTAGTTTGATTTTTAAAATAGGTGTGCATATGTGTGTGTGTGTGTGTGTGTGTGTGTGTGTGTGTTTGTGTGTGTATAAACAGAAATAGTGGCTATTTTTATTCATCGGGTTTTTTTTTTGTTGTTGTTTTTTGAGACAGGGTCTTGCTCTGTAGTACAAGCTGGTCCTGAACTCAATATGTAGCTCAGTCTAGCTGTGGATTTATGGCAATCCTCTTGCCTCAGCTGCCTGTGTGCTGGGAGTATAGGTGTGCACCACCACATGGAGCTTTATGTGTTGCTGGGGAATAGAACTCAGGGCCTTGCAATCGCTAGGCAAGCACTTTAACTGTGTGCTATTCCTCCAGCCCTAGATTGACATTTTAAGATTTTTTTTCAGAGATTATGTGACACATGTAAGTAGGATTTGCGCTGATCCGATGTGTTGGTTTCTTTCAGTAAAACGTGTCAGGCACCTCCTCCTCAGTTAGCGCTCTTCGGCTCTCAGATCATCAGGGTCAAGGACTCATCCCCTTTCAATTGGTGTATTGCTGTTTCTGGAACTTCCACGTTTGGAATGTGGAGAAATACTGCAGCTATTTTTGAAGGGTTGAGAAGCTGATTCACATTGTTCTGTTTGTTTGTATATTTATTTATTTATTTTGAGAAAGATTCTAGCTCTGTGGCGCAGGCTAGTCCTAAACTCACTGTGGAGCCCAGGCTGGTCCTGAACTCACTATCGAGCCCAGGCTGGCCTCGGACTCACAGCAAATCTCCTGCCTCAGCCTCCCCGAGTGCTGGGATTACAGGTGTGCACCACCACACCCGTCTTTATGTGGTGCAAGGCAAGCGCTTTAACCGCTGTGCCGTTCCTCCAGCCCCACATTATTCTGTTTAAAAGAAATAAGGAAAGTGATTTGTGTAAGGAGCAACATAATTACAATTTTACTGTTCATATTTGTTCTTTGGCCAAGGAAGGTCAGTTTGGTGGCGATATTAGGATGATCGACATGACATAGATCTCTCACTCCACTTTTCCCATTGTCTTCCCCTAGGAAGCCTTGGAAGATCGTTTGGAAAAGATCATTCGGGAACTGGGTTCGGTTCGCATGACACTCAAGAAGTTTCACGTGTTACGCACCTCTGCAAATCGTTGAGATTTGTAGCCATTAAATTGAGACTGTTGTTTGCACTAATGTATAATTATGCACTCAGAAAAGACAAATCTCTTTTGTACTGTTTATAAGCCTTCAAACCGTAGTTTTACAATCATGCTATTCTTACATTTGCTGTTTTATACTTCAGATGGCCACATATTTTCAAGATATTTTTGTTATGCTCAGGAATCTCTTGTATATTTTACTATTTAAAAAGCATTATTTTTAAATAGTATATATCTTCAGTTTATAACAGGAATAAGGAAATGTAAACAAGGAAGGCAGCTTGTTTTTAAACAAATAGTATTTAACATTATCCTTTTACAGTGGACTTTTCACATCAGTTTTATAAACTTATTCTACACTATTAAATATAGTTCACTTTTAAAATAAATGCTTCACAGCTTCTATAATGATAAACTAATACATGCTCAATATAAAATATTACAGCATATTTTGGATTTCAGCTGTGTGGGAGCTGGATCAGTGGTGCAAGCCTGCAGTGCCAGCCCTGGCAGCTGGGGCAAGAGGGCTGTGAGGCCACCTGGGCTACATAGTCATGCCCTGTGCCGGAAGGGGAAAAAAAAAAAAAGACAACACAGTTCCTATTGAAACCTAAATCCTGGGGTGAATATCAGAATGGCCTACTGGAAGGCTTTGAAAATTACAAAATGTAACTCATTTATTTCCTTAAAACTTCATTCTTTATAAGGAAAGGGGAAAAAAAAGACCAGGATATATGCCTTTAATTTTGTCTTTTATAGTACTTTCCCAAAAAAAACAACTGGAGAGCTGTAACCCCGTGCCCATCATTCTGAATGTAGCCTGTATCCCACCCTGGACCACACATGGCTGGATAAAGCTTTGATGGAAAGCACTCCGCCACCCATGGAGAATCAGAGTTTCCTTAATAGTCCATGGCTGCAGGTACCACAGGGGTCATCCATACGTTTTCACCCCTCACCTCCCCCATCTCTGCCAAAAAGAAAAACTTTTGTAGCAGGTGCTATAAGAACAGTAGGTTTTGGATCAGAGCAGTCTGCTCCACTGGCTGACGGACAGGGCAAATGTTTAGACAGACCCTGATGCCTCTGCCTGCATCTTGCTCCTGCGTGAGCAGGAGGAGCTGCTCTCATCCAAGAGAAGTCAGAAGTTTGTATTAGGGCTGCCGGCTAGATCTGGGCTACTTAATCCTCCCGCTTTATGTGGCCTGTCAGAACCCAGTGCCCACATATTTGAGCTTGATATGTGCTGATAGACTTTTGTATTCTGTGGTGGTTTTTTTGATAGTAATGGGGATGGAGCCTAGGGCTTTCATACTGAGATGCATCCTCAGCGTATTTTTTTGTTTTTGACAGAGGGTCTCAATACATTCCTAAGTTGCCCCACCTGGGCTTGAACTTGGGTTGCCTCTGCCTCAGCCTCTCAGAGTTCTGGGTTTCTGGGCCTGTGCCATCAGGACCTCTTTAACCATACTTCCAAAACTGATTCCCACTGACGTTGCTCAGGTTTTTTGTTTTGCTTTCTGGACTTCTTCTCCTTGTGTGGCTTCTAATTATATGTAGTTACAGTGAATCAAACCAACCCAGTTATTCCATGGAGTTATGGATATGGCTTGGGCAGGATCTCAGATGATCTCTGAGCACCTTTTACCAAAGCTTCTCCTGGCCGGGCGCCCGGCCTGGGCCCACAGCCCGGCTCCCTCTCCTACTTGTAGGGATTCCTTGCTAGGAGGGAGCCTTGGGACCGGACAAGTAAACGCTTGCACTCAGCTTCTGCAACCCGTTGAAGACTGAGCACATTAGAATTATCAGCAGAACCAAGTGCCTTTATCCTTTTTTTTTTTTTTCTGGCTTTAATCTCCTAGTTATAGTAAAGAAAAAAATTCTTTGTATTCAAGTTTGTGTACAGGTTGTACCTGGACAAGTTGTACAGTTAATCCCTGGAAAGGGATTAACTCAGGTGTGTTACCCTTCCTTTAAAATGTTCCAGTGGATGACATAGAAAGCTAACTATTAGCAGATTCTAGTGTGCCCTACTTTTATTGTAAAGTCCACTACATTTTTAAGAGTAAGGAAATTGGTAGTTCAGAAGAGAGGATAGTTTTATCTTGCCAAGGAGTTATCTTCTTAGTAGCCTATAATTGCCTTATTCCAAAAAAAAAAAAAAAAAAAAAAAAGCATTAAGCTCCACTGAGGCACAGCTTCTGTTCCTCTTGGAAAGCATATACTTTGACTTTTGAAGTGTGTAATAGATTGAAACTATCGGTTACTTCTTAAAAAAAGAGAAATTTTATTCTGTGGTCATGAAAAAGGAAACTAAGAAGAAAAATTCTTAGAGTTGTTTTTCCCCTTGGTAACCTTACCTTATTACACACTTGAGTTGAACAACAGCACAGCCCACAAGGGTGAGAAAGGTAGCAGTCTTAGAAATTTCTTACCCAAGGCAAGGGAACTGTTGTTGCTGGGACTATGCTGCTGTAAGTGAATCTTCAGTTCTGGGACATGCCTTTTAGAATACAGAAAGTGAATTCTTGTGACACCTGGATTTGCCTTGTCTCCTGTGTCCCCCCCCCCCCCCCCTTGTGAAGCCTCTGCCTGAGGTCTGTAGCTGGAGCAGTAGCAGTGAGGGCTCAAGTCTTGACAGCACCCGGCTGGGCCTGGAGAAGGAAGGCAGGCAGACAGGGTCACACCCTTGCAAGCCTGCCTTTCTCAGCTCTTAGTGGTAAAACTAAGCCATAAGCTTCCTTTTATTAAGGGAGATCATACGAAGTGTGCCGGTGCTGGTGAGTGTGTATAGTGCATATCACGTTCATTATGAGTTATGTGGGTTTCTGAGGAGGTGATTTTTTTTTTTAATAGAAAGGGATTGTTTTCCAAGGAATTGATCCAAAAACCACCGTGGGGTGGCATTTCTTTTGGATGGTCTTAAATCTGTCCGCTCTGCATAAAAACATGGGTTTTCTTGGAGTTTGAATGAACTTTTCTTTGGTATATTTTTTAATAACTGAAAAGTAAAAAGTAGATAAACCATGAAGTATAAGTGCAGAAAACACTTTGGTCTTAATAAAATTGGTGGTTTGGGAGCCATCTGACTTAAGTACAGGCTGATTTTGTTGCCAGTGTTATCAAAATAATTTTTCCTTCACATGCTCCATGAGTAGCCTTTAAGGATGCCCGGAGGAAGTGGCTGCCCTGAGCCCTAGGAGACTGATGGCCAGCCAGCCTGAGGTCCCCTTTGTAGTCCAGAGGTGCTTTGCTCTATGCCATTTGAATTCTGGGTCCTGCATCTAGATGCACAGTGAAAGTACATTCATCGTTTTGACTTTTAGATCTCTCAGCAACAGTCTTCACTAAATTTTAATGAGCCACTTGTGCTGCAAGTCTTTAAGAACCTTTAAAATGAACGTGTGCCTGGAGCCCTGTAGGCTCCCATCATAAAGGTAAATCATATTCGTGTTGTGAGTGAACAGTGTGTGGTTACGACATTTACTGGCCTGAGTAAATGGACTGGGTTGCACAGATTTCGCCGGAAATAATATCCCGCCCTGCCAACAGCCCGTGGGTCAGCTGTGCATAACCACACCGGTGCTCTGAGCACCTCTGTCGCCAGCGGCTCCTGCTGGATCTGTGCTTGATTTCACAGCCTGGTTATGTGAGGAGTCCAGCCGAATTTCCATTTGCTGGACAGCGTGGGTCATGTCATCGCTGGGGCTGCAGATTTCAAAGATGACTCCGTCTTACTCACATTTAAGAATTCCACGCTAGAATTAAAGACCAAAACCCACTTCACTCTAGCCATGACCAATAATGTGAAAAAAAATGGCCTCCCATCGTGCTGCTGACAGACCGAGACAGGTGCTTGTGGCGCCGTGTGTGATCTGGTTCGTGACTGGAGGGAGGCCGTTGTAAGCTCGCTGAGAGCAGGGACCGTGTCTTCACAGCTGCATTGAAAAGCACTGAATAAACGCTTACGGATACAACTGTCTTGCGGTCTTGGTGGCTTTATTCTTAGCTGTTAACGCTGAGGTCTAGTTTTTAAAGGCAAATGTAAGTGCTTGGCTTTACCCGGTTCGCACAGTCATCAAAATGCTGCAGTGGCCAATCCTGAGACAGGGCCCCTAGAGGTGTGCGTCTGCCACAGCAATCGTGAGGCCCCTCGGGGAGATGGGTAAGGACTTGACGGGGCGCCTTCCTTCTGCGTGGTCATCTTGAATCATGCAGGTCATGGTGACTCTCCTGGTCCACTCAGCCTCCACTTGCGAGGGAACCCGAGGGGAAGGAACAGGCTGTCCTCCGGCAGTGGGGAGGGCTCTCCTTTGGGCTTGCACCTGCCCTTCCGGGGAGGTGGGCCACATTCGCCGGCGAGACTTCGTGAGGGGGCCATCACCTATCCCCAGCTTTGAGGTGTGACACTTAAGTTTCACGACCAGACTTCAAGCTGCACCTAAACACTAGCCACGTGCCCGCGCCTCCCCAGGGGCTCCCTCGCAGGGTGGGCCCCGGGATGGAGCCGCGGCCGGCGCGGCCCGGGGGTGGCCGGGCTCCCCCTGCCGACGCTCGCAGGCGCTTTCGCTTTGCGGCCGGCGGTCACCGGCGTCCGCGGGGCAGGACCCCCGCGCCGCGTCCCGGCCCCGCGCGCCCCCGAGCGCGGGACCAGGCCCTCCCGCAGCCGGCGGCCGGCTCCCAACGAGCCTCGTGGTCCCAAAACAGGCAACAAGGCTGTGGAGGAGGCGGCGATCACGAGTCGCGGGCTGTCCGGTCCCCGAGGGCCCGCGCGAGGCGGCCGGCGCCGGGCCCTCGCCGAGGCGGGTCGGGACGCGGGCGCGGCGGGTCCTTCCGGCGACGGCGGCGCGGCCCGGCTGGCTGGCTGGCGGGAGGACGCGCCCTCGCCGCGCCGCCTCCGCTCGCCCGCGCGGCCTGAGGAGGCGCCGCCCGCCGCCGCCGCCGCGAGTGAGGGAACGCAGCGGCCCGCCGCCCGCAGCCTCCGCCGGAGCCGCCGCCGCCGCACCGCGGCGCCAGCACGTGCGCCGGGACATGCCCGCCGCCGCCCGGACGCTCGCCCGGGGCCAGCAGGCGGCGGGGGCGCGGGCCTGTGCGGCCGGCGCGGCCCTAGAAGCGGCGTGACGAGGAGGCGGCGGCGGCCCGCGAGCGGGTGAGTGTGGCGGGCGGGCGGGAACGCGGGACGGCGGCCCTGAGGGCCCGGGAGACGCGGCGCCGGCGCCCCGCGGCTCGAACGAAGGCCGGCCGCCTCCTGCCGCGCGCCGCGCGGGGAGCAGGGGAGCCGGTGGGGGCCGGGGCCGCGGCGGGCGGCGTGTGGCGCGCGAGGCCCCAGCCCCAGAGTCGCCGAGGTGAGTCCCCACGGCCATTCGGTCCCTGGCGCTCATTTCCGAAATCCGTCGTCCCCTCCCCTCCCGGCCTCCTCGCGGACGACCGTCGCCCGGCGAGGGCAGGTGGGCGCGCAGCGTGCGGCCTTCCTGGCGACCTCAGCCCGGGTCGGGACGGCTCTTCCGCTGCGGCTGCCTGGGCGGGCCGGGGTCCCCCGGGCCGGGTGAGGCCATCTCCGCTGCGGCGTGTCCCTTGGGAGGCGCTGCTCCCGCCTGGCACCCTGCACCTCGCCAGCAGCAGGGCGGATGGGCAGGGGGGAGAGGAAACTCTCCTGTCGCCCTTTCCCGAGGGGCACGCATCCTCCAGGGACAGCCGGGTGAACACAGGGGTACGCAAAGGCCATCTCGAGGCAAGTCGCTTGACTTTTGTCGCCTTGCCCACGGACCCTCCAGCCCTCATCCCCCTCTCCTGATCTCTGAAATACTGGGCCTGCTGCTCCCGCCTCCCCAACCGGGGTTCTGCACAGGAGAACTCAGGGGACCCTCTCTGGTTATCCACTGCAGCCCTCTCTCTTGTGTCCACCAGAGCTGCCCCCCTTTGGTGAAATCAAGTCCAGGCCCGCCCCCACCGAGTCTGTCGGCTTGGTTCTTCTCTGCCTGCCTTACCTTATAGTACTTTTGTGCCTGCCTGGCTTATCTCCCCTGCGGGATTGTGGGCTCCTGAGTTGGAGTTTGCTCGTCCCTGGCCCTGGCCCTGGCCGTGGCACGGTGCAGGCTCCATGGGCATTTGCTGGAGCAGAAGAGCCCCTCCAGGCGTCTCCAGAACCCTAGCTTCCTGGGCTTCCGGGGCTCTGGTGGTTCATTTCTCTCTGTTCTGTTAGGAGACTGTGTTTGGCCGCTGGAATAGATGCCGGGCCTTCTCGCACTGCAGAAAAGCACTGGGAGTTAAGAAGTGTAGGGAGTGACTTGCCAAGTGCCTAGTACAGCACAGCCTCTGCTGTGACGACGGCCCGGCCTGCCTATGGATTCCCTGGTAGGACATAGAACCGACTGTTCTCTCTGCCGGCCTTGCCAACCGCCACCACTCAGGAAGGACCAGGGTAAAGGGTTAGGTGGCAGGGGCCCAGTGACCTGCATTCCATGCCTGGATTCTTTCTTTCCCTTAACTTGCTATGTAAGTTAAGTAAGTCACTTGATGTTTGTTTGTTTTTGTAATGGGAATTAAACTCAGGGCCTTCACACTGAGCTTTACCCCCTGCCCCTTTTTAAATATGTTTTTTTTTTTTTTAATTTGAGACAGGGTCTTGCTATGTTGCACAGGCTGCGTTTGAATTTGTCATCCTCCTGCCTCAGCCTACCAGAGGATTGAGATTACAGATGTGGGCCACTGTGCCCAGCACTTGGTGCTTCTTGGTCTTGCTTGCTCCATATGGAATCTGAGAGAAAACCCCCCTGTGTGTGCAGGGCCTACAAGGATCTGGGCCCTGCCTGCCCTGTCTGCCTTCCTCTTCTCCTCTCTTTATGTTCTGAGTTCCAGCCACCTAGGCTTCCATGAGGCTTCCCAAAATTTTAGAATTTTGAGACAGAGTCTCTATAAGTCACTAAGTTGTCTATGCTGTTCATAAACTTGGGATCCTCCTGCCTCAGTCTCCCAGAGTGGTGGAAATATAGACGTGCTCCA
Organism: Ctenodactylus gundi; assembly: GCA_004027205.1. Taxonomy (NCBI): domain Eukaryota; kingdom Metazoa; phylum Chordata; class Mammalia; order Rodentia; family Ctenodactylidae; genus Ctenodactylus; species Ctenodactylus gundi. The sequence continues at coordinate 143,961 of PVKB01000534.1, read as the reverse complement.
CTCTCCAGCTCAGGGGCCTACTTTATTTATTAATTTTGTTTGTTTATTTAGTTTTTTGAGGCAAGGTCTTGCTCTGTAGTCCAGGCTGGTCCTTAATTTACTATGTGTTCCAGGTTGGCCTTGAGTACAAGGCAATCATCCTGCCTCAGGCTCCTGAATGGTGGGACTACAGGAGTGCTCTACCATGCTCGGCTTGTGTGGTGGAGCGGATTTGAACCCAGGGCCTTGCCCATTGTTAGGCAGGTGCTATAATTGCTGAGCTACGCCCTCAGGCCCCTAGGCAGATGTCTTCCAGATGAGACCTACGGAGCCCATTCACTTCAGGCTAACCAACGTGGCTTTTGAGAAGAGCCGGTTATAGAGGATGTGCAGTTGTAGAGATTAGAAGGGGAAATGTCTGGGGCTTCAAGGTCACTGTCTCTCTGTTTTTAGAGAAGATGTGGGGCTGAGTACACACTTGTGTGTGGAAAGATAGTGCTTGCGTTCCAGAGCCTCTTACCGAAGGCTGCTGCTTAGGACCAGGCACCCACAGCAAGCCGCTGGCTGTGTGCGTCTTGCCCCTTGGCTGTCCTCAGATGAGAGCAGGCCCGTTGGCTGCTTAGCGGGACCCCTGCCCCCAGCCAAGGCAGCCAGGTGGTCTCTGCATAGCTGCTCTGTGAGTCACTTGGTCAACATTTATTCGGCCTTTGCTGGGTAACCAGGGAAGCTGTCAGATAGAACCAAGGCCATCAGCCTTGTCTCGTTGCTCTAAAGCCATAACCGGAGGCATTGCCCTCTGCCAGTGGCTTCTTACAGTGCCGTGTAAGAAACCTTCCTTTTAGAATGTAAGGCTGGACAAACTCTGCCTTATCTGAGAAATTCGGTGGCCTTCTCCTTTGACGAAGTTGGCCTAGGGTCTGCCTGGATTTGTCCTCATTTCTCTCTGGCTCTTTCTGTATCACATTTTTCAACTGATAATGGCTCTGTCTTCTCCCTGGCTTCCAGGAGGCTCAGCCAACCGTGGGGTGTTCACTCCACGCAGAAGCTAGAGGATTAGCAAACTTCCCTCGTGCTGGCCTCTTGATTTCCGTTACCGTCTCTTGCTCTTTTTGTATGTTTATGTATAAAAATTATCTATATTCTTTAGAAATTGTCACAAAAAAGTTTCTGGAAGACAGTGGACAGATGATTGGATTAGTAAGTAGAGTTCACCTCGTGCTTCTGTCAACTCACAGTGTGATTAGGGAGATGGCTTCTCCCATGAGGCAGGATGTATGGGGAAGAATTCACAGAGGCATCTGAGCTGAGATTTGAAGAATGGGGAGATGTGATCAGTCACAGCAACTGAAAGCTGTGTAGGACTTAGATGCCAAGGTCTGGCAACTAAACCAGCCCACCAGATGAGACCTTGCGGTGGGAGAGGAGAGGATGACCCCCGAGCCTGGGGCGGGCAGCCCGGTGCTGCCTTTTCCAGCCCTTGACAGGGGCCCTGAGAATGTGGGACCTGGGCAGAGAGGGAGAAGATGCAGGAAGACGGGCAGGCCCGAGCCGCTCTGCCAGGCTGGGACCAGCGTCGATAACTGCCAGTTCACTCTCTCTTGATATTGTGTCTGGTGGCGGCAGCCCTGAATCTTGGGCCTTTCCTTCTGCATGGTGAATGATTCGTGGCTTCAGCCGGCCCTGCCCAGCAAGCACCATGACAAAAACCCTGTTCAACCTTTATGGCCAGAGGCATATAGAGCTCTGTTAGGAGGGATGGGCTGGCATTTGCTTAAATTGCTTATATCAACAACTGCCCTTGCCAGAGGACAAAGGGAAAGTTAACCAACAAGTACAGATCTGGTAACAGAAAAAAACCCAACTGGTCGACCAGCCTAAGCAGCCACATTGAAAGTAGAACATAAGAAACCAGCGTCATCCCCTTGTCCCAAAGATTTCCCTTGAGTGCCCTCCCCTGGAGGCCCTGTCCCTGTTGTAGACATCAGAAGTCAGGATTCTGGGAGTCAAAGAGTGAAGCGGAGGTGGAGCCTCCTGGAAGTGTTAGGAGCCTCCAAGGCTGATCCCGAACTCATAGCAGCCTTGGGAGTGGATGGTCTACAGAGCGGAGCACCTCTCTTGGAGTAAAATGCACCGGGCATCTCATATATTAACATGGAGGAGGTCCACTCCTGCTAGGATAGTTTTGGGCTGTCAAGTCACCTTGAACACTGAGTTAGCAAACACTGCGCTTGTGTTCTTAAGGGAAATGCAGGGTTGGGCTCCTAGCCTCTAATTCCACGTCTTCATCAACTCATTTCTACATACCCTTCATTTATCTTTCCTTTTCTTTCTCTCTCTCTTTTTATTTCTGGTTGTACTGGGGATTGAACCTAGAGTCTTTGCACTGAGCACATCCTTATTCCCCCGCATTGCCAGCCCTTTTTAGACCTTTTTTTGAGACAGGGTCTCACCCGATAGCCCAGGTTGATCCTGAACTCACTAGGGAGCCCAGTCCAGGCTCAGGCTCACAGCAGTCCTCCTGCCTCAGCCTTCTGAGTTCTGGGATTACAGGTATGTGCCACCATGCCTGGCTTGGTGTGGTGCTGGGGAATCAACCTCAGGGCCTTGTGTTTACTAGGCAGGCACTTTAACTGCTGTGCCATCCCTCTAGCCCCACTTTTTTTTTACTTTTTGGAGATAAAAATTTATTTTTTGTCTGCCTCGCTGAGTCACTGGTGCAAGTCCCTAGTAGCAGAAAGGCTAGGCTTGAATTCCTGATCCTCCTGCCTCAGCTTCCCGTAGACCTTCTTGCCCAGTGCTTTGGGGCAGTGCTGGGGGCCTTTCAGCAGCAGAATCTTCAGGAAGCAGCGCAGTAGTGAGAGAAACATGGCACAGACAGGTCATGGAGCACACGTGTATACAGGAGGAGAACTGAGACGGGAAGGCGGGGTGTGGCCTCATCCTGCCTCAGCTGGGTTGTGCGTGTTGGGGACTCACACTTTCTGCCATCCTGCACAGGTTTGAAGATGACCTTGAGCACGCTCTGAGCACTGATTAGGGGTTACAAGTAAATTTATGGATCCATGACTCAGGAGGATCTGCTGTTATTGGATATCACGTGTGCCCTCCCCCGCCATCCCTATGGGTGTGTCTGGCCCAGATTGGGGCATCTCGCTGCCCCCCAGCCTGCCCTTGGGAAATGATGGCCAGAGCCCAGGACGAGGCTATTGGGCAGATTCTGGGTTTGCTTGTAGCAGGTGCTGGGGAGGAGGTGTGCCCTCCCTATGCCCTACTCTGGCTTCTTTTAGAGGGGCCTGCTCTGCTGAGCCGTGCCCATGACCCCTGAGATCTCACAAAGGTGTCCCAACCTATTGCCCCCTAGTGACAGACTTGGGCCTTGCTGTGAGGAGGAGCTGAGGGCAGATGTTCACCCAAAAGAAAGATTCATCCTCCTACAGAAGTGTCAGGTCAGGTGGGCTTCGCAAGGCCCTTTCCGTAAACCATGGCCTCTAGTTCTGGGCTCTCAGAATCTTTGCAAAAATATGCTGCCATGGAACAGGAAGAACAGCACGGTGGTTAGTGCTTGCCTAGCAAGCGCAAGGCCCTGAGTTTGATTCCTCAGGATCATATAAAGCAGGCATGTTGGCTCAAGCCTGTAATCCCAGCACTCAGGAGGCTGAGGCAGGAGGATTATCATATATTTGAGGCTAGCCTGGGCAAATTAGGACCAGCTTGGTCTACAGAATGAGAAAAAAATTAAAATAAAAAAGCCTCCTTATTCTTTAGTAAAAATTGATATAAGTCAAGCACAGTGGTGCACATCTGTAATCCCAGCCACTCAGGAGGCTGAGGCAGGAGGACCACAAACTGGAGTCCAGGCTGGGCAATTTAGGGAGACCCTGTCTTAAAAAAAAAAAAAGGAGGGCCAGAGTGTAGCTCAGTGACAGACTTCTAGCCTCGCGTGCATGTGGCCTTGGGTCCAATCCTCAGTGTTGAAAAAAGAAGGAATTGGTGCATCCGTCATACAGCTTAGTCCTTCCTGCTTCTTCTTTGCAGAGCTTTGTGGTTCCCTTTGAGAGGTGGTCACTGGCAGGGACAATCTGGTCTGGCAGTTGGGGACCTGGTGCTCACGTCCCCTGGCAGACTGTGTCCCAGGGTCCTACCAGAGGGGGGCTGGGTGAGGATAGAGGGGCAGGTGGTCCTTCTGTCTTCCAGGGGTACAGCCCCCCTTGGGCTGAGGCAGGGCTGCCCTGTGGATCTGGATGCACATGCTACAGCCTGAGGCTGGGGGGACGTTGCCTGGCTTCTGCTCAAGAGCCCATCCCTGGCTTTTCTTGGTGCTTTGTAAGAGTTGACTTTTCACTCACTTTATTTTAACAGGAGGAAGAAAAACCAAATCTTTTCTATTTTGTAATTAGAATTTTTCCTGCTTGGGTAATCACGTTGAAAAAAGGCATTAAAGCTTTTTGAAAACCGCATAACAGCGAGGCTCCCAGAGCCGGGGGACGTTTCATCAGCAGGGCCGGTGAGACGTCCAGGCGATCCGGGCGGGCTCTCATGTAAGGAAACAATCATTTCACATTTATTTTGGGTTTTCTCGCTGGAGCATATTTCAATTAGTTCGTCAGTGTTGTGCATCTGACAGGCCAAACGTTTATTGTGGCTGAGCCATCTGGGAGGTGGGAGGGCCCGCAGCCTTCCCCACGGCAGTCAGTAACTACCAGTGGAAAGGAAATTTGTTTGATGTGTTTAAGAGCCCAGCACCAAAACACCATTAATAACCAGAGCCCGCGCCCCCCCCCCCCCCCCCCCCCCCCCCCAGTTCAGAAAGAGCTGTGTCTTGCTCAGCCGTCCGGCGGACGGGCTCAACCTCGGACTTCGCCTTCCCCCACACACTTGTCATGTACCGATACCGTGAAGCCACGTCCTAAAAGTGGCTTATTTAATGGGTCCAGGACACAGGTGGCTGTAAGCCAGCAAGGAGAGGCGCTCGTTAATATATACTCGGGAGCAACGTAACCTGTGCATTGTGGCGAAGGATGTGTGTCACTGCTCTCTGCTGTCAGCCAGCAGCCAGGCTTGGTTCGGTGACACAGGGTGCTAGCTTGAAGTCACTTCCTAGCCTTGAGAGACTCTCCACAGCGCTGGGTCCGCGCTCTGACTGCTGACCAGTGTGGTTTGCCCCGCACCCCGGGTACCCAGGATTCTTGCTAAGTGCTCCCTCCCGCATGGGGGCTGGAGCACAAAAGGAATTCAGAAGCCAGAAAGTAGGAGAGCCACAGGACCACTGGAAAACATCAAGTCCAGGAGTTTGGTGAAGAGCACTTTCTGTTTCCCTGCAGCCCTGAGATTGCAGGGCTGGGCACAGGGTGGTGGAAGCGGGCAGGGTTAGCACGCAAGGACACAGCTGTTGAGTTGGAGGTCGGACATCAAATCTGGGACATCTGGTTCACTTGAGGTTGTCTTGGTGGCTGGGTAGTGGTGGGGCTGGTGCATGGGAGTTCAGGCTGAGTGTGCCTGGTCACAGTCCACCATGCTGTCCCTAGTCCAGGGACTCTTCCACTGGGGAGACCGGGGACTGGCTAAGCTGCTCCTAGGCCGTGAGGTTCTGTTGCTCATTTGTCTTGGGGTCGCTGGTGCCTGGGCCCAGAGGCTTGGCACTGGCTGGGAACCTGGTACCTGGCGTCGGGAGGGCACTGGCTGGGGTGCAGAGGCGAGGGGTCCGTCCCTCTTCCTCTTCCATCACGTGTAGAGTGCTGAGTGTGCCTGTCCTTTGTGCTTTGACTCAGAGAGGCTGCTGTGCCCATTTTCCTAAGGCACAGAGAAGTCATGGTCCAACTGCGAGGGCTTTCACCTGTCACATTTCCCAGATGGATGTGACTCAGAAGAGTCATAGTATAGGCCCATCCTCACAGCAAGTTGACGCTGGACCAGATCCGAGGCCCAAGGAGGTCTCTTCCTGTTGGGGTTTGATTGTATCCTTAGGGGCCTGTACTGTGGATTACGCTTATGTCTGAACAGTGCGAAGATCTTTGTGGTTTGGGTTTATGTGGGGTTTTTTTTTTCCCCCCAGAGAACAAAACTGAATTTCTCTTCTGCCTGTTCTGTAGGTGTTACTTTACAGAAAGAGGCCAAAGGGCTTTGTGAACCGAGAGCAGACTCCCCGAGAGGGATGGTATCCTGTGGTCTGGGTTCCATCTGTGTATGCTTGGTTTTCCCTTTTTTGCTGGTGCTGAGATTTGAACTCAGGATCTCAGCCCTGAGCTCTGCCTCCAGTCTTACTGTGTTGTTGTTTGAGACAGGATCTCATTAAGTTGCTAAGTTGCCTGGGTTAGGTTTGAATTAAGGGCCTCCTGCCTCAGCCTTCCAGAATACTGGGACTACAGACATGTGCCATTCCGCCTGGCTGTTTGAGATTTTGAGGCTGAATTCTGGTCCTACTGTGAAGTCCTTCAGCCCTGTAGGCATGAGAATAGAGGCCAAGCGTGGGCCCTGCCCTGAGTGTGGCCCTAGTTGCCCCAGGGAATTAGGGCTTTTCTCTCCCTGAGGGGTGAGCAGCTCTCAGAGGGGTCGGATCACAGCTGGTCAAGGGATCCTTGCTGTATGGACCCACTGGGAGGTGGGAGGGAGCTTATTTATTTATTTAGAGATAGGGTCTTGCTCTATAGTCCAGGCTAGACCTGAACTCATTAGGTAACACAGGCTAGCTTTGAACTCAAGACAATACTACTGTCTCAGCATCCCGACTGCTGGGATTACGGGCATATGCCACCACGCCTGGTTTATTTGGTGCCAGGAAATGGAGCCCAGGGCCCTGTGCTTGCTAGGCAAGTGTTCTTGGGTACAGTGGGAAAAGGAGCCGGGTTCAGCATTTGTGGCACGTGGGAAAGGGCGGAGTGGGCCCCGGAAGCCGGCGGACAGAGGGCCTCGGGGAGACCAGGTGCACCAGGAGTGAGTACAGGGGCTTGTGAGGGTCTCTCTGCTTTGTGGGGAACCTCACAGGAGGTAAAGTAGCCATTTTTGAAGTGTACAATTCTGTAACATTGAGTACATTCACAGTGGCGTGCAGTTAGCGCCTCCGATTCCAGAACCCTCCTGTTAATCCAGGACAAAGTCCTGAGCCTATTGGCAGTGGCTCCCTGTTTCTCTCTCTCCAGACTGGTCCCCCTCTGTTCCCATCGATGACCCTGCTGGACGTTTCCTACAAACACGATATGATGTGTGGCCTTTCCAGCCCGGCTTCTTTCACTCTGTGCTGTGTTTTCGAGGCTTATGTAGCACGTGTCAGTGCTGCTTTCCTTTTTTATGTGATAAACCTAATATAAAATGTATATATATTTTAAAAAGGCAGAGTATCACTGTAGTCCAGGCTGGTCCTGAGCTCACTATGGAGCCCAGGCTGGCCTTGAACTCATGGTGGTCCTCCTGACTCAGTCTCCCAAGTGCTGAGATTACAGGTGTGCACCACCATGCCTGGCTCAGTGGTGCCAGGGAATCGAACTCAGGGCCTCGCACTTCGGTACTTAGCGCTTGCCTTAGCGCTTGCTAGGCAAGCACTTTAACTGCTGAGCCATTCCTCCAGCCCTCCTTTTATTTTATTTTTAACTCTTTTATTCATTTGTTTGTTTCAGTGTTTGGGACCAACCCAGGGCCTTCTATTTGAGAGGCAAGTACTCTACCACTGAGCTGCTCACCCAGTCCCTTTTTTAAAATTTTATCTCGACCAGGGATCTTGCTAAGTCACCAGGCTGGGCTCAAACTCATGGTCCTCCTGCTTCAGCCCCCCAAGTGGCTGAGATTACAAGCATGTGTCACCATATCCAACTGGCCTGCTGCTTTTGGCAGCCTACCCGCTTTGGACCTGTCTAGGAGTTGAACAGGTTTGGGGGTTAACTATTAAGCAGAGGACTTGGGGACCTTGGGGACTAAGCCTCAGGTGAGTTTTCTTGTTTTCTAAGTGGGAAACCTGTCCTGGGCGCACCTGGGGTGGGAACGTGTCTTAGCATTGAGGGTTGAGGGGAGTCTCCCTCGACCTGCCAGCAAGAGCATTTGTGGGTGTGAGGGTGTTAATACCCGGAGGACCTTCTGGGGCTACCTACCAGCAGGAGCTCACTTGCCCAGAATCATGGCTACCGCTGCCATTCTCTCTCCTGGGTGAGCGTGGATGTGCCTGGCGGGCCCTTCTGCTGGGTGGGTGTCAGTCCTCTAGCTCTTCAGGCCCCACGCAGCTGGAACCCAGCAGAGGAGCTTGCAGCAGGTACCGATTCTATTTTTAGGCCCACAGCCTCTGTCACGCCGTCACTATGGCGATACTGGGCTGGTGGCCCACGAGGTAGCATGACTCTCCTGCCAGAGAGAAGGGTCTTGTTTCCCTCCTGGAACTTCCCAGTCAAGGGGTGTGTGTGTGTGTGTGAGAGAGAGAGAGAGAGAGACAGAGACAGAGACAGAGACAGAGAGACACAGAGAGAGAGAGAGCAAGAGAGAGAGACAGAGAGAGAGAGAGACAGAGAGAAAGAGAGAGATACACAGAGAGGAGCTGGTCCTGTTGCTGGTGCCGTTGAATGTTGCCGGCTGTGGTCCTGGAAGCGAAGGGTGCCCACAGCTGACCTGTGAGCCGTGGCCAATCTGCGTGGGCCTGTATGACCTCGGCAGACTTGCCCTACTCCCGTGGCCTTCATGCTCCTGCCCAATAGATGGGGATGACGGTCTCTGCTATACCGCGTCTCTGCATGGGAGGCCTCAGTGATTGGACCAACTTTGGTCTACAGGAGGACCCGGCGCTCCATGCATGCACATGTGTGTGTCCAGTAATGACTGCGTTGCTTTGCTCTCCAGAAAACATCTAGATGTTTCTCCACTCTGCATCTTTCTTCTGTTTTTTATTTTCTTTTAGTTTGCCGTATCCATTTAAAGGCAAAGAAGGAGGAAGTTAGGGGGAAACACTCGAGTGTGTTTATAACTTACCAGGCAGTGAGCTCGCAGCCCTGGGAGTGGCGGGCTCGGCTGGCACAGATGGCACAGCCAGGTGCTGTCTCATCGCCGAGCAAGGCCCCCGGGGCCCGAGACACACAGTTAACGTCTCTGAGCCTCAGCCCACTGGGGAAAACGACCTCATACACTCAGTGTCACTTCCCGTGGGAGGCAGGGCTATACACCAGGCATCGTTTTTTCCCATGACCTCTACAGGGTAACACGGAGGTAGTGGAGCAGAATGAGGATCGCCATGGTTGTCAATGCTGGGAACATTGGCTGTCCCTCTCGCTGCTGAGCTGTACACCTAGCGTGATCATAATGGTGAGGGAAAAAGGAAGGCCAGCAGCGCAGGCTTGGGTGGCTTCTGGCCTCTCCGAGAGCTTCCCTTGGCGATGAGGGAGCACCTGGCTGTCCCACCTGTGGCAGCCGAGCCTGAGCTCAGCAGGGCTGTGAGCTCCCTGCCTGCGAGGGCGGGCGTTCCTGGCAGCTAACGGCTGCTATGTGTGAACGACGTCTGCCTTCTGCCTGGGAACACTTGCGCACCTGACGTGGGGCGTGTCCCTTTATGGCTCTCGGCAAGTGGAAAGATAAATACTTTTTCACCAGCTGCTGTGCTGTTGTTGGGTCCCCTCTACAAAGCCAGTGGGAGAAGGTGATGCCAGGGGGCTGCGGGCCAGGCGTGAGGCGGCATGTGCACACACCCCACTCTGCTTGGACCTGCTGGGGGACTGGAGCAAGTCCTGTGCTTTCTCAGAGATTCTGTTTTCTCTCCTGCCTCCGCCTGGTCCTGAGTCTCCAAGGAGAATGGGTGACGGTACCCAGCCCTGCACATGGTACCTCCCAGGGACTATCAGCACACGGTTGGCCAGGGCAACTGTCCTGTCCAGCTCTCTGGGGCTGCCTCTCCTGCCGGAACCTCATGTACACTTGGGCTGCAGGCTGCTCTGGAAATGGCACAGGAAGTGAGTCTGGTGTGGGACATGGCCTGTTGACTGGGGCAGGGGGTGGCAGGGGTAGGCTGTGGTGCTCAACCTTTTTGGCACCAGGGACGGGTTTTGTTGAAGAGGTAGTGGGAAGAGGAGTGTTTTCAGGATGATTTAAGTACATCACATTTATTGTGCATTTTATTTTTGCCATTATCGTGTGGTAATATATAATGAAATAATGACCAACTCGCTACGGCAGGGTCAGCAAGAGCCCTGACAGGAGGCGGCACTCAGGAGGTCAGATGGGCACCTAACAGGCCCTGGGCTGGGAACCCCTGGTGGAAAGGATTCTTCGTGGAACCGCCTCTCCCTCTGCCTCCTGGGAGCCCCTGCTCCAGGGCTTCCGTGGGGACTGGCCCCAAGGTTTTTCCATTAGTGTCCTAGGGCCAACATAATAAAGTTCCACAAACCGCTCCCAACAGCTGCAGTGCTCTCTCTCTCTCTCTCTCTCTCTCTCTCTCTCTCTCTCTCTCTCACACACACACACACAGTCAGGGGGCCAGAGCCCAAATTCAGGGTGTCAACAGGGGGCTCCTTCTGGGTCTCCCAGCTGCTGGTGGTGGCTGGCAGACCTTAGTGTTCCTTGGTTGTAGACCCGTCGTCCCACTCTTTGCCTTGGTTGACACATGACATTTCCCTCCTTGTTTCTTCTAAGGACACCAGTCACCCTGGATTTAGGACCCATGCTACTCCATTGTGACCTTACCTTAACTAATTGCATCTGTAAAGACCTACTTTCCAAATCAGCTTCTCAGGCTGGAGTCTTAACTCAGCAGTTAAAGCGGTTGCCTAGCAAGTGCAAGGCCCAGGGTTCAATTCCCCAACACCATATAAAGTGCCTGGTGGCACACCCTATAATCCCAGCCTTGGAAGTTTGGGGCAGGAAGATTGCCCTGAATTGAGGCCAGCCTGGGTTCTGTAGCACGTTCAGGACCAGCCAGGACTCCAGAGTGAGACCCTGCCTCAAGAACAAACAAAATACAAGTAAGGGTCTCTGAGATGGGTGTGAATTTAGTAGGGAATCTCTTGAATCAAATACAGGCCCCTACTTGCGGGTGGGTGGATGGGTGGGTGTGAAAATCTATTTCTGCAGCCTGCAGGCCTGTTGGAGTAGCAGGAGGGGCGTCTGGTGCTCGGCTTGTGGTGGGGGTGGTTCCAGGACGTCCTCCTTTCCTATCCATGCCCCTCTAAGCTGTCTCTGTGCTCAGGATCTCAGAGCTCTTCCTTGTCTCCCTTCCCATTCCCTCAAAGCCAGCACACAGGGATGCTCTATGCCAGGGCAGACCCGGTCCCTCTCTGAGCCTCAGCTTCAGCCTGCAAGTGGAGAAGGCTGAACAGGCGTCGTCTCCGAAGCTCCTGTTCGGTCTGTAATTATTTTTGTATTTTCACTGCTGAGAGAATCTTACGAGTAAGAAAGTACGCCCTCGGAGCCCTCACAAGGCAGGACTCAAATCCAGAGGCCTTCATTCCCACTTGGCCTCTGTCCATTTTATGCCACTTCCTGCCGGAAGCTCTCTGTGTTCAGCTTGGTGCATGTGTGGGATCCTCACCTTCCCTGCATGTGACACATGTGTCCACAAGTCCTAGCCCACTGTTCTGACAATGTGCAGGGGCGTGTGCATGCGCGTGCGGTTTCTTTTGTGTTCCTGACTTCCCAGGCCGGGCCTCTTTGGTTCTCTTGTGTCTCCGTGTTCTCCTGGCGCCCAGCATGGGGCTCATTACAGTGGGTTATAGACTAGCCTCAAGTACATGAGCAGAGGATTAAATATTAGGAGATCGACTGAAAGGAACAGAGTGGGGAGAAAAAGCAACTTAGATGTTTTGAATAGATGCCAGAAAAGCATTTGATGTAGCTCCACATACATTACTTGTAAAAACAGAGACTGCAGGGTAGACAAGGATTTCGGCGCGCCGACATCTCTGGTCAGCACTCGATTCGTGCTGAACAGTCCGGCCCTCTACGAGTGTTTTCCAGCATTTGTCCAAGGAACCTGCCCTGAGCACTCTGGGGCTGAACACCATCTGCAGACCACTGCTCTGAAAGCTGTTGCCTTAAATGTCCATTGCAAGACAAGCATGCCCTCTCATTATTTTAAAACATTTTTCTATAAATATTCTCAATTCAAGCCAAGGCAATAGATTGAGAAAAAGAGGCAGGGCCTTGCTCTTGCCGGTGTGTGTGTGTGTGTGTGTGTGTGTGTGTGTGTGTGTGTGTGTGTGTGTGACAGAATTGTTTTGGATGGCCACAGCATCTTGGGCTTTCAAGGTGGAAAAACTAGAAGTTAGAAGTGTAGTAGGATGACCGTACAGCAGCCCTTCGCGATTAGAGAAAGTAAGCAAACACAATTTCTTTCCAACGTGTCAGCAAAACCAGCTGGGAAATTTGACAGGAGGGAGACCTGCTTGCTTGGGTGTCAAACCCCAGGGGCCCCATTTTCTGGTTAAATGAAGGTGACGCTCAGGCGGGTCAGAGAGTTCCTCATCACCCCTGCTTCCCCAGGACCTGGATCTCAGGAGATGGAGGGGAAGGAGTATGCAGGGGAAGGGGGTGCAGGGCAGAGCGTTTGCTGGCTCCTTCACAGTGTGACAGGGTCATTCTGAGGAGTCTTCCAGAATGTTCTAGAACACATCTGTGCACCAGTAAGGGATCCTTATGGAGGTCAGGCGCCCATGATCTCAACCCTGGACTGTGACGGCAGCTGCAGGAGGAAGAGCCGTTGGTCAGCGCCCTCTTTGCGGGGGCATCTCAGTCATCCTTCTGCTCGTCACCCTGCCCTGGCATCCTCAAGCCGCCGTGCAGAGTGGCAGCATGTGGGGTGGGGTTTCTAGGACACCCTATGAGGACAGCCTGGTGGTTGGAAGTCACTCAGCCACTGCCTCCCGTCCCCTTCCCCAGGTCGCCTCTCAGCCCTTCGTCGCCTTTCCCCGGTCATCACCCTGATCTCTCTCACAAGCATTTCTTACCTGCCATACACTTGATACTGAAAGCAGGCAAGAATTCAGTTTTTGAGGATGGCCGAATCATTCAGCTGGTGGGGCTACTTGCAGTAGACAAAGTCCCCACATTGTACATTCAGCCGCTCTCAGGGGTGCCAGCAGGAGTGGGTGGGCCTGTGTTTGCCCAGTGGTTCAGCCTGAGCCTGTGGGGGCCCTGTACCTCCTTTCTGAGTGGCCCCCTCTTCTCTATTAAGCTCTTTTTCTTCTCTCACCCTATGGCTTTGCCACTCCACACTTTCTGCCTTTTTCAGCCACAGGTGTTTGTCCAACCACCTGCCTAGGGTCAGTGTGATTCCAGGACTGAAGGCCTTGGGACCTTGCGGCAGCTTCTCCCAGAACCTCAGGGCTCTTGGTCGGCTGGTCAGCCCTCTTCCACTGTACTGGGAATGGAACCCAGGGCCTTGCGCATACGAGGCAAGCACTACTGCTGAGCCACATCCCCAGCCCCTTCTAAACTTTTTTATTTTGAGGCAGAGTTTCACTCTGTTGCCCAGGCTAGTTCAAACTTGAGATCCTCCTGCCTCAGTCTTTCTAGGAGTGGGGATCTCAGGCGTGCACCCCTGTGCTCGGCGGATCAGCTCACTTTTGGGTGGCTGGAGGTGCTCTTGTTCTACCTGGTGGCTTGGGCCATGGGTTGCATAGGGCAGCCATTGGAGTTCACAGGGCCCAGGTCCTTCAGCTGGCCTTCTGCCATCCCTGGAGAGCCTCTCCAGCTGTAATCCCCTTAGAGGATTGCTGAGCTGTCACATTTTTTTTTTCATTCTGAGCCATATTTTCTAGCCTATTTACTTATTTATTGTATCAGAGTCTCACTTTGTAGTGTAGACTATTCCTGAATTCATTATGTAGTCCAGGTTGGCCTTGAACTGACAGCAATTCTCTTGCCTCAGCCTCCTGAGCACTGGTATCATAGGTGTGCAGTATCCTTCCTGGGTTACGTGGTGTAGGGGAATCGAACTCAGAGCCTTGTACTTGCCAGGCAAGCACTCTAACTACCGTGCTGCTCCTCCAGCCCCCATTTTTGTTGGTCGATACAGGGTCTGAGTTGCTAAGTTGCCCAAGCTGGGCTTGAACTTGGGATCCTCCTGCCTCAGCCTCTCAGACTGTTGGAAGGACAGGTCTATACACCATTGGACCCAGCTAGTCTTTTAGTTCTGTTTTCTGATTCATTCACATCATAAAATGGAGTTCACAGAATCACAGGCAGTCTGTCATGGGGTTCCAAAAGATGTATTCTTCAATTGTTTGAACCACCCTTTATTTTTTCCATTCTGCTATTTCAAAATAAACATTTTATGTTGGCATTTTAAAATGTAAAAGTTATTAAAATTAAAAATGTAAACGTCCTGTTCAATTACCTCTTTCCTATTCCACTGAATCAGTGCCGATTAGCGATGTGCGTTATCCTCTGCCGAGCCTGGCCCTGCTGATTTTCATGCCCAGACATCAGCTGAACAATAAACGTCTCTCCCTCTCCCCTCCCTGCCAGCTCCAGGCTCCCAGCTAGTTCAGAGCGCATCAGTTTTCAAATGCTTTTCTTCAGGGCTAGGGGGTAGCTATGTGATTAAGGAGCTTGCCTAGCATGTTTAAGGCCCTGTGTTTGAATCCCCAGCACCACCTAAAGATTAACCAGGTGTGGTGATGCATACTTCTGGTCCTAGCACTCAGGAAGCTGAGGCAGGAGGTTTGCTGTGAGTCTGAGGCCAGCCTAGACTAGAGAGCAAGACCCTGTCTCAAAAAAAAGTGTTTCTTCACTACTCATTTACCATCATCATCCACTCTTTTATTTAAAAAAGTAACAAGTTAAAAAGTTCTTCATAGCAGCAGGCATGGCAAGATTCTAAAGATATTGGACATGTCTGTTGGTTTTTGGAACTCAAACATAGATTATTGGAAAGCAATCAAATACCAAGGTTGTATGTGTTTTCTCAAAAATCTTTTGCAGAGCTGGAGGAACAGCACAGTGGTTAGAGCACTTACCTAGCGAGCACAAGTCCTTGAGTTCAATTCCTGAATACCACATAGGTCAGGCCTGGTAGTACATGCCTGTAACGCCAGCACTCAGGAGGCTGAGGCAGAGGATTGCTGTGAGTTCGAGGCCAGCTGGAACTACTTTCTAAGTTTGGCACCATCCTGGACTAGAGAGTAAGATCTTGTCTCAAAACAAATAAAAAATCAAAAAAATTTTTGGCTAAGTAATACATTGTACTTACTAGCAGCGTGACAAGGGTCCTTAAGCAGATGCCAGACCTCCGGCTACCCTTGTCTCTGTTGTCTCAGCTTCCTCCCCAGAGACAACCGCAGTTGCTACTTTTGTGCCTGTATTTTCTTTCTGAGACAGTCTCTGCATACATGAATATATATTACTTTAAAAAGAAAACCAACACAAATAGCTGCCTGCTGTTGTGCATTTGCTTTTTTGGCCGAACAGTCCTTAAATCCTGAAGAGGGCTCCTGGTAGTTCTTTTAGAATTGCCTGGGCCTTCTACCAACAGAGAGGGTAGAAGCCTGTTTGTCAAGCCTTCCGCCTGTTTGAGGGGTTCAGATGGCACCTGTGGAAGGTGGGAAGCACAGGCTGCAGCAGGGTCCTGGGACAGAAGGGTCCCCTGCGAGTGGGCGGCCATGCTGTGGGACGCGGCTCCAGGGGGCAGGGCACCAGCTCCATGGCAGCTCCCTTTTGCCCGTGACAGCTGTGGCCACACTGCTGTCCACAAAGGGAATGCCCGCCGGCTGTCCCACTTACAGTGTGGAAGTGCAGGCAGTGGTTTTCAACCTCAAAACCTCAGGTGGGAAAGAGCTTTTAAGTAAAATGAAAATCTGGGGAAGACGCGTCCCGGGTGAGCATCTCTTGCAGAGCAGAAGGCTGGCCATGGCCGATGGAGATTCTGGCAAAGAGCACCCTGTCCACCTTTGTCCACCCCGTCTACCCCCGCCCACCCTGTTCACCCCGTCCACTCCCATGTACCCCATACATCCCCATTCATCCCTGTCCACCCTCATCCACTCTGTCCTTCAGCAGAAGAGTGGGCCCTTGGAGTTTGGGTTCCTGGCACTGTGGTTTGAGGAAGGTGGGCAGAGCAGGGCCAGCTGCTGCCTTACCCTTTTTCTGTCACTTTGTTCCATCAGTGGGCATCTAAGGAGCACGTGGCACTTTCTGCATCCCCTCACTGAAGAGCTTTCTTTCTTTCTTTCTTTCTTTCTTTGAGATGGGGTCTTACTCTGTATTCTACGCTGGTCCTGAAATCACTGTGGAGCCCAGACTGATCTCGAACTCATGGCAATCCTCCTGCCTCAGCCTCCCGAGTGCTGGGATAACAGGCGTGCGTCTCCACTTGCGTGGTGCTGGGGAATTGAACCCAGGGCCTTGAGCTTGCGAGGCAAGTGCTTTAACTGCTGTGCTATTATTCCTCCAGCCCAAGAGCACACTTTTGGAGGCCGTGTTTAGGAGGAACCCCAGAGTGCTTAGCAGGAACCTCGGAAGGCCTGTGGCTTGGGTTTCACAGGCCTGTACAATTTTTTTAAAAAATACATTGTTTTCCCCAAGTAGGACATTATTTCTTAAGAGCAGACATTTACAGAGGCCACAAGTGCTGGCAGGGAACGTGACATGGGGAGGTTGTCTTAAGTCGGGTTGGAGCTCAGCTTGGACAGGTGAAAAGGCTCCGGAGGTGCGTGGTGGTGATCGTTGCCCAGCAGTAGGGATGCCCTGTGCCACCGCTCTGTCCACCTAAGAATGGTCAACATGGAGATTGTCGTGTTTGTTTAACCACGCACACAGCCGCGGCTCACGGTAGCGCTTGCTTGGGAACAGAAACACACAGGACACGTGGAAGGCTTCACTGAAGGACAGAGGGAGCCCGGCTTTGAGCTGCTCATTGGCTGTGAGCTGCTGGGCGTGGCCAGGCCGGGCTGGGCTGGCCATTCCCTGGGTTCAGGAGCAGCCAGAGGCCACTGCTGCTGGAGCCAGAGCAGGCTCCCTGGAGAAAGGCTTGGCCTGGGCCCAGGCCAACCTGGGAGGCCTGGGGCTGCTCTGTGCCACTCCGGGGTGTCTTTCCTGCCTTTTCATAAGCGCATCCTCCGCCTGCTGCTGCTCTGGAGCTGGTATGAGCAACCTGGGTGTGGTCTGTGTTCTGATTTCCTAATTTCCCACAGGCTTAGCTAACTCTTGCAAAAAGAACGTTTACCTAGCCTGTCCAGAGGCAGGTGGTATTTAGAATCACAGGGTGGCTTGGAACAGGTGCTCAGAGGGCACATCTCATGGGCTCTGCCCGTGATCTGCCTGGTAAGGGGGAGTTTCTCAGGTGTATGGCCTGGCCCTGCCCATCCCCACCTCCCTGAGGTGTCTAGTATGTTACTTACCAGTGGGAGCTGGCATCCCAGCCGTAATTATTCTTAGGAGGTACAGCACTAAGTCTTGGGGCTGCTTCAGAGTGGGCCAGGTGCCTGGCTTTGGCTGCTGTCTGTAGGTGAGGGGTGTGGGAGAAAAGTCCCAGGGAAGACCATGGGGTCCATGGCCACAAAGAGACATTGACCTGGGCCAGTGAGTCCTGAGGGCTACCTGGTCATTTCAGTCCAAATACAGACTCCAGGAGGCAAGTGCCATCCTCACTCTCACAACCAGGTGGAGGTAGAGCTGGCAGTTGACCCACTTCCATTGTTTTCTAGGCCCTAAACACTCTGCCTGAGGCATTAAAAGCATATGGGTGAGGGGCCAGGGGTGTGGCTTAGCTGTCAAAGCACTTGCCTAGCAAGCCCAAGGACCTGGGTTTGATTCCCCAGCGCGTTCAGTGCAAGCCTGGGCTTGCATAATGACTACGGAGTGAGACCCTGTCTCAGTAAAATAAAATAAAATCATACAGGGAGGTACTTATGCAAAAAATTACAGGTAATGTTTAAATTTTTTTTTTTAAACGATTGTAGTAAAAGATACTTTGCCGCTCATCCCCCTCGAGATACTTCCCTTTGCCTTGAGCTTGCTCATCCTGTCGTTGTTGCTCCTTTCTGAGACAGTTCTGGATGTCCCTTTCCGTGTCTTTAGTTGTGATATCATGCATGTTGTCATGCTAACGCATTTCAGGACACTGACCTTTCGTTGTCATTTTGACTTGGGGCAAGAGCCAGGAGTCACGTAGTCTCAGACCTGGGGAACGGGCTGACACACGGTCCTGCTTGTATCAGCTTGCTTTTCTGTTGGGTGGTGCTTGGTGGCGGCATAAACTGCATTCAGATCGTAACTCGCAAAGTCCTCAAGAAAGAGAACTCGAGGGCTGCTCCATAAAGTGGCAGGAAGAGTGAATCTGTGTGTTCACAGTGGAGGGGAGCGTCATGAGGGGGATTCATGGCAGTGTGTTTTTTATTGTAATATATATCCTATTTAAATTGTAAGCATTCATCGTGTATTTCAATCACTGCTTCTATTTGACAGAAGCAAGGCCAGGCTTTCCCCACAGGCACTCCTCCGAAGCCCTGGTCAGAGTTGTGAAGCCGACCCCAGCTGGCCTTGTGGGCACCCGGCCTGAGTGCTCTGTGACTCACGGCTGTCAAAGAGATAGCGCAGGGCGATGTGATCGCCAAGCTGCCTCCTCGTGTGGGCGACCAGCATATGCTTCTCATTAAGAAAATTGCTACTTTAGAATAGACTCTGAACAGAACTTTTTTTCCCCATTACTAAAATTAAGAAAATAATAATAAAACAACCCACCCAACACCTCAGTCTTTAAAAGAAAAAAGAAATGAAAAGAATTGACTAATGTCAACCCAGAAAGAAAAAAAAGCCTTCTGTATCTCATGTGGCATTAGAACTTAGCGGAGACTGACAGAATGCAGGCAGATTCTCACTGGGCAGGCTGAGGTCACCCTCCTCCACCCCCGCTGCAGTTGTGAGGCCTGGGCTGGTCCACGTGCAGGAGAGTGCAGGCACAAGCTGCTCCCAGGACTGGCTGGCTGGCTGATTTGCCTCTGGAATGCCCAGCAGTCCCTTGAGATCGGGGAAGTCCCTGGTGACTGCAGAAGGAGCAGAACTGTCTCACCACCTCAGACCTGCTGGCCACGCTTGCATGCTAAGGAGACACCATCATTGGGGTAATCCTACTGTCTGTCCTTAGCGGCCAGGTCTGACTGACCGTGACTGACCATCCTGACTGACCTAGCCCTGCTCTCAGCCTGCCGGTGACAGAGGCCACCCGGGGGCAAAGGCCAGCTAGACATGAGCAGCAGACAGCCTATGTGGTTCTCCTCACGGTGGAGCGGGTGACAAGGACAGGGCCCAGCGATGCTGTTTCCATCCCTGCAACCTGGCCCCTGTCAGTACTAAAATGCAGCCATCGTGGAAGGGCCATGTGTCTGACAATACTTACCGCATCCAGTAGCCAGATGGTCCCCACAACCCATCAGTGGTACGGTATGTAAATATTTCCCATCATTATCATGGTGCTGGTGTGTTGACATTAATGAGGATGAAGAATTACTCGGAAGAGCTCTCCATCAAGTGCTAGTCAGGCCACCGGCGGCCTGCAGAGCTGTCCTCGCACCCTGGAGGCAGATGGTTTGGGCAAGAAGTGTGGTCCCCACTAGCTGTGCCGGGCCCTGAGCCCTGCTGGTGACCCTGTGGACGAGTCCCCGCAGAGCTCCTTGCCACCACAGTGTTGGTTTCTCACCATGAGCCGTCTGGTTCCCCGTAGGGAGATTCTGTGGCTCAGCTTGTTTCCCTTTTTGCTTTGCCTGTCAGGAAGCATGCAGCTGAGGCTCCTACCCATTTCCTAACAGATAGTCCTCAACCAGGAGTCGTGGTACAGAGTTCCTCTTTGGATTTCTTTCTTTGATCGTCTGATTTTTTGAGGAGAGGAAATGTGGTGAACTGATGTCATAATGTTTTTGGAACCACATAGTGTTGAAAACACTAGCGAGGGCTGGAGGAACGGCATAGTGGGTAAAGCGCCTACCTAGCAAGCACAAGGCCCTAAGTGCGATTCCCCAGCACCACATGAGCCAGGCATGGTGGTACATGCCTGTATTCCCAGCACTCAGGAGGCTGAGGCAGGAGGATTGCCATGAGTCCAGGGATAGTGCTCCGTAGTGAGTTCAGGAGCAGCTGGGCTACAGAGCAAGACTCTGTCTAAAAAAATAAATAAATAAAATAAAGAAAAAAAAAGAAAGAAAAGAAAAGAAAAGAAAAGAAAAGAAAAAACAGAAAGAAAAAGAAAAACACTAGCAAGCTCCCACCGGCTGTTCAGCGTATGATAGCCAAGTGTAGATCTGGTCTGTATCTGATCCCCTAGAATTATCAACTGGACTGCAGTTCCTGGAAGCTCAGCCCAGATCGGGCCGGTCCTGGTTCTCCCAGATTTCTTTAACATACTTGCTATGTGGTGCGCTTTGGCAAGTGGGTTAGTTAGGGCTAGTTATGCTACCCGTTATAACAAGTGCTCTCCTGTCTCAGTGACTTGCCTCCAGAAAGCTCCCCTTCACCCATGTGGGCTGGGTGCTGCGGAGTGGCCTCCGCATGAGGAGCCGGGACCCTGAGTGCCTTTGCTCCATGGCTGTGCTTTTTCCCAGGGGCTCCCTGGGGTCCTTGCCAGGTTTGTCAGCTGGTGGTGAGTGCAGGGACGGGGGGAGAGAGGGGAGCAGTGGAGCCCCATGAGCAGTGGAAGCGCGTGTGTGACCACAGGAAGATTGTGCGGGGGTTAGGGCTGAGCTGGGAAGCCGTGTCCACTAATCCTGTAGTCTCACTTGGTTGTAAGGGGCTAAAAGTGTGACTGAAGGCGGCAGTCTTGGGCTAATCTGGATGTTGTGGAATGAATGTGCAAACTCATGAAAGACACAGAGGGGAGCAGGGTCCCAAGGGACCAGTGAGGTCCCAGGGAGAGTTCCCAGCTGTAAGCCATGTGGCAGATCACTGGACTTTGTGCAGGATTTTTTGGTTTGTTTGTTTTTGTTGGGACAGGGTCTTGCTCTGTAGTCCAGGCTGGTCCCGAACTCACTATGCATCTCAGGCTGGTCTTAGACTCACAGCAATCCTCCTGCCTCAGCCTCCCAGGTGCTGGGATTACAGGCATGCACCACCATGCCCGGCTTATATCGTGCTGGAGATTCGAACTCAGGTACCTAGCGCTTGACTGCTGAGCCATGCCTCCAGCCCCTGTGCAGGATTTTGGATCACGTGTCCGTGTCCTCCTCTGTCAGAACTAGAGGATATCAGAAAGTGGTAACGGAGCAGAGAGGCCTTTAAAGAGGCTGCCTCGTCTACTTCTTCACCCTGCACGTTAGAAAACTGAGGTGCAGCATGGAGGGCAGCCTCAGGCAGAGCTGGCCAGCCAGAACTCGGGTCCACACCCCTGGCCGGGCTCGTCTCCTAGCGCTCGGGGAATCCCATCAGAGTCTGTCCATGGTGTGCAAATCCCATGGGCTGCGGCAGTGGAGAGCTGCGTGATGAGGCAATTGCTCGAGTTGGTCAGCGCGTACCCTGGGTCTTCCACGGGGTCTGGAGAAGCTCCTGGGCCTCGCTGTAGCTGTGGCGCCTGAGCAGCGGCCTTGCGCCATGCCCACCCCCAGGAGAGCCGAGTGGGAGACCGCTGTCCGTGAGGCTGTCTGCAGTGCCACACCAGGCTGGCTCTTAGGTTAGAGTCCCAAGGTCTCCCTGCATCTCACATTAGAAGCAGATTCCACAGGCCCCTGGGGAGCCTGGCCACTGTCCCTCGTCCACCGCAGGGTCATGGCACTCTCAGCCCGCGCTGCTTCACTGGCGCAGGACTTGGCAGTTTGAACAGAGCTCGGTGGGTTCCCTGCCTCTCTGCTGGTGTCAGCTGGGCAAGCCCCACCTGGCTGGAGGATCCATTTCCAAGTCGGACCCCCTCTGCTGGCTGGTAGGTTGGGTCGGCCCTGGCCCCGGGATGTACCAGCTGGGGCTGCTGTCTGAGGTGCCTTCCCTGCAGCTGCCCCTATCTCCTCCTCCACTTTTCTTTTTTGGGATAAAATCTACATAATATAAAGCTGACCACTTAACCGTTTTTAAGTGTACAGCAAAGTGACATTAAGGTATATTCATATTGTACTGCAGATCTCAGCACATCTATCCATGCAGCGGTTTGCGTTGAAACCTGAAAGAAACTCCATACCAGTAGCTGTCCCCTCCCTGCACCCCTCCCCCAGCCCCGGCACCTGCCACACCACTTCCTGTCCCTGTGAATCTGACTGCTCAAAGTAGAAGCCGCTTCATGTAAGTGGCGTCATAGTACTTTTCCCCTTGTGACTGGTCTTTCTCACTCAGCATAATGTCCTCAAGACTCTCCGGTGCGGAAGCACGGGTCAGAGTTCCCGCCCCTTTTGACTCTACTCTTTGTCATCTGGCTGGACCACGTTTGTCCAGGGATACTGGGTTTGTCCCACCTTTGGGCCGTAATAAATAACGCAGCCTTGAACAAGGGTGAACAAATACCTATCACCACTCCGGCTTTCAGTTCTCAGCCAGGCCTTCCGATAACTCAGGCACAGTCTGGCCCGTGTCGTTTTCAACAGGTCAGAGGGCCAGGCTGAATTCAGAGGGGGACGCTCAGTGGAGACGGAAGTGGCAGTTCATCACAGTCCCCCCGGAAAGGTTTGTGCAGCCCTGCAGTGCCTGGCTGTGTCCGCCCGTGACCCGGGAACCGCGTGGATGCCCAGGGTCTTGGGCGTGCTTCTTGAGGCAGCTGTTTGCCTCCCGGAGAGGCCGCATCGGCTCCCTGGCTCTGTGCGTTGTGTTGCTGATGGCTGTGCCTCTTATTACATAATCTGTTATTCTGTGCTGCGAGGCCCTGGTTACTTGTCAAAAGTTTCTAAAAGCCAGCTGTATCAGCTCCAGGCAACTGGGTGCTGCCTCTCCCTCATAGTATTAGTCACTCTGTGCTTAGCTAAATTTAACTTTTTATCATCCAAATGATATTTTTGTGGGCATGGAATTTTACATAATGCTACCAACTGCTGCGGGCTAAGAATTTCTCCTTTTTGGTGTGTGTGTGCGTGCATGCATGTTGGGACTTTCCCCCATGAACTCTTTATTTTTTTCCTCAGTACTGGAGATTGAGCACCGGGGCTTTGCTCTGAGCTGTATTCCCAGTCCTTTTTAAAAATTATTTATTTGAGACAGGTTCTCACTAAGTTGCTAAGTTACCTAGGCTGGGCTCAAACTTGCAATCCTCCCATCTCCAGCCTCCCAGAGTGCTGGGATTACAGGGGCTAGCTTCCCCATGAACTCTTGCTTGCTCGGGGAAGCCTTGCTGGCTTCCTTTCCCTGGCTGTGGGTCTCATGCCTCTGGGCTCCGCTGTCACCGTCCCCCAGCTGGGGGAAGAGCTCCTCGCTGTGTCCCTATGGCTTCCGCCCACACTCAAGGGCGCTCTCTCCGAAGGTCCTGAGGGCTCCCCGCTGCCTCTAGCAGGCTGGGCTCGGCAAAGAGCAGCTCAGCTCCAGAGCAGCATGCTGGCTGAGGGAGGAGAACCAGGCTGGAACGGGCGGTGAGGGAGATGGAGGTGTGAGCACAGGGGCAAGTCCTTCCCCTTGTCCGGCAAGACGGCAAGACGGCTGCTGTGGACCAAGGCCTCAGCGCTATTTCAGTGAAAGAGAATGGAGATCTGGCTCCCAGAAGGGCCCAGAGCGGCAGACAGGGAGGTGGCGGGAGGCTCAGCCATCCTGATTCTCTGAGGCGGCTGCATGCTGGGCCCTCACCCTGGGGGTTTCGTCTGTGTGGATGTGCTGACGCCATTTTCTCCATGAGGAAACAGAGGATCTGCTCAGTGGGGTGTAGCACCGTGGTGATGCCAGTAGCAGCCATAGGGCACTTGCTATGTGCCAGTCGAGGCACTGAGCTGTTGCTGTCTTTAGCTCAGTGACTCTTCACTGCTGCTCTGTGTGTCTCTGTCTGTCTGTCTGTCTGACTGTCTCTGATGAGAAAGTTGAGTCCTGGAGAGACGCAGCAGCCATTTGAGTTCCTGGAGCCAGGGTGTTGTGGCAGAGCTATATTTCTTAGCTGTCCTGCAGGTGGGCAAAGGCTGTGCCCTCGCGCCTTGTTCCCTGGTGCCACCTGGCTGGCGCAAGTCCCCGGGTTCCTCCCAGGCAGGGGTCAAGGTGTGTGCGGCGGGAAGAGCCCTGAGAGCACTGGGCAGAAGGTGGAACTGGCCTCCGGGCGGAGGAAGTCCGTGTGGGGCATGAAGACAAAAGAAAAGCTCACTCTCCCCATGCCCATTCAAGTTTGGAGAGTTTTCAAATTGTAGATGCCTTCCTTACCAACAAAGTGGCATTATTTTATTTGAAAAATTAACGATTCCAGGTGTATACTCATAAGAATTGAAAACATAATGTGCACACAGAAGCTTGTCTATAAACGTGGATAGTAGCTTCATTCACAATAACCAAAATGTAGAAACAACCTAGATGTCTAACAATAGGTGAACAGAGAGAAGAAACACAGTGTGGTCTGTCCACATAATAGAATATTACTTAGCCATAAAAAGGAGTGGAGTCGTGCTATCTACTACAGCATGGATGGATTCCTAAAACATGATGTCAAGTGACAGAAGCCAGACATGCAGGGCCATTTATTATGATTCTGTTGATGTGAGGTGCCCAGAACAGACAGATCCGTAAACACAGAAAGCAGAGTGGTGTGCTAAACTGAGAACAGAGATCTTTGCATTTCCAGAGCACTTGCTTCCTCCTAGGCCCTGTGGATCTAATTCTGCTGGGTGTGTGCCGTGTTGGCTTCTCCCCCCGACCCCCCCAGACAGGAACAGGTGTGTGCAGGCCTGGTGGTGAGAAATAGGGAGTGACTGCTCACGGGGGCAGGATCTCACTTAGGGATGCTGAGAACGCTGTGGGAACTGTGTCGGAACTTGGCAAATGACCGCTGCACTGTATCCTTTCAAAGGGTGAATTTTGTGGCATGTAAAATATACCTTAATTATTAAGAATCAGAGACCATGTGAAGTGGCATGTACCCGTAACCCCAGCATTCAAAGGCTAGAGTATGAGGATTTTCAAGTTCCAGGCCAGGATGGGCTACAGAGTGAGTTCAAGTTTAGTGAGACCTTGTTTAAAAAACAAAAACAAAAACCAAGAATATCAGGAATCCTGCCTCCCTGTGGAGTCCGAGGCCCTGGCCAGCCATCAGCAGGTGGACACTGTACTTGGCACCTCTACCATGTGAATTGGCCTCTCTAGCCACCTGCCTCGGTCTCCATGTCAACAGGGGGCCGGGACAACAGTGTTAGCTTCCAGCCTGGGCCCACTTGAGACATGCAGCCGTCTGGGCGAGTTTGTAGCTTGGCGCCCGTCAAACCGGTATTCTTTAAGTGTTTGTTTGACATTTATTTAGTGGGGATGAGGACACACTGATATTCTATTAATAGAAACCATATAGAGAAACAGATTCACTTGCTAATTCACTTCCACCAACTCAAACAGCACCCAGGATCTGAAAATTTTTTAGGGAAGCAATTCTGACTTCTGCTGTTCTTGTCTCTAAGACTGTTTTTGTTTTGTTTTGTTTCTTTTTTTTTTTCTCCCCCTCCCATGAAATTCTCTACCTCATTGAGAGGCATACTGAAGATTTAGGTCTAAACCGTAAAGAAATGTAGCGTCTTCTTTTTGTTCTTGGGAACAGAGACACACACAGCCACTTTGTCTTAGCTCCCGCCTCCAGGGCTGCGGCTTCACACATGCATGGAACGTGCCTGCCTGCCGCAGCAGACCTGAGCAGACAGGTTTGCTTTTCACCCTTTATGCGAGCGGTCACTGGGGCAGACATCAGCTAGCCAGCAGCAGATTTATAGCTCATTCCAGTGATGCTTTGGGGCCCGCGCCCTGGAGGGCTGTTCTCTGTGGAGCTGCCTCCTGGACTTGCTCCTCCCCTGGCCCGGCCTTCACTTACAAGATGCCTTTTGTCAGAAAACAAACTGCTGGACTGGGGCTGTAGTGTAGCTGAATGGTTAGAGTGCTGGCCTAGCACCGCAAAAAAACAAGCTGGGTGTAGTGGCACGCACCTGTAATCCCAGCACTTGGGAAGCTGAGGCAGGAGGATTACCATGAGTTTGAGACCAACCTGGGCTACATAGTAAGCTTAGGACTGGGCCGGACTACAGAACAAGACCCT
Source organism: Ctenodactylus gundi (assembly GCA_004027205.1). Taxonomy (NCBI): domain Eukaryota; kingdom Metazoa; phylum Chordata; class Mammalia; order Rodentia; family Ctenodactylidae; genus Ctenodactylus; species Ctenodactylus gundi. The sequence goes on along the minus strand of PVKB01000534.1, from coordinate 117,929 downwards.
GTCTCAAAGGGAAAAAAAGAAGCCAAACTCTCTGTAGTGGCCCTCTGCGTTCCCAGTGTGCCTGCTTCCTTCTAGGCCCACGGATATGGTTCTGCTGGGTGTGTGCCGTGTGGACTTTTCTGACTGACAGAGAGGAGTGGTGTTGTGGGCAGCGGGAGAGTCTCACTGCCCGCTCCAGCTGGCCGTTGACTGGGGGTTACTCTGGTGCCCTCAGCCCTCCCCGTGCACTTCCTTATTTTAAAAGCCAGGAGAATTACCAACGGCTTCATGGTTTTGGGAGGTAGTAAAGGTAAGGAACAAGACAGAGCCGCGCCTGTAATCTCAGCTCTGTGGGAAGCTGAGGCAAGGAGGGTCCCAAGTCTGAATCTAGTCTGAGAAACATAGTAAGACCCTGTCTCGAAATAAAAACAGAATAAGGAGGGGATGTAGTTTGGTGCAAAGGTACTGGGTTCAACCTCAGTACCACAAAAAAGACAGACAGATGGGCAGGCAGAGAGGTCCATGCAGGGTCCTGGCAAGGTATGGCCTTGGGTGGCATGTAGCAAGGGGAGAGATAGGAGAGCCTGGTGGGGTGGAGCTGTTTCTTCAGGGGTGAGTGTACATGCAGTGTGTAAACGTGCCGCTGTGGAGACAGGGAGCAGAAGCAGGTGGCCAAGGTCGTTCGGCCCCCTTGCTATGGCTTCCTCCCAGTGAGTACGCAGAGGCAGTGGGGGTAGCATGGGAAGAGCAGCTGTTCCCTGCAGCCACACCTCCCACCGCTGCATGCTGCTGGTCCTCTGTGTGCCTCTCTGGGTCTTGCTGTGGGTGCCACTCTCGGGGAGCCGATCACTTTGTCATCTGAGCCCTCTGCTGCTGTGCAGATGGCTCCCTCCCTGCGGGGGCGGACTGGTGTCCCAAGAGTTTGGCCCAGCCTCAGCCCTTGTGGGGGGCTGCCCTGAACCCAGGGCAGCGCAACAGCCCAGTTGCACCCCGCAGCCCTGAATCCTGGAGGGCCGCCTGCCCTGCTGCCTGCCCCTGGGCATAGGCTGGGACACACAGCATGTAGGAAACAAGGACACGTGTGGAGTGGCAGTGTGGGCCCCGCGGGAGCCCCAGCTGGGGTGCAGCTTCTGGGCCCCTGTGAATACCGTGTTGTCAGGGAGGCTGGTGATCAGCGCCCCCCCCCCCCCCCGAAAACCCATTTCTCTCGTCTTTTTCACTTTGTTTTCTGTGCTCAGTTCTGGTCTCCAGGTCCTTGGTGGAGTGGGCGTCTGATCCCACGCTGGCTAGCCCGAGGACCTGCTGGTCACCTGTATTCCAGCCAGCTGCCTCCTCCTTTCCATCCTGTCTGTCCGGTGTCCCAACATCCACCCAGCCCCACAGCCTGAAATCCTCTGATCCCAGCCAGGTTCTGGGGGGAAACCCTCAGGCTGTACCGGAGAGATTTGGCTGTGTCTGCTAGGAAAGGCAACTGTGCATAATTTGGGGTCACTTCCAGCCTCCTGCGCAGTTTTCCTAAGCAAAGGGGCCCTCGCTCAATGTCAGGGTGCATCTGATGCCAGTCTGAGTCGTGTGTGTACCTCGTAACTGCATCGGGGGCGCCCCCTTGGGCCCACTCATGTTCTTGTGTTACTTGAGGTGTGGTCCAGCTTTGCCAGTTTCTTACCATTTGGCAAGGAGTGAGGGTGTAGTTCAGGTATCTCACCTCCTCTCTTCTGTGGCTTCTCCCTGCAGGATGCTGGAACGTGTGTCCTGGTCCCCGACACCCTTCTGTAGACTTACTGATCCATCCCTCCTCCTGCGGCAGGGACATCGAAGCTGCTGCTCAGTCCTGCAGGTAAGTCCTCGACTGCTTACGCAGTGACCTGGACTCCTGGTGTTGGGGCCTTTAGACCCCCGTGGGCTTGGAGTTTGAGGGTGCAGAGGTTTGTTGCTGTTTCTTTCTTCCCTTAACAACCTGACTGATAAACATGGCGCAGACTGTGTTTATGGATTATGCTTCTTGCAATTTGGACGCATGTTCCCTGATCAGGAAGGGCTGATGTTCTGTCTCTGTGGATTTAGGTTCTAGATGCATATAGCCTCTTGGTAGCCCTCGGTCTCCAGTGCCTGAGAACCCCTGAGGTGGCTCTTAGCTCTTTGTTCTGGAGGCTCAGCCTGGTGCCCCTACATCAGGACACACAGGACAGGATGGGGAGGGGTTCTGCTCCTTCCAGGCTGGGAAGCCTGGGCTCCAGCCAGGCCGGTGGTAGGCAGAGGCCGGGCTGCCGCCTGACCCTGTTCTCCACAGGTACCACCTGGGTTCCGTCCTCCCACAGTGGGACACCGAGGCTGGTGCATGGTAATCATGCCAGGACTAGATCAGATGGCTCAGGACTCGGCGCTCTGCCACCCTCTGTCCACGCAGAGGGCAGGACCTGGAGCCTCTGCGTCTTGCTCATTCCATTTCAGGTGCCCAAGTCTCACCCCGGCCTTTTCTTCACATCAGGGCCTCAGGTGGGCAGAACAGGAGGTGACACGGGTTTTCCTTTCTTTCCTGAACCCTCTGTGCTTTCTGTCCCGGGACTCACTGGTCAGCGTGAACTTTGGGGGCACTGCGGGGAGCCTATTTTTGTGTCCCTAGTCTCTGTAGTGTGAGGGCTGGGCTGTGGCCTTTAAATGGACCACTAGGGGAGGGGACATAGCTCAGTGGTTGGAATGGCTTCCTAGCAAGCTGCGGCCCTGGGTTTGATTCCTTAGCACCACATAAGCGAGCATGGTGGTTGCACGCCTGTAATTCCAGCACTCAGGAGGCTGAGGCAGGAAGATTGTCATGAGTCCAAGGTCAGCCTGGGCTCCATAGTGAGTTCAGGACCAGCCTGGGCTACAGAGCAAGACCCTGTCTCAAAAACAAAACAAAACAAAAGAATGAATAGATAAATAAATGTGTGTATGCACGCACTATGTATGCTAAGGCCCACAGCCACCCTGCGTTGTGGCCTCTGGATCTCATTTTCTGCCACGGCTCCAAGTTGGGTGGAGCTGGGCTCGCAGTCACACAGCTAGTTGGTGGGGGGATTGGGATTGAACCTCCAGTCTAGAAGCACATGGTCTATGGGGCCCTGGTTTGGGTCCAGGCCCAGTCTCAAATTGCTATCTGCCCCCCCCACCCCCAGGTCCCATTTCCTGCTGGGGTACATGGGTGCATGGGCCCTTGAGCTGCCTTGGGCTTGGTGAGTGCGCCCAGAGTGTGCACGTCTGCTTCCAGCCCGGCGCTGGGGACTTTTCTTCCCTAATTGCTCGCCCTCCTCACTTGCTGTGAAAAGGCCTCCGAGTGCTGAGGACAGAGTGCTGTGTTGCGTCGTCATTTTTTGTCGTGTTTTAGTTCACTTTCCAAGGTGTCTGGGCTGCTAGGAGTGGGGGTGTGGCAGGTGGCACAGTAAACCTCAGCCGCAGCTCAGGCTTCTGTGGTCGTCTCCCCAGGCCAGCAGGGTCAGAGTACGGCGGCTGTCCATGTGCCAGAAGGACCAGCCCCCAGCCTCAGGCAAGGGACTGGGGCGAGCCTCCCCGTCCTTGACTGCCTGAGCTCTGCACTCTGAGGGCCTGGTCCAGGCCAGCCTTGGCTTCCTGTTTCCTTTCTTAAGAAAGGGGCCCCTTTTCCTGCATGGCAGCTGCATTTTAGAGATCAGGGGTTTGAAGAGACCATGGCCTGCAGCCTGCTTTCCGTGCAAATGTCCTCAGTGTTTACGGAGTACTTAGTGTGTACAGGAACTAGTCTCTATACCCAGCATGCATCTGTGAGCAATGTGGACGGAAGTCCCTACCCGGGTAGAGTTGGTGCCCTGCGCACTCTGCACTTCGCTTGTTCTGTTCTCGCACCCTGAGCCCCTCTTCTTGCTTCTGTCCCCTCTTCTGAGCCCACTTCAGACACCTTTTTTTCCTCCAAAGCTCTTTGTGAGCCCACATCAGCTTACATTCCGCCCTCTGGATTATCTGTATGTCTAAAATTATTTGGGAGTCTTTGCCTGCCGCTATTCTGGAAGCCTTTGATGGAAGAAGTATGCTATTGTACCCTGATTCCTTCCCTTGGATTCATGAGTCGAGAGCTTGGTCTGCCTTCTGAGTTTCTCCTTCAGTATCTGTGTGTCCCCTGAACCCAGCAGAGACACAGTGGCCTACAGGATTGCCCCCTGCAGTTTTCTGAGCCCCAGGGGCTTGCAGCTGAGGTGGGAAGAGACTTCAGGCTCTGGGCAGAAGCAAGAATGGCCCAGTGGAGAGAGGAGGCCCTCCCAGGGGCAGCTGAGGATAAGCGTGCCCCGCCCTGTCCTCTGTCCATGGGGGCCAAGGGAGGAAAGGCCCAAGAGGCTGGGTATATTTTTAGAGATTCTGTTCCAGAGGAGCCCAGAGCCCTTCCTTCCAAAAGCTGGGGCAGGGATGGGGCCAGCATGGCCTTCTGCATGTGCTGGACCCCAAAATAGTGCACCCATTGGAGACAGGGGTCCCTGCTGGGGAGAGCATGAGCCCTCAGTGTCCCCTCAAGGTTGAAGACAGCTGCCCTTCTGAGCAAATGAGGGAGCTTCTGGCCCCACTGTTCATCCTGATGTCCTTGGGGCAGAGCAGGGAGAGTCCCAGGCCCTGGCTCCTTCCCAGCTCAGCGCACACAGGGAGGGCGCTTCCTGCTATTGTCTCTAAGAAGGGCCTCTTGCAAGGTTGCTGTCGCTGGGGAAGGAAGAGCTCATGCTGTGAGAGCTTCAGCAGTGCTGTGCCAACTTCCCCTTGGTGGCCTCTTGGCCTTGCCTTGGCCTGGGATGGACCTGTACCCAGCTGTTCATCTTCCTGTCCCTGCTCCACATGTTAGAACTCCGCTGCAGCCGTGCAGGGGTGGCCCAGGGCAGCCCAGGGTTAGGGGACAGCACACTGTGGAGCGAGGACCCTGCCCTGAGGTCTGTGAGTATGGAGGGTGTGTCCCGAGCTCTCTGCTGCCCCTCCAGTGCTGGTGAGAGTGCTGGAGGGGCCTGATCGCCCTGGTCACATCCAGGCCCCTCTGCTGACTTGGCCCATTTGCATGTTGTGGTCTGATCCACTACCTTGACCTACACCATTGCCCAGGACGGTGGAATGTCAGCAGGAAATGGAGGGTACTCCCTGCTCAGCCTCCCTCCTCGTTCTGTCCCCCAGAGCGTTACTTGCTGTGTGTGCTTAGGGGAAGTCCTTCCAGAATGTTCCTTATTTCCATCCAGGTGGCAGAGCTGCGGTTCTTGGACTTGGGTTTCTGGTTGCTGTCGGGGGTCACTGGTTGAGGTGTGCCCAGGCATGCCCTGCTTCTGGAGACCTGGGCCTGGGAGCACGTGGCTGGCTGTGGGCCGGACAGATGCCTCAGCCACAGAGCCTGGCGGCAGGTTTCCCGCATGGGAAGCCCTTTTCCACCCCCTTCCTTCTTTCCTGCGTCCCTGCCTTTACGGCTCCAGCAGCGGAAGAGCCCTGTTTCCTTCCTTTCCTGTGCCTTCCCCTGGCTTGGTGCGCTCAAGGAGCCTGTGCTCGTGACCTCAGCAAGCAAGGCTGGGAGGCACTGTGGCTGCAGCTTGCCCATCCCCCTCTGCCGCCGGTGGCCAGGTGTGGCTAGCTGGTCCTTTCTGGTCAGCATCCCCGGTGGCGTGTCCTTGTTTTATTCCTTCACACACTTCTTAAGACGCAAAGCTGGCTGCAAACAGTCACTTTTATTCTTGGAGACCCTGTCTAGAGCCAGGATTTCTCAGAGCGGTTCCTGAGAGCACCTAGGCGAGCTGCAGGGTTGCGTGGCTTTCTGTTCATCTCAGCAATGTGACCTTACAGGGGGTCAAACGCTGTAAAAAGTCAAAGTAAAAATGATTAAGATATAATATGTATATTCACCTGTTCCCTAAGATGAATGTAGGGTTTTACTTATTTATTTATTTATTTTGATCTTTAGTGAGCTCAACCCAGGTAAAGTACCAGGCTGGCCCTGAACTCATGATATAGCCCATAGCCCAGGCTGACCTAGACCCATGGCAATCCTCCTGCTTCAGCCTCCTGAGTGCTGGGATTTTAGGCATGTGCCACCACGCTCAATTTATGTGGTGCTGGAGAACTGAACCTAGGGCCTTGAGCTCTAACCACTGTGCTATTCCTCCTAGGGTTTTGAGCCTCTAATCACTGAGCTACACCCTAGCTCCCAAATTGCAGTTAATTGTGCGTCATGGGTATGTACTAATTAAAAAATAATTATGGGGGAAAAAGACTTGAAATAAGTTCCAAAGTTCAACTGTACATTTGGCTTCATTACTTTTTTTTTTAAGGCAGCAGTTTATTTATTTTGTGGTCCTAGGGATTAGAACCCAGGCCTCATGCACACTAGACAAGCACTGTGCCACTGAGCTACGTCTTCAGCCCCTCCTCCTTTTTTTTTTTTTTTTTAAATGGGGAGATTGTTTTGAGACAGGTCTTTGCTAAGTTGCCCATGTTAGGCCTGAACTTGGAATCCTCCTGCGTCAGCTTCCCCAGCAGCTGGATACATCACGTTTGGTGGGAGGCCCCCAGGTATTTCACTGGTGTGACTGACTTCCTGCGCTTTTCTCTGAGAGGTGAATGTCAGCTGGTCCCTGGGTTTGGGTCCCAAGGCTGCCTGAGTGACAGGTCTCATGGTGCCCCGTGGGCAGCAGGAGGCAGAAGGGAGTCTGCGCAGTGTCCAGCTCAGCACGGGAGACCTGGGGTTCATCTTTAGGTTCCTCGGCTCCTGGGGAGGCGATGAGAGAGAGATTTCACTTTTGCTTTCTTGGGAAAAGTTGAATCTTGTAAGCCCAGTGAGGATAAGAATCCATTTTGTTTTTCTTTTAACTATTTAACTTGACCTGTCCCCATCACAATGAAAGTGCTATCGAGGAATGACAGCTTGGAAATTGCTGCCCCCAATTGATTTACAGGCTGCCTCCGGCAAGTGCCCTCAGCTCTGGTGGGTGCCTGGGTGAGAGGTGCTAGAGAGGAAGTAAAATGTCCCCTCGCCACCTCTTCCTGCCAGAGTGCCCCAGCCCCTCACCTCCCCGTCTAGGTGACAGTGTTGTAAATGGTTCCGCAGGGACACCTGGATGCCTCTGTGGTTATTTTCAGGTGCAGACCTGTGTTCTGGGACACCTTAGCTGAGGGGCTGTGCCCCAGTTGAGCCCTAGAGTTGGCAGCTTGTCCCTGGGGCAGGCAGGGTCTTCGATGGAGGAGTGGTCTTGGTAGGGTGAGGGCTCTGGAACACGGGTCCCTCTGCCGTCCCTGGAGAGCATCCTCCACCCCACCCTGTCCCTGAAGTCTCCTGGGCCCTTCCCCCTCTTCTCTTTCCACTATTCAGTCAGTTGGTAGGTGACCTTGGGGAATGTGGGACATTCACTTCCTGGTACTTCATCTAGGATGTGCTCACTAAAGGGGAGCACTCTGCAGAATGAGCTGGTGGGCAGGAAAGGAGATGGGGCTGCCGTGGTGGCATCTCAGCAGGGGCCCTCTCCTGCCTCTAGTGTCCCCCTCAAGGTACCTCTGAGATCGTGGGTGAGGTTCTTGGAACCATTAGAGGCTCTCCCAGAGACGGCTGAGACCTGAAAGGAGGTGAACAAAGGAAGAGGGCTGTGAGATGCCTGCGTGGAGCCAGCATGGTGTCCGACACCTGGCAGGTTCTCCGCAAGGCCGTCTTCTCTGTGTAATGTTCTCGTTGGTGCGGCTCCAGAGCCAAGCCACCAGGGCCAGTCCCTTTACCTCTCTGCCTCTGTTCCCTATCTGTGAAATGGGGACCTGACCAAGACTTCCAGGGTGTGTCACTAGGCGACTGAGTGATCACCTGCAAACTGTGGGTCAGGGACGTGACTGACCCTCTGTGTGTGCCGGGCACACCTGGCAGTGACGGTGTTGGCAGGTGTGGAAGCTGCCTTTTGGATGCTGCCTGTGGTCCCGCTTCCCTCTTCTGCTGGCCCCTGGGGAGAGGCTATTGGAGACCTGGCCCTCTGCGGATCTCCCTGCCTGGGGTGCTGCCTGGGGCTACAGCAGCTGCAGGGAGCGGTTAGGGGTAGCCCTGGAACAGCTCCGACCAGAAAGTCGTCCAAACACAGGCACAGGGCAAACACTGGATGCCAGGCATCCACACGTGGGAAAGGATCGTGTCATTCAGCGCTGGCACCCTGGGGCAAAGCCCCGTCCTCAGTAGTGTGCCCTTGGCCCTGCACCAGGCTCCTGCTCTGTGATCAGCCACTTGATGGAGATGCTGTCCTGACCAGGAGCCCATAGAGCATCAGCCCAGCCACTGAGAGAGTCTGCAGGGAAGCCTCAGTACTGCAGGTGTAGCCCAGGATCTGGGTTGCCCAGCCTCTAGGCGCTCAGATGGGTCTGCCCCCACTTCCCCCTCCCTCTGGCAAAGCCCCAAGGGATCCACAGCCTCTCAAGGAATCTGGAGGGCACCCAGGTCTGCCTTTTGCCGTCTATCCAAGGGAGCCCGGCACCAGGTGTCACCCTTTCTGTTCATATTTTTAAAAACAATGGCTGTAGGTGAGCAGGAAGGACAGAATTAGTGCATGCTTTCATATGGCAGATGTTTCCTCTGCCAGGCAGTGGGACCCAGTGAAGAAGAGCTTGTCCCCTGGCATGGGGGACAGATGCAGATGAGAATTCACAGTGCAGCTGGAGCAGGGGGAGGGCAACAGCTGAGTGCCCGATGGGGAAGACTTCTTAGAAGAGTGGTTGCTTCAGCTGGACTCTGAAGGCGCAGGGACGTTCACCACGAGAGAAGGGCACAGGCCAGAAACGGCACAAAGCAGTGCCGCCAGAACTCAGCGCGCATGGTGGTGGTGTGCTTGGGGAGCAGGTCGCCAAGTGCAGGCTCGCAGAGCTTGGGGGGAAGGCTGGGAAGTGGAGTGGGCAGTGAGATCGGGTCAAGGAGCAGCGGCTTGGAGCCCGTGTGGTTCAGGGACTCACTCACCACCCTTGTGATGGTGTGTTTACTCCTGCAGGCAGGAGCCTCCCTTTGCCAGTTGTGTGCGCCTGATTTCCCTGTGAGGCTCCTGTGGCGGAGCCCGGCTCAGTCGGGTCTTAGGCCCTGGTATTGTCCCGACTTCCCTCTGATGTCCCCCTCCTCTCCCTGAGCTTCGGCTCAGAACACCGTGGATAACAGTAATGGCGGGACCTGAGGGTGCTCTCTTGGAAGCTCCCACACAGGATTGCACCTGGTCTGGCCAAGGTGTCAACCTGCCCGCTTCGCAGATGAGTGGGGCCTGCAGAACCCTGTGCCCCTTGCTCTCTGCCACGGGCGCTGGGGCCAGGGTTGGAAGAAAGTTTGTCCTCCCCCTGCAGGTGGGGTCCTTCAGTCCCGCTTTCCCTCTAGGAAGTTGCCTGTGTGCCTGAGGAGGGGTGGGGGTTCCCAGTGTCCCAGCGGTCCCCATCTTCTTCCTTGGACCCCCAGGCCTACCTGGGTGGGAAGGGTTTGTAAACAGGAAACAGCGGAGGCCCACTCTCCCACTGCTGGTACCAGGTCCAGGTGTGAGGGGCAGGGCAGAGGGGGCTCTGTGCAAGCCCTGTGCAGCAGGTGACCTGCTTTCTGTGAGCCGGTGCCTGCTGCCTGACTTTTCTCCTTCCCCGAGCTGGACAGTCGGCTGTGATTAGCACGGTGACGTCAGGAAATCGTGTCACCTTTGGTCTCCCCTCGGCCTGGCAGCTGTGATGTATTGTTTTGGACATGTCCCCTGCCTCACTACAAAGGGGCAAGACCAGCAGGAGAGAGGGATTATGTTGTTCCCATCTGGCTGCAGCCGCCTCCTCGGCCCTGTCCAGCTGTTCCCCATTCCCTACTGCCAAGCGGCAGATGTCGGGGCGAGGTCAGCCTGGGAGCTGGGGACCTGCCCGTCAGCTTCACATGAATGTCTTCAAGGCTATTTCTGGCCTTGCCATTATCCCAACGGCTTTGAGCGATAAATATAGGCACGATTGCCAAGCCCCAGCGGCAGGCAGGCAGGCAGGCAGGCAGGCAGGCAGGCAGGCAGGCAGGCAGGCAGGCAGGCAGGCAGGCAGCGCTGGGGAGCGTGTGGACCGGGGCTTGGCTATAAATAAGCCTGCTGGAACACCTCCCCAGCCGTGCCGCTGGCGTGTGCATGTGTGCTCCCAGCATTTCCCCACCAGTGCCCCGAGTGGACGTGGGAGGGTCTGCTGCGGAGAGGTGGGCAGGTGCCCTCTGTTCTGTGGCCCTGGGACAGCAGGGTGGGCAGCTGGAGTTCTTTCCTCTTGGCACTGCATAATCATCAGCGCAGGGGAAGGTGTCCTAGGGACAGCCCTGTTGCAGCGCGAGTGCGTTGTGTGTGAAGTGTAGCCTTGTCCCCCACCTTCACTCCCCTCCGCTCTCAGGGCCTCGCTCCTGCCGCAGAGGATCTGGCCCAGCGGTGCTGGAGGTCACAAGCCTCACGCGGTGTCTCTTTTCTGCTTCTCCCTGCTGTGCCTGGATACAGCTTCTCGGTAGGGGCACGACTGTGTTGACTTTCTGGCCCTACTCCTCACAGACGGGCCCCAGGCTGGCTCATCCAGTGCCCTTATGTAGGCTAGAGTTTCAGGGACAGGGGTTCCCTCTGTCCCCTGACCTGTGGCCTGCCCGTCCACTCCTCTACCCTTCCTCTGCCTGCCTCTTCTTCCTTCCTTGCTCTCTCTGGTTTCTCTAGTTTTTTCTCCGGGGTCCTCGCCCCTTCCTGTCTCCCTTCTGCCTCCTCCCAGCTCAAGGCAGATACCTGAGGCTGTTCTGGGCAAGGACAGAGCCCAAGCCCACACGGCACTTTTCCTAGGATGGGATAGAAGCTGGTGAGCTGGCAAGGATCCCAGGAACTCACCGCAAAGAAATACTGTGACTCTGCAGCCACTGATCAAGGGAAGCGGGATCCAACGAGGCCAGTCCTCTCCTCAGCCTCTCTTAACCAGGGCTAAGAGCAGCCGCGTGTGAGCAGGGCCTGGCAGCGAGAGGCCTGTGTGACGGTCACGTGACTAAGCAACGCGACTGCACGTGGAGTGGGCTGCCCTGTGTGGGAGCCCTGCCAGTCTCTTGGTGCTCCAGGGGACAGAGGGAACCACAGCGCCACTTTGACCCCAAACGTGCAGACCAGATACAAGCTCTGAGGACTGCCAAGATGCACCTATTCTCAAGAGCCCATGGCCGCTGGAAGGCACAGTGCCATGGGTCATGGTGATACCCCTGGTAGTGCCAGATCCCATGGGACTGGGAGGAGGGGGCAGAATGCCAAGTTCACTCAGCACATAGGAAGAACAGGTGTAACCAGGGGAGGGCACTCCAAGTAGAGACAGCAGCCCGTGCAAAGGCCCAGAGGCAGCGTGAGCTTATGTCTGCGACTGCCTGGTGGGACTGTGCTGGGGAGGCTGAGCTAAGGGAGGGAACAGGCAGGGCCTTGTGCATGGGATAAGGAGTTTGAATGGTTGTCATCTTAGAATGGGAGGGAGAAGCGGAGGGGCTTAACTGGAGGAGTGACACACAACAGTGTATTAGGAAAAGCTTTGTCTGACTGAGTGGGTGACGGGTCAGAACTGGGGGTGGGGGAGGAAAGGCAGGGTGGTGACGTCACCTGGTCTTCCTTTTCTGAGTACCGGAAAGGCTTCTGCTTTTCATGGGCCTGTGCGTGTGTACCCAGGGAATGATCACTTGGAAAGATGGCAGCACGGAGCCCCCATAAACAGAGGCTGCTGGGGTATCGGTGCTGAGACGGGCTTGGTTGTCCTTGTCACCAGAGAGATGACTTTGTCCAGCAAGCTTGGCTCCCGCCAGTAGCCGGTGTGTGGAGTGGAGATAACTAACTCTCTGGGGTCTAGCCTGGGGCTCCCTCGCCAACTCTTCAACTCAGTGCTGCAGGCCGTGTGTGGCATGGGCTCTAAGGTCCTTGTGTGGCAGCCTCATCTCCCACCCAGAGCTGCTTCAGAGTCAGGAGCCCCAGCCCCCGAGAGAAGGGGCAGGAAGAATGGTAAACATGTCTGCTCAAGGGAACTGCAGAACCCAGGAGTTAGTCTGGTTGTGTAAATATTTGTGTGTGTGTGGTTCTGTGGGCGTGGACTGACGAAGACAAGCTGGGTGGCCAAGATCTCTCCCTGGGGATAGGGATGTGTTTGCAAAGAACTGATTGAGAAAGGTCAAAGGGCCACCGTTCTAGACAAAGAGGCTGGGGCAGAGGTACATACTGGCTATTCAGTCCTGGACCTCCTTCCTCAGCTAGGGAAGCCCCAGAAGGGTGGGAAGAGGGCATGTATCCAGAGGTTCCCATGGGACTCGGTGGAGCCTAATCTTTTTTGTTTTAGTGGAAGTGGGGCAGCTGGCTTTGGGTTTTGTACCCAGGGCGATCACACCGAGACATTTCCCCAGCCCCTTCTTAATTTTGAGTCAGGGTCTTGCCAGTTGCTCAGGCTGGACTAGGACTTGGGATCTGCCTGCCTCTGCTTCCCAGAGGGCTTTGAGTCCAGGTATGTGCCAGTGTGTCTGGCTGGTGTTGAACCAGGGTTGGTGCCAGGCTTCACTGGGATTCTCTCTCTTCTCTGTGGAGGTCTGTTCTGTATTCGTGGGAGTTGGGAGTTACTCTCTTCCTGCGTGAGCAGGGAGATAAGAAAGCTGATGATGGCATGAGCGTGTGCCTGGCCCCTGGGGCGCCCAGAGGTTTTCCAGAACCTTCTCTGTGGTGGACACACAAGCGAACCTGGACCTTGTGATACAGCTTTGCTGGGCGCCCTGTCTTCCTTGCCCAGCCATGTCCTCTTGTACCGCTGACCGAGCAGGCCGGGTGTCAGCATCAGGCTCTTGGCTCAGGTATCTGTCAGCGCTGGGACCAAGATCCCAAAGCTGAAGAGTGTGAGGGATTTGGGCTCTGTGGCCTTGGGCATCTGACGCTGTCCCTTATTGACTGATGCAAGGCTAGATGGGGCAGCCGTCAGATGATATGAGCGGTCTTGCTGGTTTACTCGGCTTCCCTTTGAAGGAGACAGCGGCACAAAGGAAACACCAAGGTGACAGTGAGGGCTGCAGAGCTGGTTCCTGTCTGGCCGTGCCAGCTGCCTGCCCTGTTACTAGCCGGGAGCATGACCGAAGTTGTCCTCCCTGGATGTGCCGTAGGCGGCCGAGGCAGTGGGAGGGCGTCTCTGCTCGGAAGCATTGTGGGCTCAGCAAGTGTCTGAGCACCTAGCCCACGGGGGTCTGACGGCTGGTCCTGTGCTAGCACCAGAAGGCTGAGGGAGACTTTGGGGGAAACCCTTTGTTTCCTCCTTTGGCCTGCAGATCCCTGGCCCATTGTTGGGGTGGACCTTCTGTCCCTTTTGATGGAAGAAGAAGAAAACTATCTCAAGGTACTTTGGACAGATTTGGGCAAACACATGGCCATCTCCCTACAAGCTGCCACTCCCCCGCCTTTTTTTTTGAGACAGTCTCACTCTGTAGTCCAGACTGGTCTTGAACTCACTGTGTAGCCCATGGCGGCCTTGAACTCACAGTAATCCTCCTGCCTCAGCCTCCCAAGTGACAGGATTAGGCATGCTTCTGGCTTATAAATTGCCATCCTGTCACTCCTCCTCCTCCCAGGCCTGTCTGGAGGCCGGCTCTGGGAGGTTGACTGCAGGATCCTACCCACCTCTGGCCGAGCTTGGCTTCAGGAGAGCACTGTAGCCTTCACTGCGTCCATACAGATGGAGGTCGTGACTTGTGCGGCTGTGGGGGGAAGAATTCTTCCAATGACCAGCTTCCCAAATTCTTGGCCTTCTGGCCAGAGTCAGTGGCAGCTGTTTAGATAGTATCCCCGCGGGGCTCAGCCAGCTTTCCTGGGCCAGAGCAGATAGTGGAGACCTCAGGCTAGAATGCGTCAGCCAGATGCGCCAGATTGCTGCCTGGGTGTGAGGCCTACCAGGTGAGGACCCAGGGCCTCTCTGGGGTCAGCTAGGGTCCCTTCCCCTGGGAGGCCTCTGGCCTGGCTTCTTAGAGTGCCAGGTCCCTGGGAATGAACTGTTACTGAGCAAGGACACCTTCTTCAAACCTACAGTCAGCCCTGGCTAACGAGGCTGAAATGAGCCAAGTACTTCTGAAACGAGCCAGCGGGCTCCATTGGCCAAGCCGGCAGCCCACAGTGGAAGCTCATGACCCCATAGTGTGGCTGAGCTGTTACCATGGTCCAGTGTGTCGAGTGGTGGGTGCTTGTGTCCACGTGCCCCCACTCAGCCCTCTCAAGAAGCCTCCGTGCCAGCTGCACTGGGATGCCCCTTTGTCCCTGTCGGAAGGCCTCTGCCCAGAGGGTTCTGGCCCAGGCCCCTTGGCTCTGCATTGTCCCAGAAACCACCCCCCACCTCCCCCTGCTCCCGGCCTCCTGACCCTGGCCCTGGCTAATCCAATCACTGCTTCCCAGCCAGCGAGACTCCCAGATGCCTGCATTAGAGGAAACAGCTGGGCCCTAGCAAGGAACCATAGCTGTGTTAGGCCCGAGTCTGTGTGGGTAGTGGGGGCTGTTTTTCCTTGCTGTTGCTTTGCAGATGGGAAGGTCCCCTCTCCTGCAGCCCTGCTTGTTTGCAGTCTACCTGGATGTCTGGTTTTGTTGCCTTCCGTCTCTGGACGGGAGGGTTCAAAGACCTGGAGCAGCATTTTCCATGCGGCCTGTCTTGGGCCGTGTGGCTCCATCTGTGTGGTTCTGTGGGGCTGTGTCTTCCTCCTGTTGCCCTGCCTGGGACAGCCCCATGTGGGTGCTTCAGCCACGAGGGTGGGAACTGCATTGTGTCTACGGATGGGTTTCTGAGTGGCGGGAGTGGAGGACACGCAGGATAGAGCAGACCCCACTGCAGAGCCTCTGCTGCGTCTTACATGGTTCTTTCGGATTTGTTTGTTTCGTGCATTTCCCAATCGGCGTGGTTGAAGTAGAGTTCACGTTTGGTGGCGTGTCTTAAATGTTCAGACTGTCCAGCCTTTGCTACTGCCAAGTGCAGGACGCTGTCATCACCCCAAAAAGAAGCCAGCAGACGGTATCCCCCACGTCTCCCTGAACCAGCCTCTCATCCTCATCTGGTTTCTGTATGTGCGGCCTTGCCTGTTCCAGGCATTGTATCGAAATGGAATCCTACGGTGTGTGACCTTTCACAGTCCACGTCCGTCACTTAGCATAGTGTCTTCAGGGTCATTGGTGTTGTAGCGTGGATCAGAATTGCATTCCTCTTTACGGCTGAATCCCATTCCATGCAATGGACAGACCACATTTGATGACATGGGCTTTTATAAAGGGTGATGTTCCATCTTAAACATAGTTCTGCGTTGGCGAGGGGACAAGGGACATTGCGATGGTGAATGTCAGCAGCAGGAATTTAGCTCCCCAGCAGGAGTCCTGGGCTGCCCGATGCCCCTGCTTGAGCAGTCCCTGAAGGGAGGGGGCCTGGCGGGAGGAGTAGGTTCCCTGGCACCCTTTGCGTGCTGGGGCCTAATCTGTACGGAGGAGGCAGGGTCCCCTGGAGCCCTGTCTGTGCCTGGTCTGAGGAGCAGACCTGAGGCTGGAGGAGCCTTGCAGGCAGGCGTGGACACACCCAGATTAGAGCCAGCCTGATTGATAACAGTCTAGAGGAAGGGCAGTTAAATATTTGTTTAATCTTGGTCTGATTGTCTGTTCAGTGATTAGTAACCCTGTTTATGCCCTGGCTGCTGCAGGGCAGGGCAGTGCCTCCTGGAGAGCGGAGTCCCTTTACTCCAAGGGACAGTCCCTCTGCTGGGTGCACCTGAGCCGCTGCTGGCTGTCGGGCCCAGAGGCTGCCAGTGGAGGCTGCAGGACAGCCTGTGGCCTCTGGGTAGGGCCTGCCTTCCCACCCTGACACACAGGGCAGGGGTCTGGGGTGAGGGACCCCTCAGTTTTCAAAGCAGTGAGGGAGCACGCTGCCTGTCCCTTGGGCAGGTGCTTCGCAGGAGCCTGCACTTTCCATCCTGGCATGCATCAGCCCTGCAGAGGGGTCGCTTGGTTCATGAGTGGGTAGCAGCTCTCACTCTCTGAGAATCTGGCTCTTCTACATCAAGGGGCGGCCCAGAGAGGAAGGCCTGTAGCTTGGTGTAGAAAATTCTGCTGGTGGTGGTAAGGCTTAGTGGCCAGGATCCTGTGGGCTCTGGGGATAGCAGGAAGGTGTCTTCCCTGTGAAGGGAATCAGCAAGGCCACCAGAGGATTATAATGTCACTCACTGTCTCCTCGAAACCATCAGCAGAGCTGACACTAGAGTTTATTTTGTACAGGACAGCTCTCTGCATCCACGCCTCGGGGAACTGGAGTCCATCCCAGAGGTAGAAGGTAAGTGGCCTCTGTCTCCACTGCCGCCCCAGCCCACCCAACCCCAGGCCCTGCAGGGAACAAGGGGCCCTCCTCAAGCACATGGCCGCCCAGCTGGAAGAGTTAGGGGTGTGGACTCCCCGCTTTCCCTGCTCTTTTTGCAGTGTGAGAGCACAGTGGGGTCGTGGCTGCTGTAGGGCAGGTGGCTGACAGCTGGCGGGACTGACACATTCTCACCTGGGCCCTGGGCCTCCTGGCCACAGCAAGTTACATACCCAGGCAGCTTAAATGATTGGCATGGATGTCCTGCTGCGAAGCCAGGCACCTCAGCGGGAGCAAGGCAGCCCAGCTGAGAGAGGAACGGCTTCTTGCTGTTTTCTGTAAGGCCACTCCCCAGCAAGGGGTGACTATGGGGCGACCCGACCCCATGCCACTTCTCCCAGCTGCCAGTCGGCTGGATGGCGCTCTAGCTCCTTGCCTCCACGCTCACTACTGAGAAAGCTGGTGGCAGGCACGGGTCAGCTCGGGCCTCTAGGAGCCGCACTTCTGTGAGTCACATGGCACACAGAGCAGCCCCCACCCAGTCCCCCCTCCGTTCTCCCATGTAGCTGGGCCCCTCCTCCGTTTGTTGCCTTTGAGAAGTCCTGGGAAGTCAGTGCCACCACTAACTTGATTTGCACATGGGAAGCGCTGAGAGATGTGGTGACGTAGGCTGCCTTAGTGCCCTCTAGGGCCAAGCTGCCCAGCAGGTTGTCACTGAGTGCTAACTGGGCAGCCCCGGGCGCTGGCTGGTCTCTAATTACAAGTGCCACCTAAGGTAGCTCTCTCCCTGGGAGCTTCCTGTGGAAGGTGAAATGCCACCCCTAAGGACTGCCTGCCTGGAGGGTGAAGAGATAGTTGGTCTAGGGTCAGGAGTGCGATGTGTGGCCCTGTCGTCAAGCCTCTGGGATGGCTGCAGTCCCCGCCCCATCACAGCCTGTCCCCTCTCAACCAGAACTGACCCGACCTGTATCTTTCCTGAGGATGACAGTGACTTGTGGTTTCTACCATCCTTTCTCTTGGGTCACTCACCCTGGAAATCCAACTGTCATCATGTGAGGACAAGCAGGCAGCCCCCAGAAAGATTGGCAAAGGTGCTGAGGAAGACAGACAGACCTCTGGGCTGGAGCCATGGCACCCTATCAGTCACAGGAGGGAGTTCCTCAGAAGTGACTTTCAGCCCCTGCCAAGCCTTCGGGCGGCTGCAGACCTGATCAACGTGTTGGCCATGAGCCTCACGGGACCCTGAGCCAGAACCAGTAGCCAAGCCGCTGTCAGCTTCCTGATGCACAGAAGCAGCGTGAAGCTACGTTTCTGTTCTGAGCCACTAAGGTTTGGGGTAATTTGTTACGCAGCTGTAGGTAACTCAGACAGAGCAATTCCTTTCTGCCGCACCACCGAGTCCTCGTGGTTTGTGGTGTGGAGCTCACTGTCCTCCACTGGCTGTGGATGCCCCTTGTTGGCCCTGACTTGCAGGTCTCACTGGACCTTTGTGTAAGAACTATGACGTGTCACACCAGAACCCTTAGGGCCACCTGCTTTTCTGCTCTGTGGACTGAGTTTGAGAGCTGGTTGGGAACAAATGGACATGCCCCGGGAGTGGGAATGGTCGTGGGCTTCTCCGGCTTTGTTTACCCACATGGCACAGTTGGGAGCAGAGCAAGGATGCTTAGGGACTTCTTGTCTGACTATGGAGGGAAACATCTCACATCTTACTCCAGCGTCCTCTGTCCCCTGCCTGGGTTCAGCTGAATGGACCACCTGAGATGCCAGGACTAGTATTTCCTGCCACTGAAGGGCTCCATCCCCGATGGCAGGAAGAGGGAGCTCAGCACTCAGGTCACATAAGGGGAAAGTAAACAAGAGGCAGGCTGCAGAGCCTCTCTGTGGCCTCCCTCGGGGCGGAAGGAGGGGTGTCTGCTGGTTGTCCCTGCTGGCTCATGGCAGGCAGCTAAGCCAGGCACAGTTCAGCACCTTTGGGCGAGGGGAGCTCAGTGCCCTGCAGCTGGGCGCCTTGGTTTGCATGCTCAGGGCTGCTCGTAAGCAAACCCACGCTGTCTCCAGGCCTTTTGCATGTATTCCTCATTTCCTTGACTGTTTTTGTTTAACAGCGTTCCGGTAGAGAAAGTTCCTACCCTTGGTTATGAATCAGAGGGAAAAAAAGATGTGTAAATAAGTGAGTTCAATACTAGCTAATACACACACACATACAAAAAAAAAAAAAAAATTCAGGTGTGATGCCACCTGCCTGTAATTCCAGCACTCTGGGAGGCTGAGAAAGAAAATCACAAGTTTGATCAGCCCATTCTGGGCATCTTAACAATGTAGTAAAACTGTCTCAAAATTTAAAAAAAAATTTTTTGTTAAGGCTAAGGATGTAGCTTCAGTGCGAAGGCCCTAGGTTCAATCCTTAGCATCACTAAAATAGATAAACAAATAGCAGCAAAAATGCTCATTGTGTGTGTTAATGACCAGAATGAAGGGTAGGATTTGGCAAGGACGCAGAGATCCGGACTGTGGAAGCAAGGTGGGGAAGGACATTTCTGAAGGAGGCGGCGGGAGTGCAGAGTGGGCAGCGCGGGGTCCTGCTGGAGGTGCCCCCTCCTGCTGACAGGTTGCATGCCCAGATTTTGCTTCAGGGCCTGCTTAGATGGCACGGTGATTTATGTGCATGAAGACGACCTCTTCCCCCGGAACTTCTTCAAAGTTTGATTTATTATCTATAAAACTATCTGGGCCAGGGCTTTTGGCAGGGATGGGGAAAATCTTTAAAACCACTTTGAGTTGCTTTGTGCTCATCTAGTCAGGCTCTCTATTTCTTCTTTCACTGTTTTCCAGAAATGCCTCCTGCCTGTGCCCTGGCCTCCCATCCCCTCTCGCTCCTGCCCTGGCCGCCCACCTGGGCTCTGTCTCCACCAACTCCTCTCATTTCTAAAGCCATCAACAGTTTTTGAACACCACTTGTGTGCCGTGCTTTGTTCTAAGCACTGAGAACTCAGCAGTGAACCACATGAAACCCCTTCCCACAATAGACTCCTTGTTGGTGGTGCACGCCTGTAATCCCAGCATTTGGGAAGCTGAGGCAGGAGGATTGCTGTGAGTTCGAGGCCAGGCTGGGCTGCATAATGTGTTCAGGACCAGCCGGGACTACAGAGTAAGACCCTGTCTCAAAAAAAAAAAAAAAAAAAAAAAAAAGCAAGCAGTTTGCTTGGACGGCAGCGTAGCATTTTCAGCTTGGATTGAGAGCAGTTTACCCTCAAGCTGTGCACACAGGAATCCCTGCCCAGGTACAGGGTCTCCGTATCCAGACCCTGCCTGCCCAGGTGCTGGAAAGCATGGTGCCTCAGGTGTCCCCAGGTCTCCAGGGATGGGGGGTTTCTTGGACCGTCAGCCAGCGCGTAGGAACGCTCCTTTCCTCCTACCCCTGCCCTGGTTCAGAGGGAGCTAATTGCACACCTGGCGCTGACCAGGGCAGCTGTCCTAGCACAATGAGTCATAAAGGTCCTGGCCTGACCTTGGGGACCATTGAGATGCATCCAGCCTGTCCCGCCATCCTGTGGGTTTCCCTGAGGGACCTGTACTGAGCCCTTTCCCCTCGGCCGCGGCCTCTAAAGTTGTGGAGTCCAGATGTCTGAGCAGCAGAAGCAGCTGACACCTGCCTGTGCCTGCCTGAGGTCCCCTCCTTCTTCTCCTTCCATGCTTCTCAAGACACCACCCTGTGAAAAAGTGACCCGCTCAAGGCTGGAACCACAGTACCAGGTTCAAATCCAGACTTCAGCAGCTCCCAGCTGGGGGCAGGCCGCTGACCTCTTCACATGGAAAATGGGGACAGAAGGATTGCAGGGGTTTAATCGTGTGGAGTGGCAGTAGTGGTCACGGCCTGGTCTCCCTCCTCCTGGCCAGCCTTGGAGGTTAGCATCACTTGATCCCTTTCTTGGGGCTTTCTCATCTGGCTGCCCTGATCCTCTTAGGAGCGACATGTTTGCATATTTGGGAGATTATAACCAGCCAATTATGCACTTGACTGTCCAAGGCACGTGCTAAGCGCCGCATCTATGTCATTTCACATGGTTCCTGACTAAGCCCCGAGATGTGGCCTATGTTCATACCCATTTTGTAGAAAACTCTGGCTTTGAGGGCTGAAGATACTGGCCTAGGCCCTGTAGCTTGTAAAGGAGAGAGCCAGGCCCTGGCTGCCCTCCCTGAGGCAGCTTCCCTCCAGTCAGAAGGAACATGAATGTACTGCCTCGTCATCGATGTATAAGCTGTTGGTTCCCTGTTCTTGCTCCTGGCTCCCCTTTCTGACCCCAGTGACCATGTGTCCATCTTTGTAACTATAGATGGTCAGAGAAGAGCTCTCTGTACACATCTGAATAAACTTAGGAAGCAAGGTATGTAATACTTGGAGAAATGTGTTCTGGAGAGAGAGCAGGCATGTGCAAAGTCCCTGAGCTACTCCTGGGAAAGGCATTCTAGGGCCTTCTCAGACCCTGCCTGCCTTGTGGTGCCTGGTAAGCCATCAGGGCAACAGGGAATCCTGGCTGGGTGACACTGGCCAACTAACACTGGGAGCTTTTCTCTGAAGACCCCTGGACTCTCAGGAGACAAGAGGATTTGTGAGTTCTTAAACTATACTGAAGAATTAAAGTCTGCCTGAAGTTGGGGCAGTCCTGCTGCGGACACGGTGGAGTTGTCAGAAATTCCTGTATTTCAAACAGGAGCAAGGAGTCTGGAGCATGGATGTTTGATTCCTTGTTATATTTTTTATTATGGTGAAATATGCATGCCATACTAATATTTGTAAGTGCACGAGTCAGTGGCACCAGGTATGCTTGTGGTGACACACAGCGTCACTCCTGTAAACCTCCAGAGCTTTTCTGCCTTCCAAGCAGGGACTCTATGTATTAAGTAACAACCTCTCCAGCGGTCCCTCATGGTCTTGCCTGGTCTGGGCAGACCACAGGGACGGAGTCATGGAACACGCGCCCTTGGGTGTCTGGCTTCTCTCCCTAAGCATCCTGTTTCCCAGGGCCATCTGTGTTGTGGGGCAGTGGATATTTTTTAGACAAGGGATGTTCACACTGTTGCCTGGTGCTGCAGGAAGTGGACAGGAGAAGCCCAGTCCCAGGTCTGCGCCATGGCAGGTGCTGACTCCTGCTGCCTCTGCTTGGCCTCCTACGTTTACCTGTTTGCATTGTCCCAGACAGGGGTGTCTGGAAATCAAGGACCCCCCCACCCACATTTAGCGCCCCACAGCACATGGCACAACTGTAGGTTCATCTTGGGATTGGGGCGGGCTGTGCTCTGTGCGCACGCTACTCAGCCTCACTTTTCTCCTCTGCGTAATAGATCTTGGGCACTGATGTCAAGAATTATCTTTGGCCTGATGAAGCCGGCTTCCTGGGCCCTGTGGAGCGGACCCTTATGTGCTGTGGAGATCCAAGAGGGGTGGTGCGATACTTGTTAGATGTTGATTTTTTAATTTATTAAAAATTAATTGAGGGGCGCTGATGTATCCGGGCTTAAGAGGAGTTGACAGGTCATGTGGTCTCTGAAAGCACAGAGCTGGTAATCCGTTTAAAAAAGCATTTTCTTCTTTGTTTTAATTTAATGGAGGAAATCATTAGCTGGGAAATTGGTAGAACTGATTTATTCCTGTTTTGAGGAGGGGGAGTGGAAGAAAAAATCTACTCTAATTGCCACTTAGTCTGGAAATATGTCAGCCAGATAGTCCGTCAGCTGAGCCTGGCCTGAGCGAGACAGCCACTGGCTTTCTCCAGTCCCCAGAGCCCTGAGATGAAGGGGGCTGCTTGGTCCTTGCGGTCCAGCCCAGGAGGGTGGGTCTTCTTCACAAGTGCAGGTCTGCTCCACACCAGACACCAGGTCTCTCCCCAGCCAGCAACCAGGAAGGAGCACAGCCCGGCTTCTAGTGTGGGCGGGGGTCGCAGAGGTCCCAGGCTGAGTCTTCATTCCCTGGGAAGCAGGAGCAGGACCCCCATCTGGGAAAAAGGACTGCGTGCCTCTGGGGCTTTATCCGGTTCCAAGGGGACTCAATCGGGTTCACCCTAAAAATAACCCACCGTGCAAACAACTCCAGCGTGCAACTGTTTTCATGTCTGTGGGCCAGTACAGCTGTTTTTCCACTGTCCCCGACTGTCTGCTTCTCCGCAGCAGGGAGCAGCTGTGGGGTGACCTGGACCCTTCGGGGGTCACCATTTTCCAGCATCTCTGACTGAGGCGCACCTGGGAGCTGGGCTGCTACCCTCTTCTCAGGAGTCTTCCCCAGGGACACCCCAAGCAGGGCAGGGTGTGTCACCTGTGAGTCTCAGCAGGCCCTGAGGTTCCCGGGCGTGGGGCCAGGAGTCAGCAGGCCTGGCCTGGTGGGGTCACCTGACTTAGATTTACCGAGTTGGTCCAGCTCAGAAGACTGGGTAAAGGAGGCTGAGGGGGCCGGTGGCTATAAATATCCAGGCAGGATGTGGAGGTGAGGCAGGCGGCCACTAAGGCTGTGGGCCAGGCTCCCCAGCAGGGCTGCAGGCGACTGCTGCCCTTCCGGCTCTGGCCTCTGCTGTGTGGGTGGAATCTGGGCATGCAGACACTTCCTGGCTTCCGTCTCTGTCTCTGCTGACAGGAGCTGCACTGCTGGCTGCTGCCTTGTGACACTCCCAGGCACAAGGTTACCCTGGGGCCGGAGGCCTCTGATCTACCCCTGAGTAATTCTCCCTCAATGTACCATGTCTGAGGGTAACACCTGGGGGAGCCATCTAAGGGATCGTGCCATCCTGAATATGACCACTCCTTAGGGATGGTGGGCTCGGGGCTTCAAGGTCAAAGCCATAGAGTGGGGCAGCAGTTTGCCCAGAGGGTGTAGGGGGAGTGCCTAGAGGAGACTCACCAGGAAGTACTGACCTTTATGGTCTTCATCTGTCCGCCCATGTCTTCGTCCATTGTCATCCCTCTGCCCATGCATTCATCCATCACCCACTCATTCATCCACGAGCCACCCACTCGTTCATCCGTCCATCTATTTACCCATTCATCTGTTCATTCCTTTACCCATTCATAAGTTTCACTGAGGGCCTGCTGTGTGCTGGGGGCTTTTCCAGCCTGAGCTATACGGCAGTGAACACCCAAGGCCTGCCCCCCACCGCCCCTATTCTATTGGGTGAGACAGACCGTCAGTAAAAAGTTCCATCATGGGTGAAGCCATAAGACATGTTAAGTGAAAGAAGGCAGGTCTATAAGGACAGCTCCACGTGGCCCCACGTACCGTGATCAGGCCGTGAGACGCCCAGAAGAGCCGGATGCTCAGAGGCCAAAAGTAGAATGACAGGGACCAGGCAAGGCTAGCATCCAGTGGGTGCGGTTTTGGTTTGGGAAAAGAGGATGGTGAGGGCTGTACGCCAGTGAATGTGCTATGGGCCGTCACATGCACTTAAAGATGGTTCGGACAGCAGAGGTTACAATACCTAATGCAGTGTGTCACGCAAATCCCTGTGACATTCAGTTGGTTGGGGAATAATGACAAGAGAAGCCTGTATGTGTTCAGGACAGATGCAGGGCTTTTTTCTGAATACTTTCGGTCTGTGGTTGGTTGAATCCTTGGCTGTGTAAGCAATGGTACTTTGTGGTTGGGAGTTTAAATTTATCTGTCACCGCTCCTCCCATCTGGTGGGTTCAGGTGGGATGGCTTGCTCCAGTTTCTGCCCCTGCTGCCTGAGCTTGGGCCACCACAGCGCTTCGCCCCCCTGGTGCGGAGTCCGGTGGTGGAGGCTGGTGGGTTAGGGTAGAGGCTTCTCCATGACTACCTGTCTGTGAGATCCTGGGAAAGACGCTTTCTTTTTGGGGCCTGGGTGTTTTTGTCTACAGAGAGAGAGAAGACTGTGCAGACCCTCCACTCCAGGGGAGGCTTCAGAGTTGCTCCAGGGTATGGAGAGGCCCCTGAGCATCTGCCACCCACCAACCTGGAGCCAAGGACCTTCTGCCTATTCCCACGGGAGTTCCCACTTTGGGGACTGTGGGGGGAGCACCAGTTCTGCAGCCTGGTGCAGACATTCCAGGAGCAAGCTCAGGAGTTGCTGGGGGAGACAGGGAGGGGGTTCTAGAACAGGCAGAGTGGGGTCCACAGTTCAGTGACCCTTGTCATCATGGAGGCTGAGGAGCCCACCCCTCAGCTGGAGTCTTTTCAATCCCCTGAGAACCCGGCTGTCCTCCTTCTGGCCTTTTAGAGGTGCCTGGGGCCAGGCGGCAGCAGAGCCACCTCAGGGTATGTAGGGAGAGGAAGTGGGAGGGGCAAAGTGGGGAGCCAGGCCTCACCCTGGCCGCGGTCCACCCCTCAGCCAGGTGCTCCTTCAGGGGCAACCACGACTAGTACCATGTGAGTCTTTAATTTCACTTGTAAATTAAAGTAAAATAAAGTGAAACAACTTATTCCACGTGACACTGGTCACATTCTGAGTGCTCGCTGGTCACCTGGGGTCAGTGGCAGTAGCTGCAGCCACTCTGGCTAGGGTGTGTATAGAGCATACCTGTCCTGGAGGACAGTTCCACTGGGCAGTGCCAGCCTGCCTCCAGAGCAGCCCACGAGGGAGAGACTGTTATCCCAGGTTACAGATGGGGAAGCTGGAGCGAGGGGGAAATGGTGGCTGGTCATGTGCCAGTGGGTGGCAGATGGCATCGGAGGCCAGATTTGCCTAATCGCAGAGCAAGACTAAGGGTTTGGTATATATGTGTGTCTGCCCACCTTGAGGCCTCGCTGTACAGAGGGGCCCTATGATTCTCAGGTTTCTGCCTTGGTCTTAGGCCAGATGGAACCTCCCCTGTGAGCGTTCGGAGCAGGGCGGCCTTGCTTAACAGAAAGGCAGGTGGAGTCTGCATTCAGTTTTAGGACCTCTGGGGCCTCAAACTTAGAGAGAAAACGTCCTGGGAGGGAGATGCCAAGACATTTCCTTGGATTCTGAAAAACTCACTTTGAAAGGGAGAGGACTCTAGCCCGAACAACCCACTTGTCTATCACCTGATGAATAGATAAGTAAGATGTAGCCTGTACATGTAGCGGAATGTTACTCCGCCTTGAAAAGGAATGCAGTGTAGACGTGATGCCAGTGAAGGAAACCAGACCCAAAAGGTCACACAGGCTGCGAGATTCTGCTTACGTGAAGTGTCTGGAATAGGTATGTCTGAGAGGCAGACAGCGGGTTCGTGATTGTCAAGGTCTGTTGGGGAGAAGGAATGGAGAGCAGTTGCTAACAGGTCCCCTTTTGGGGGGTTGAAAATGTTCTTGCACCAGACAGAGGTGGCAGAATGTGCTTTATGACGCCACAGCTCATACTTCAGTTAAAACGGTACATTTTAGGTTATATGTGTTTTACCTCAATAAAAAGAGTGAAAGGAAACAGTAACACCAAGGTAGCGCATGAAGCTTGTTCTTTGTAAAGTTCTTTCAACTTTGCCATGTGCTTGAGCATTTTCTGACTAAAACCTTGGGGGCTGGAGGTTAAAGTGCTTGCCTAGCAAGCACAGGGCCCTGAGTTGGATTCCCCAGCACCACATAAGCTGGGCAGGATAGCAAATGCATGTAATTCCCATGCTCAGGTGGCTGAGGCAGGAGATATTGCTGTGAGTTCAATCCAGCCTGGGCTCCATAGTGAGTTCAGGGCTAGCCTGGGCTACATACAGAGTGAGACCTTGTCTCAAAAGGAGCGGGGAGGGCATACATTAAAAAAAAAAAAAAAAAAAACCCCTGGAGCAAAGAGAGCTGAGAAGCAGAAACGTCTCGCTGGCCATTGCTTTCAAAGATAGAGTCCAGCATGCTGCCCCTTCCCCGCAGGTTCCCTTGGCCGAGCAGCAAAGCCTGGATCCTGTGGTAGCTGTGAACATTCTCTGCAGTCTGGTGCTCAGCAAGCAAGGGAAGGCACGATGCCAGGTGCTGCCCTGGGTTTCTGGCCCCTCGGGAGATACCCTTTGCCTTCCTTACCTCTGCCAGCTTCACCATGCCCTAGAGTACAGCTGGACCATCTTATCCCTGATTGTAGTAAGGACACGGGAGCCCAGAGATGTGGCCACGCTTGCTCTGGTCCTGTGATTTCCAAGACTCTAGCTTGAGCTCCCCACACAGTTTCTGCAGCTCATAGAGCACATGTGACCCATGGCCAGGGCCAGGCCTGCATTGGATGTGCCCGGCAGCAAGGCAAGGGACAGGCGGGGTGGGAGATGCAGCCCACACACCCACCCGTGGCACCAAGGAGCATCCCCTCTCCCACTGGGTCTGTGCCACAACACCTCCCTTTTCTGCCTGGTGCCTGGGTTGTTCTGAGCCACCGGAGGCCTTCATAGATGGGCTTCCCCTCCTTTCTGTGGGTGGGAAACTGTGACTCAGGACTCAGCGGCTGGTTAATAGAAACAGGAATGCAGGTGTAGCACCGGGGCCTGGGTGTTGTCCAGACGTGGTGAGGGACCTGTGAGCCCCTTGGGCTCTGACTAGCAGTGTGAGGGAGGACTAAGATGGGGCATCAGGCTCCTGGTGGCAGGGAAGGGCACTAGAGCCCCACGCCAGCCCTCGCCTTTACTGGGGGTGGGGTGGCCCTGGGCTGTTGCTCCTGCCCCAGGGTCTAGCCAGCATCCCTGCCGGCCCTGACACCCCAGCCAGGCCCAGCTGGGGAGGCTGCAGCAGCAGACTGTGGGATTGGCTCTCCGCTGACGCCTTCCTTCTGGCATATGGCTCCTCCGCCTGCCTCTAGCTCTGCCAGCGGCTCCCCTTTCTCCATGGCAACTTAGCTCAGTGGTCCCAGTGGAGGAGAGAGAATCAATTCTCCCTCCTTCCCGCCCTCCCGCGCCGCTCCCCACCCTTTCCTCTCCGGCCTGCCGTCCGCCCTTCCTCATCGTTGTCCCTCTGCCCAGCCAGCTGGGGCCATGGGGTGCCAGGCGAGCTGTGGGCTGATGGCGGCGTCTCCCTGAGGCCCACACGTGGGGCTCACCAGACCTGGGCAGGGATGGGGGCAGCTGGACGCACCCCAGCCTGGCTCCTGTGGCGAGGGACTCCCGGCTCTGACACTTTGTCACCCCCTCTCCCCTTACCTCACACTGGCTTCCTGAAAGGTAAATTTCTGCTCCTTCTCAAGCCGACACAGCCTCAGGATGGGTGGATTAGCAGGGAAGGCTCCGTGTGATGACACGGCCTCCACGCAGCTGGGATGGAGGGGGAAGGAGTGACAGACCTGGTTTGCCTGAGCTGAGAGGCAGGGCAGAGCGCAGGTTTGGGTCCGGGAGCGGCTCTGCTCCTGCCACTGTGGCCGGGCTGTTGCTCTGTTGTGCTCTTTTCACCTTCTTGTGGACAGTCTGCGTCCCTCGAGCATGGTCAGCTGGGGAGGGCGACACGCTCGTGCACCCCAGCAGGCAGGGCTCCGGCTGCAGGCGAGCTGTCCCTCTGGCTAGTCCTTGATCCTCTGAGAATGAGCGTCCGGGTGGGGGGAAAGTCTGGGATGCAGGGAGCCCCACTGCTGGTTGATGGCAGGTAGAATGGTCCTGCCGGAGCTGCGTGCGGCCCATCGTGGGATGGCCCCTCAGCGCGGTGTGGCTCAGACAGGAGTGCGAGCCTGCTGCCCATGGGGGAGCATTCCTGGCGTTTCTTGCTGTCCCTGGAGGCCCTCACAGTGGCTCCTAAGCATCTTTCCTCGAGGAAATGGGTGCTGTTGACCCCTCAGCAGCCCAGCCCAGGAGGTGGGCAGCTCCCCATCCCCTCTTCTTCCTGTGCAGCTGGTAGTGGAAAAAGAAGCCATGATTGTCAACAAGACCATGTCCTGTGCCGATGGAAAGTGAGGGTCAGAGAGACCGGATTTAGCACCCGGTTCTTAGAAGCTCTGGGTTTGAATGGTAGCTGCGTGTAAGCCCATGTGATCTTTAAATAGGATGCGACACTGAGCAGCCCCGTCTGACTCTCAGGGGAGCTTCAAAGTTCGGTGCAGGTACCAGGGAACTCGTGTTCCACTGTGAGAGAGGTGTGCTTGGAGGGGCAGCTGCAGGTACGAAGGGAGGGGAGCGTTAACTCTCTGAGTGGACAGTGGAACCAGGCTCATGGCCGCCTGATGGGATTCTGTTTTTGTTTCTGTATTTCCCCTGACAGATTGCTTTAATCAGAACCTTGAAAGTGGCCCAGGGCAGGGCTCCCCGTGTGGTTCTGTGGTCGGGGCTCATCTGACCCACAACTCTGTTTCATTAGAGCCGCTTAGCGCTGCCCCAGAGCCTACTTCTGTGTGCATGCCTGTGAGCAGCCAGGCTGGTTCTGCTGGGCAGGAGAGAAATGCTTTTGTGTCTGCAGATGTCGGATCTGTCTCGCCTTTCCTCCGCTTTGAGGCTGGAGACTTACCAGGACCCTCCTGGCATCTGGTGGTGTGCAGGCTCCTTAACGATGTTACTCGCGTCTGGATTCTGTTTGGCTGGCTGCAAATTCTGATGGTTTATGAGTTGTGGGGTGGGTGGGGAGGTGGTGTGATGGTTTTGTTTGGTTTCGTTTTGGTTTGCCTGCAAATGGAAAATCTGATGTGACATGGTAAAGGCCAGCCCCTCCGGGTAGCACACTGTTCCCACTCCGCTCTTGGCCTCCGTGGGAAGCCGGTCTGCCAACATTGCTGCCCCTGGCCTGGGGTCTTCCGTGCACATCCAGGACCACCTAAGTGCGGGTTCGGCCGGCATCCCCAAAAGGGACAGCCAGAGCTGTGCTCCGGAGGAGAGAGGCAGGTCCTTTCACTCTGGCTGCCTGCGCCCCAGTGGACCCTGAGTGCCGTCCAGCCCGTCTCCCGCCCCCCACCGTCCCTCCCCCCGCGTCCTTTCTTGGTGAGTGCTCCCAAGTGTAGTTGTACATCGCTGTGGCTTACTTGAAAGCATCGTGCAGAGCAGCTGAGGGTGTGACAGCGCCTGGAAGGTGGGAGCCCTGGAGGCTGATGGCTCCAGCCGGCAAACGTGTGGAAAGCTCATTCCAGGAAAAGTGGAACGATCACTGCTTTGGCTGGCTTTCAGGCGGCGGTGAGTGGTTCTTTCTTCTTTAATTTGACAGGAACATTGAGAGTCAGGGAGGAGCTCAGCGGGAGGCCAAGCGGTTCCCACAGATCCCCACTAAGTTCCTGATGCTCCTGGGGAAAGTTTGATTTATTTTCTCCTGTCCTCTGGTCAGGTAGCTCTGACTTGAGTCAGAGATTCTGAGGCTCAGCGCAGATCTGCCCGGGTGATCCTGTCCCCACCCAGCCCTCGGTTCAGCTCTTAGAAAGCCTTGTGGTGGTATCATAGGAAAGACTTAAACTGTGCGGGAAGAAGGAGGCTGTGATGCTAAGCTCCCCTCTGGTCTCTCATGATTTCCCTGAACACACACAGCAGTCATGCAGCCGTGCCTCTGTGAACGCGTACACAGGTGCATGTGCTTGTGCCAATACCTGTACATGTGTGTGCCGCACGTAGGTACCCCCTCAGGAGGGGCACGCGTGCGGTTGGCCCTCCACTCACACCGACACAGTCTTATGTGCACAGCTCCAGCACTGCTGAGGTCGTACGGCTGTTCCTTTGTGTGTGTCTTTTCACCTGCGTGAGGCTGACCGTCCTTGTCCGCCGGTGCCTCATCTTCTGACATCCCCCTTTCCTTGTGCTGTGCCATGCTTGCTGGGTTACAGAGACTGTCGTGTTTATCTGTGGGAGATTCCAGCTGCTGGCTTGGGAGGGTCTCAGCCTCATGGGAAGAGAATTGTCAGGAAGACTGTTGAGCCCCACACCTGCATGTGAGGGTTTGGATTGTGTGTGTGTGTACAGCGGCATGTTGTGTGTGTGTGTGTGTGTGTTTGGAGTGAGTGTGCCTACATGAGAGTATGTAGGTACACAGGTATATACAAGTGTGCTGTGTATACATTTATAGAGGTGTGTGCAAGCATGTGTGTATGAGTTTATGTGCATGTGTGTAGTAGGTTGTATGGGTGTGTCTACATGTGTGAGTTCTGCATTGAATGGGAGCATGTCGTGCATAATACATGTGCGTGTAGGTATGCATGTGTGTATGTGGTATGTTATGTGGGGTGTGCAAGTGTATGTGTGTGATGTGTGCACACATATTTGTGTTGTGTGCATTGTGCATGTGTGTGCGTGTGCTTGTGTGTGTGTAGACACTCCTTCCAGATCACCCAGCATGCTTGGGCATCCTGGCGTGGCACCTATGTCTCCCCTCCTAGCTCATTTCCCAACAGGGAACAAACCCTTTCACCCGTGGCTGAACTGGGGTCTTGATACCCTTTCCATGGGGACTTTCACTGTGTTGTTTAATTGAATGATTTGCAGCCACCCATTTTCCGTGTGAGTAAACTGAGTCTCAGAGAGCTGGAACTTGGCTGTGACCCCCATCTGTGCATCAGACACACGTGCATCTGGTGAAGGCCAGACGGAGGGGAGACGCTGTGCGCTGTGGGCAGCTGCTGTGACAGCCCTTGCCCAGCGCATGCGAGTCCTGAGCTTCATCCCCAGTGTGCAAACACCAAGAAAAAAGGCTGATCAGGCCTGGAAAGAGCAGACAGAGGGCAGCCCCGGGTTCTGCCCATCCTTCCGCCGTGGCTCTGGGGGTGGCTTTGCATTCAGGTGGGGGGAATGTCTGGGATGCAGGTCACCTCCACAGAGGAAAATTGGAAGCACCCAGACCAGGAGCCCTGAGAGGGGCACAGTGTGGCTCTTTAAAAAATTCTCACCACGCTGTCCCGTCCCCAGGAAGACCCTCTGCTTCCTCAGCCCTGTTTGTTTTGTGCTGGGGACTGGGCATCAGTGGCTCCATGTAAAGGAAGGCACTGTACATGCAGAGACTCATACCCCAGTTTCCCCTCTGTAACACAGAGGCAACACTGTCTCCTTCACAGACCTAACGTGAAGGACAAGTGTGATGTGCTGGGAAACAAGCTGTGTGTGTTGGGTGGTGGCAGAGGTATTGGGCTCTAATGACAACATGCTGGTACCTCTGTCCCCACGGGCCAGGGCAGAGTGTATGCCCATGTGGACCTTCACAGAGGGAGTGGCACAAGCAGAAGGCAAATAGAACCAGTGGGGAATGACTTCTCTTTGGGGCAGAGCATCCGTGGGGTGCTTGTCTTGGTCTTATAACCTTTCTGTAAGTTAGAGATAGTGTGAAAATAAGGTATGGGAAGACCAGAGCCTTAGGCATTTGCAGGAGCACCCTATAAGGTGTCATGGTGTCCTAATAAAGGAGGGCCTGTACCCGCAAGACTGCACGAGGAGCAAGGGCATGAAGCCAGAGCTCATCCTGACGGCCCTAGTGGGACCAGGAGCCACCGGGGCAGGGCTGCGGCTTTCAGGTCACCAGCCAGACTCCTGAAGCAGGGCTTCCTCAAACATGAGGCCTCACAGGTCAGGCTCCCTCCCATACCCTTGTCTGGGCTCAGGATTCAGGTTTGGACACCTTCCCAGCGTCCCTGCCTAGTGGCCTGAGCCTGTCCTCCCAGAGCCCAGGTGAAAAGAAGTTGAGTGTTACACTGGTTTCCAGACTGCACACTGGTCCCGTGTGCTGTTGCAGGTCCCCTGGTAGGGGAACTCTGGGTTCCTCTCTGCTGCCACCCTTCTCTTGAGATCCCCTTCAAACTAAATGTCCAAAGCCAGGCCTGGTGGTACAGGCCTGTAATCCCACACTGAGGAGGAAGATCACAAGTTCAGGCCTAACTGGGAAACTCAGCAACTTAGTGAGACCTTGTGTCAGAATCAGAAATAAAATTGTGGGCTAAGGATGTAGCTCAGTGTGCTACCCTGGGCTTGATGCCCAGTATCACAAAGAAAACCCCCACCTCTGAACCTTGATAGCTATGGAGAGGGAGCGCTAGACCCAGAGGATAGCACTGGCCCTTCTCTGTGGGTAGCCTCTCCGAGCCTGTGCTCTGCCCCCAGTAAGGCGAAACATGGAGGAAATGAATGAACCAGAGATCTGAGTGTGTTCAGTGGAGAGCTACTGTTGTGTCTTAAGACAGAAGGTGACACTTGCCAGCCTAAGTCACTGTTCATTTTTGTAGCAGCTACCCACTGTGTGCCTCAGTTTCCCTATCCGGTTGCCAGAGCAAGAGAAACTTCCCTTGCCAGGTCCCCGTTGCCTCTCCCAAAGCTAGGCTGCCATCATGGGGAGAGGAGAGGGGAGAAATCAGGTCAGAGGATCTTTGCCTCTGTTCTGACCTTCCTTGGCTGTGAGACACCAGGGACTCCCTTGACCTCTCTGAGCCTCAGTTTCCTGGTTTGCGTGGAAGAGTTAGTGGCAGCTGCCCTTGGCAGGCTTGGAAGGACAAAAGGGACAGTGTCTGCCATGTGCTGTGCTCCGTGCTGGCACCGTCACTTTGCTAGTCGCCCTGTGCCCTTGTGAAGCACTTCACAGCCTCCTAGGCGTGGGCACACCGCGATCGCAGCCCGTGGCTGTGAATGGGCCTTGTCAAGGCTGCGCAGACAGGGAGCAGTTAATTTTAAAATGCTCTTGCCGCCTGATTTCATCTGCCTGCTGGGCCACTGCTGGTTGCCAGGCTGGAGTCCTCTCTCCAGGGCGGGGATCCTGGGGCAGAGGGACTCGGACTGGACTGTAGCAGAGGATGTGGGGAATAAAATGTGGCCATCGCACAGACCCAGGTTTGAGTCCCAGCTGTGTGACCGTCAAGAGTCGCTGAATCCTTCCACACCCTAGTCTCTTACAGTACAGAACGGATGGCTGTCCCCACCCTCCCTTGTCACCCTGCTCAGGCGAGGGGCACAGGTGAGGCCGATGGCTTCATAGGGCTCTCCTCATCCTAGGATCGAGGCCTGCTGTCTGCATCCACCAGCCCCCAACTTAGGAGCATCCCTGGAACGTGCTTGCTTTCTGGGAGGGGCTGTGGTGCTCCCTGGCTGTCCTCCATTGCGGGTCCCCAGAGGCAGCTCTGTCTCGCTGCTGGAGCTTGGATATGGCCCTAGCACTTACGAGGGGCCACCCCAGGACCCAGAAAGAGGGCACGGGCCGGAATCGATGTGTGACCCTCTGGCTGGCAGCTGGGGCTGGGAGGAGGATCTGGCATAGCTGTCCCATCTGCTCTCCGCAGTTTGCCCTCCTTCCTCCAGAGATTGCTGGCTCCTGCCTGCTGCTCCCTGGACAGAGGCCCAAGTGATACCTGACAGAAAGGCCGGGGCCTGGGGGCTCTCATGGGTCATCCCCACCCATGTGGAGCCGTAGCTGGTGCGGTCACTCTGCATGTAGGTTGGACAAAGGCAGAAAGAGTGTTGGTTCTGGGCTCTTGGGCTCCATCTCCCAGCTAGCCTGGGCTGAAGAACTGGCTCCTCTGGAGTGGTTTAGAAGCACTGGGAATGGAGGCCCAGCCCTGTGCCCCCGCAGCTTCTCGTGGGCAGAGGCCTCCGTGCAAGCTGTTCCTTCCGGGCCTACAGAAGCCGCCACCAAGGAGCATCTCCTCCCAGGGACAGCGCACAGGTTCAGCCTGTGGTAGCCAGTGGTGTGGTCATGCCTGATCCCGGCCTCAGTACCAGGCACATTCCTCTGAGCTGCCTTACCTTGGTGATCCAAGAGCTTCTCTCTCTGGGAGACACTTTCCCTGTTGCCCACACCCACATGACTACCTGTCAGGGGTCCTGAGGTGCCAGTGACAGTGGCTGTGATAACAGTGCTACTGCCTGCATAGTCTGGGGCATAGATCTGGTCCAGCTGGAACTGAGGCCCGTGCAGGGTTGGGACCTGCTCCAGTTCTGAAGGCCTTGTTACCACTTCCTTTTTTAAAATTATATTTTAAATTTTGTTTCTTTGGTGGGTCCTGGGGATCATACTCAAGGCTTTTGTGTTGAGCTAGATCCCCAGCCCAGTTTTTAGTCTTGATTTCGAGACGGGGACTCACTAAATCACTAAGTCGTCCAGGCTGAGCCTTAAACTTGCAATTCTCCTGCCTCAGCCTTCAAGAGTCCCAGAACCCCATGGCACTGTGCCATTCAGGTCCAGCTTTTTTTTTTTTTAAGGTTTCTTTTCCCAAAATTCTTTTTATTGATACATATTTGTGATACATAATAATTTGATTCAATTTGGGGAATTGGTAATTTACGTATTGCATTTTGATCATTTTTACTCCCCTCTTCTCAGCTGCCCCCTCAGCACATGCCTCCCCTTTACCTCCCCACAGAGTCTTATCTCCCGGCTCCCTCTCATCAGTCTTTTATTTTGCTCTTTGACTTATTTATACTTTGGGTTTCTTATAATAGAGAAACCACATAATATTTCATCTTCTGTGTCTGTTTCATTTTGCTGATAAGTGTAGTGGTCTCCACGTACTTCCATTTTCTTATAAATGACTCAAATGTATCTGTCTTTGTGGCAGAGTAATACTCCCTTATTTACATGTACCATGTTTTTTTTACCCACTCACCTGGTGATGGACATACAGATTGCTCCAAAGATTTAGCACTGTGAGTTGTGCTGCTGCAAACATGGTTATACTAGTATCTGTGCTTGTCTTCCTTTTACCCCTTGTCTGTAACTTGGTCATGTTCAGTGACGGGTCCTTGCTCCTTGCCCTGAAGAACAGGGAGCCATGCTGGGTTAAGACTAGGGAGTGGTCGCCTCTCACGGTGAACTCTGGAGTCTACTTGGTCGCCTCATCTCGAGGCCATGCCTGCCCCCAGGCTCTTTCCTGCCGCTCTTACCCCCTGGCAGAGTCTCCCGGCTGCACCCCTTGCGCTAGGCTCGCTGGGCACCTGGCCAGTCCCTTGTTGAGAACCTGCCCATTGTGTGGGTAACAATGTTGGGGGGCTGAGTTGTTGCTGCCACCTTGCATCGCCTTGATCAGGTAGCATCTGGCTTGCTAGCTCACTTGTCTCTGTGGCCTGGGACGTGTCAGGGCAGGTGACAAGCATTTGTTTGTTATGCACAAGGCCACAAAAGCTGAGTGACCTGCCCACGGTCAGACAGCCACTACGGGGCAGAGGTGGGACTTAACATTATTTACCTAACAAATATTTGTCAGGAGCCCTCTTTTATTGAGCAACTGCTCTAGCCGAGCCGTGGTGAAACCGCTTTGAGCCAGGCACCAGAGTTGGAGCTCAAGGCAAGCACTGGACTTCTGGATGGGCTGATAAAGGGCAAGAGTGAAGTCAGAGCAAGGTGTCTCGAACGTGGCCGACTTCCCGTAGGCCTGAGGGACGAGAAGGCCTGCCTGGCGGAGCTGTGAGCGTGGAGGACTCCAGGATGCAGGACGGTGGCCCAGTGCAGGAGACTAGAGTCCAGCCTTGGCTCAAGCCCGTCCTGTCTGCTCTCTCTAGCTGTACACATGGAAAGTCTAACCAGGCTCCTTGCCCTCATGACCCTCAGGAGTGTGTCTAACTGCTCATTCCTGGTCTTCATACAGACCTGGGATTCAGTGCGTCTGGAGGGAAGGCCGGGAATCTGCATTTTAACAGACATACCAGGCAGCTCTACAGCAGCTCATCCTGTACTTCAGTCTGAGCAATGCTGGACTCAACCGTCATGGAGCCCTTGAGCCTAGCCCCACATCATCAGTCCTGTGTTGGTCCTCACCAGGCCCCTCCCCTGGCTCGGGAGGAGTGGGCCGGTGAGGAGCTCTTAGTCCCAGTGCTGCCAAGAGCCTTGACTGACTACCTGCCTCCATCCCTCACGAGAGGCTCCCCACAGCTGGAGGCAGGTGAGGGGAGCTGACCCAGGCGGGGCTCACTGTGTCTCTGTTCTCCCAGCTAGCTTTCTCTGGGGATAGAAGGGTTAGGATGCATTCTCTGATTATTAATGGGGGGAGGGGGGCGGGAGGAGCCTCACAGCAGGAGATCAGTATACGCAGGCCAAGTGGTCACTTCCCCTCTAGGGTCTTAATAGCCTGGACCCAGATGGGCTTCTCACTCTGGTTCCTCAAGTGCCCTGAGCTAAATTGATCTGTAGCCAGGTGACAGCCTGGAGACCAGGGCAGCGGGGTAGGGATCAGTCCTGCCAGCTTTGGGGTGGCCCTCCCAGCCAGAGTGCTGCTGGCTCATGTCCCCCAGGCACCCAGAGCTGAGGACCCTGGCTGATACACATGGTCAGCCCAGGGTAGCTCTTGTTTCCCCGTGCCACCAACCCTGTGTGCTGATCTCCTGGGGCTGCCATAATAAAATGTCAGGCCTGATGGCTTAAAGAGTGAAAATCTGTTCTCTCCCAGCTATGGAGGCCAGAAGTCTGAAATCAGTGTGTGAGAGGGGCTGTGCTCCCTCCCCAGGAGTGAGGGAGAAGCCTCCCTGCCTCTTCTATCTTCTGGTCGCTCCAGGGCTCCTTGGCTTGGGCTGCATCACCCCTGTTCTCTGCCCCCATCTTCATGTGGCCTCTCTGCCTCTCTGTCCTTTCCCTCTTTTCTAAGGACACCAGTTATTGGATTTCAACCCACTCTAAATCCAATATGATCTTATCTTGAGATCTTTAATATTTTTTTGTGTTGTACTAAGGATTGAACCCATAGCCTTTACACTGAACTACAATCCAGCCCATTTTATTTTCATTTTCAGACAGGACCTTGCCATGTTGCTCAGTTGCCCATGCTGGGCTCAAACTTGGAAAGCTTCATGCCTCAGCCTCCCAGAGTGCTAAGATTACAGGCCTGCACCACCACATCTGGTCAGCGATGCCCCAAAGCCAGCCAAGGCAGTGGTGATAGAGTCTGCCCCCAAGACCCTCCCTGTGAGCTGGCCCGGGCCCTTGTCCCTGGCTGGCTTGTGGGTCTGTGGGGTCGAGTGAGCGCCTGCAGTGGCTTTATCTCTGAGCATCTGCAGCAACAGGCCCCTCTCCCTGGCCACTTGGCCACTGTCTCAAATGGTCCCTGTCCCCCCGGGTCTCTGCCCTGGCCAGGTCCTTCCCTTACTCTGCTTACTGCCTGGCCTTCATCTCAGCCTCGGCTCAGGAGCTGCCTCTCCCAGGGGCCATCCATGCACTCCCACCACACGCAGCTCAGTTCTGGCCCTGTGAGCTCCTGGACCTCATCAGACATGGCACCAGGGCCATGGGTAGAGGGTCAGGGGTCTGGGAGGGCAAGTTGAACCCTGAAATTGGTACTTTGAGCCCCCAACAGTTCAGAGTTAGCTCCAGGCCCCTGTGTAAAAAAAAAAATGCTTCCCCCCAAGAGCTCTGTGCTGTCTCCCATTCTCTTGGGCCGGGCTGCCATGGGGCCCGCTTATCCAAGAGACGAGGTCCATTTGCTCTCAGCCCCTTCGCCCTCTCTGGAAGCAGGGCCCCTGTGTGGCCTCGCACCGCTTCAGCCGGTTCCTTCCCTTCCCCGAGCCCTTTCCTCTTGTCAGAAAAATGTCATCACTTGCTTATCGGTCTCTCACACGGTGTCGGGTGCCCCAGAAATGCCCCATCCGTAGCTCCGACCTCTGTCCTGTCCACAGGTGTTTGCTGAGCATCTGCTCTGGGTGGTGTGCTGTGCTCCGTCCCTAGAGCCTGGACTTCTCTGTCCCTGAGAGGCATTGCTGCTTTCCTTATGACAGTGGCCAAAGGGCCTTTGGCACCACCGTGGATGCCACAGGACCACAGTCCTCTTTTGGCACCAGGGACCAGTTTCATGGAAGAAAATTTTTCCGTGGACTTGGGAGGTAGAGAGTTCTCAGGACGATTCAAACACGTAATATTTATTATGCATTTTATTTCTATTACAGCTTACCAGAATTCAGAGTCAGTGGCAGCCCAGAGCTTGATTTCCTGCAACTAGATGGGCCCCTCCGGGAGGCTGAGAGACAGTGACACCCAAACTGCTTGGCTTATGTCCAACCTACTCCGCAGGCTTGCTTTGGCCTCTGTATGGCCAAGCCTTTCAGCTCGCAGCCACTCCCTGGTGCTGGCGTTGTGGCCTCGGCCCCCTGCATCAGGCCCCAAATTCTCGTCAGGAGCGCACACCCCAGATCCCTTGCGCGGTCCACCTCAGGGCTCACACTTCTGTGGGAACCTAATGCTGACACTGGTCTGGCAGAGGCGGAGCTTAGGCAGTGGTGGGAGTGATGAGGAAGGGCCCCACGTCCCCTCGGCTATATGGCCTAGGCCCTGACAGGTCAGAGGCCCTTGCTGGTCCCTGGCCCTGGATGGTAGGGTCCTTGCCTGAGGGAGCCTTCTGCTCGCTTCTCCTCCTTTCTCCTCTGATTCCTGGATGCTCTCAGAGAGCTTTCTGGGCCTCTTGGACCTGACCTCACACACTAATTCAGTAGGCACTCTGGCCTCATCGCTGTGGTCACAGAAGAATGAGAAGGGCCTCCTGCAGCCAGCAAGGGCTTCAGCTGCCATGGGCCACTGGGCCTACAGGGTGGGGGCTGTGGATGCCTGCAGAGGCTGCTCTGAGGGTGACCCGGGCGTCGTGGCAGGGCGAGGTAGAGGCCTTTGCTCAATGCCCACGTCCTCACTATGATCCCATGCACTGTTCATCTCATCCAACCCTAGACGGTGGGTGCTTCCTCCGAGTGAGTAAGCCAGGGCCTGGAACAGTTAGTGGCGTCCTCAAAGAAAAAGCCTGTGTTTGAGCGTAGGCCTGTGTGATCCAAGTCTTTCCCTTTGCATCTTGGTGCCTTCTCTCTCTCTCTTTCTCTCTCTCAGTGTGTGTGTGTGTGTGTGTGTGTGTGTGTGTGTTTTGCAAGGTCACAGGGATTGTGTTCTCTGCCCCACCCCATCCTCCTCTGACCTTCCCCCGTCCCTGCTGGGTTCAGCGCCTCCTCACCTCCCACCCTGTTGACACAGAACTATTGTTGGGCTGGTTTTGTTTTTGACCCAGTCAGCCTGGCAGGGAAGTGGCAGGCTGTGTGCAGAGCCTCCCAAAATAGACCCCGGCTCCCCGCCAAAGCCAGAGGAGCCAGACTGTGCGCGATGGGCTTGGGCCAGTGGACAGATGACTCAGTTCCCCGCCCTCGGCCAGCCCCTGGGCTTCTCTGCTGCCCCGTGCATCGCCCAGGCCAGGTCACTGGCTGCACTACACACCTGTGCCCCAGGAGTGCCCTGAGGTTGCCATGGGCTCTGGCTTTGGGGTGCTGGTTGGTGACAGGTTTGGTGTCACCCTGGGCCCGGAATCAGGGGTTCCTGTACCTTCCCACTCGCTGGCTTGCTCCAAGACCTTGTCCAAGTTGCTCTCGTGGCTTGAGTCTTTTAATCTGCAGTGAGGAGGAGCCACCCCCCAGCAGCCTTACTGGGAGATCCCGATAGGGGCTAGGAAGGTTGGTGACCCTCGGAACGACAAAACCGTAATGATACGGATGAGGGTGTTCCTTCTAGTCGTGACTGTCACGTGAGGGCGCAGGTCAAGGGAAGCCCCCGTCGGCAGGGCCGTCCCATCACGTCACAGTAGGGCTGGGCCTTGGTGCTTTGCACTTGCTGCTTCTACTGGCAAGGTGGCCACAACCTTACACAGTCTTCAAACATAGACACCAAGGCTCAGTGAATTTTAGTCTCTTGTTTGAGACAAAGGGAGGGAGCAGCCTGGCCTGTGTTTCCATGTTGTGCCCGGGTGCAGGAAGTTTGCCTTGCTCCCGAGCCTCCCTCCGGACCCGCAAGAGCCCTGCCATCTCTAGAAGGTTCTGTGTACATTCAGACAGGAGGACGCTGTGTGGCACGGAGGCTCACAGGCAGCTGCACCTCAAAAGAAAGCCTGGAACATCGGGGGAAATTTCTGGAGCTGAAGGGGTCACACAGTCAAGACACTCACTTGTGTGTCAGCCACTTGGGCATGGTCAGCAGGCATTTTCTGAATGCCGGCTGTGTACCTGCTCCACAGGAGGTCAGGCCTGGCTCTGGCCTGGCAGCTCTAGGATCAGGTCCTGTTCGCTCCATGTGCAGAGAAGCCCTTGTCCGCCAGCCCCCGTCTGGCTCATCAGGCCAGCTTCAGTCCAGGTGGGCAGGCTGTGTGAGCCCCGGTCCTAAACTGTCTCTATGCATGCGGCTGTCACGGTTATATTTATAGGCACTGCTATTTGTGTCTGTGTGTGTATGCATGCGTGCACATTTGGTTTTGTACGTGACTACTGACCTTGGGCTGTGTCCCCCAAGGTCAGAGGTCCAGTGACGTTTAAGGATGGGGCACGGGGCTCATGGCATCCGGATCTGGTTGCAGGACAAGCCAGAGCTGCCACCCAGGTGGCTTATGACATGCGTTGGGGACGTTGACATGTGCATCCCATTTCCTTACTCTCAGCTCCAAACTCCACAAGCCCTGAAAACCAAATGCTCTGTCATAGCTCATTTGGCAGCAAAATCCCGCTTGAACTGAGGTGAGGCTATTTATAGTCCAAGGGAGGCTAATTATAGCCTTTATGTGTTCCCTACGCACACACTTTGCTGCAGAAACTCCAGTGGGTTTGATCACTGTGTGCCGTGTCGCCTGTTTGAAATACTGAGTATCACCTGTCAAAAGTGCAGGAAATGCTGAGCCTTCCCTTGCCTCTAGCCCCCAGGGCCAGCGCTCCATGCCTACGCACCCACCTCACACGTTCCCCTGCACGGTGGCACGGGGACCCATGAGAGCAAGGAAATGGGACGTACGTGTAACGTGTCCAGCCCTGTCGTGGACTTCTCTGTACAGGGATAGAGAGGGAGGAAGGGCGAGCTGAGGCCCAGGCTTCTCTGCCTTTGCAGGGTCTCGCTACACAGTCCCAGCCGGCCTTGGGCTTGTCTCTCTCCTCAGCTTACTGAGTGTGGGAGCTTCAGGCAGGTGTCACCATTTCCAACTGAAACTCTCCATCTTGTTACCTCTGGGGACGAGATGCTGCATCTTCCTGGGTTTGCAGCCACAGCAGGTTGGAACTGGGAAGGGTGCGTTGTCTAGGACCCAGGTGCACACGGGGTGAGGGAAGCAGACAGGTGTGGTCCAGCCCTCTTCCCTTGGGGTGGGGTGCTGGCCCATGGCTGCTGCCAGGCCTCCCGGGGACCCACCGCCCACTTCCTGTTTCTCAGGAAGCACCTGTGCGCCCTCCCATCCATGCGTCACTTGGTCCCCGCAGGGGCAAGCCCCGGCCCTCCTGACTGCTCTTTCCGGGGCTGTCTGAGGACATGAGTGCAAGGAGGGGGGTAACTTGTCCATCCCTGCCGTGGACTGGTCTTGGGGACCTTGCTGGTAGCCACTGCCCCATACCCTGTAGATGCTCCCTGAATGTGAGAGCTCGGCAGGCCCCAGCATGCCCAAGCTGCTGCCTCTCTGTGGCTATGCTCTCCCTGCCTGTCTGCCTGAGACTCATCATCCTGCAACCACTCGAGATCCCCTCAGCCGGTCCACCCTGCCTTGGAACCTCTGCTCTGAGGACCCTCTTGCCCTGCCTGGGATTGCCTCCCGGCTTCCTGCCCAGCTGCCCTGCCCTGCTGTGCCACCATGCAGGGGGACATGTGAGGTGGGTGGAAAGGGCCCTGGTTAGTCACTACTGCCCTTGCTACCCACCTGTGTGCGTGAACAACCTCTCCAGAGCATGCTTCCTTCTCTGAAGAGTGGACTCGGGATGGCTGCTCTCGGAGGACTGTCCTTAGGTGTCCTGAGTCCTGATACCCTCCCCTGTCCCACTAGCAAGCCTTCTTGTCTACCCTCATGGGGTCAAAGGATTTATCTCTCTCTCCCCTTCTCATCTCAGTCGGATCTAGCTCTGTACTCCAGGCTATTCCTCAACTCACTATGTAGTCCAGGCTGACCTCAAATACACAGCAGTCCTCCTGCCTCTGCCTCCGGAGTACTGGGATTACAGGCCTGCACCACCATGGCCAGCTGTATTTTCTTTTGTGACACTGAGGATCCAGTCCAGGGCCTTCACATTGAGCTACATCCCAGCCCGTTTTTATTTTGGTAGACAGGATCACACCAAATTTGCTAAGTTGCCCAGGCTGAACTTATATCCTCTCAGAGTTCTGGGATGACAGGCCTGTGCCACCAGGCCCCGCCCAGAGGTTTCTAAGAGCTGCCGTGAGCTTGGAGAAGTTCGCTGTACCTGTGGGAAGAGCCCTGGGCTGAGAGATGGGTGTTCGGCTCCAGTCCTGCTCCCTAGAGGGAGGGATGGATATGTGTGTAGGTGGAAGCCAAAGGCGGCTGGTCTCCTTGCCCCGCTGCAGGGCCCGAAGCTGGGTAGTTCTTCCCCTCTGCTCCACAGACCACCTACCGGAAGCTCTACACTGCTCACAGAAATGGAGCAGGCAGGCACTGCCTGGGCTTCATGGTTTGGGACACAGCAGAAATTGTGGGGTGGGGGAAGCTGGGGCAAGGTGCCCTCCAAGCACCCGGGAGCTGCCTTGGAAGGCTGGCATGGCACATGCTAGTGGACACTTTGGGAGCCGGTGGGGAAGAGGGCCTTTCCCCAGAAGGAAGGGCAGCTGTGAACTTGAGTCATGCCACGCTGGGGATGGAACCCAGGGCCTCACGCACGTTAGGCAAGTGTTCTGCCACTGAGCTAAACTCCCTGCCCTGTGAATTGGAGACATTACAGGTTTCTGGCAGCACTACCCTTGGGGGCTCAGCAGAGGACATGAGGTGCCGGCAGCCCGCAAGAAGGGAACGGGGCCTCCAAGCAAGAAGGGCAGGGCACGGAAGGACCCCAAGAAGTCATGGGCGCCATGTCTTGAGTGACGTTCTGGGGAGCTGTCAGGAATTACACTGGAATATGCCGTCTGAAGCTTTTGAGAGAAGGACTTTAGGAAATCCAAACTGGGGGTGTATAGACCATGTAGTAGGCTGTTTCTGCCGCCCAGAGAGAGTTTACAAGGAGCCAGAGTGGCTGCACTCGGGGCGGAGAGCATGGAGCGGACTAGAGAGGTCCAGCAGTGGCTGCCAGCCCTAGGATTAGCTGTGAGGGACAGGGAGCTCACCTTGGGGTGGGACGGGGGACTGAGCATCCTCGCCTACTCCCAGGTAGCTCTGTGAGTTTGGCTTGTCTAACTTTGGTTTCTCCTTCTGAAAAATGACCCAAAGAAAAGACGGGGCGTGGTGGTTTATGGCTACCTAAGAGAATAGAGGTCTTATGCAGCCCTGAGGGGGCACCTCTGGTGTGCGGGAGTGACCGTGGTCACCTGGCTAGGTCTACAGAGGCTCCTGACCTCTGCATCCCCTGGAGCTGGGCAGCCAGAGAGTCCCAGTTCCTTCCCACCTCCTGGGAGCAGCCACACCGGGTTCCCTCTCAGCCCTGTCTGCTCCTGTTCCTACACAGCTAGTAGCTCGCGGCCAGCTGATGGCTCCTCTTTTCCTTCTCTCCTCAGCCTTATGGGCTTGTCTCTCAGCTAGGGTGCTCACTGGGCTTTGGGACAGAGCACTGTGAGCTCCCATGGGACCTCACCACCCACTCCTAGCTGCAGTGGAGCCCTTGCCTGGGAAGCAGAGGCAGTCCTTGGAAGTTGTGCACCCCTCCGCCGTCATCCTGGGTTCCGATGGGTCTCCTCAGGAAACCACGACGCGGGTGGGATTGTACTCGGGAAAGTGCCTTCCAGAGCTTTTCTGGATCCTCACACACAATAACACACTCAGGATTTGGGGTTGCTGAGCTCTGACCTACCCAAGGCCCAGGAGCAAGTCAGGAGCCCTCCTTGTTCCCTGCCAGGTGTGAGGAGGGCAGGGCAAGCCTCCATGGCAGCCTTGTCCCCACACCTGTCTGCCCAGGTGAAGCCCCTGTGGTGAGCATCCCACTCAGGACCCTTGGGGG
Source organism: Ctenodactylus gundi (assembly GCA_004027205.1). NCBI lineage: Eukaryota > Metazoa > Chordata > Mammalia > Rodentia > Ctenodactylidae > Ctenodactylus > Ctenodactylus gundi. The sequence continues at coordinate 73,997 of PVKB01000534.1, read as the reverse complement.
CAGCCCTGGGGCCAAAGGAATCGTCTTGGAGGCAGCGTGGAGCTGAGTTGTCAGCCTGGGTTCCTCCACCGGCACTGCCTAAAAGCTTGCCTGAGTTCTGGTGTCGGCACCATTCTGAGGTCAGGATCATGCCAGCCTTTCCCCTGGCCGACAGCTGTGACCCACCGTCACCTCCTGACCTCTGGGCAGCATCCCCATGGCACCAGAGCTGACTCAGGGCAGCCAGCAGGTCAGCCGGGCAGTTTTCTGAGGGCCCCAGTGAGGAGAGCATTGCAGGAGAAACACCAGGGAGAGGATAGACTGTGGCAGCGGCTGGCAGGGTGTGAACGTGTAACGAAAAGGTGCCACTCTCTCGCTACCTGTTTCTTTTTATCTTGCTTTCACTCACATCTTCCAGGCACGCATGCATGTGTGTGTGTGTATGTGTGCACACGTGCATCTTAAAACTATCTGAGAGCTGGAGAATAGCACAGTGGTTAGAGTGCTCATCAGGAAGCACAAGCCCTGGATTTGATTCCATACACTGGGCATAGTGGTGCACGTCTGCAGTCTCAGCCCCTGAGAGGCTGCGGCAGGAGGACTGCTGTGAGTTTGAGGCCATCCTGGGCTACACAGTAAGATCAGGACCCGCCTGGACTACAGAGTGAGACCCTGTCTCCAAAAAAATTGTAACTATCCAATTATTATATTATTAGTATATGGGGACACTCTTATCAATAGGGTTCCTGGGGAGCCTCTGCCCCTGACTCTGCATTTCTGCATAGGACACAAGAAGGAAGGTGGCAGGAAACAGCCACACAGGAAGGAGACTCACGGAGGTCTGGGCTGGAAATTCAGCAGCAGATCCCACAGCCTGAGCTCCCTCCACAATGCCCAGGACCCCTGAATCTGAGCCAGGCCTGCCCACCGGTGTGCGCTTGCTGTACAGACAGGCATGTGGAGCAGAACGATGTGTACACAGGAGCCCACTGTTCCTCTAAAGCTGCATCAAGATGTCACTGAGCTGGGTTTTATTTTAGTCCCAAGTGTTGTATCTGCTTAACACCCAGCCCACGTGGTGCTGTGTGCATGCAGGTGGGCTGTGTTGGGTTGGTGGTGTTTTTTTGCCTTATGGACAGAAGAGGCCTTGGAGGTGGCCCCAGGCCCCATGCAAGTGGGCCCAAAGCAACTCCCCAGAATCACAGGAAGTGCCCACATTTTGTGGAAGGTGGTGTGTGTCCTGAACATCGAGCAACAGGCTACCCTGAGCCTGCCCCCTATCCCACTCCACTGCAGTGTCTTTTCCAGGACCAGGTTTAGCTGAAGTCCCCAGGCCAGTCACAGGACTTCATTGTGATTATACTGAGAAACAGACATTGGACCGATTAGGAGTTTGTCATCACATTTTGACTCTGGGGTAGAACAAAAACATCCCTTTGTGCTCTTTAGGAGAAAAGAGTTTGCTCAGGGGCATGTGCCTCTCATCCTCAGGTGAGGCAGGAAGATCGCAAATTTGATCCCAGCCTAGACAACTTAGCTAGACCTTGTCTCAAATAAATAGTACAGAAAGGGTGGGGATGTAGCTCAGTGCAAAGGCCCTGCCTGGATTCAATCCCAGTCCTTCCAGGGGAAAAAAAAAAATTGCTCAGCAAGTGGATAGCATGCAAAAGGTTGAAAGAAGATGGATTGATCATCCAGCAACTGGTCAGGACTTCTGTAGTTGTGAGTAACAGCAGTGCTATCTGAGAGGCTCTGGCCACAGGGGAACCTAATCAGAATGCTGCTGTCACCACAGGAGTGCAGCCAGCCTCGGCAGTGGCCAGAGCCCAGGCTCCTCCCAGACTGGCTCCACAGAGGAGGACAAGGCTGCTGACAGCCTCCTGGCCTTGGTCACCAATAAAAAACTGGCCCACATTCTCTTCTGACCCCAAAAAAGGAAAAAGCCCTACTGTAATTCCAGTGAGTGGCTGTAAGCAAGGAATGGGTTTACGCCAAGTCGGTATTCAGAGGAAAGTTCATAGCCTTAAGTTCAATTCTTTAGACACAGGTAAGACTAAAAATGATCAAACTTAGCTTTTAATTCAAGAAGTTAGGAAAATAAATGCCTTTAGAGAAGGTAAAAAGAAATACTTAAAAAGGAAGCCAGAAAACCAAGTTGCATTCACCAATAATTCCAAACACTGGTGCTTTGGAAAAACTAAGAGAAGAGATTAAAGTTTTGGAAGTCTGATCTAAAAAAAAAAAAAAAAGGCAGAAGACACACACAAAAAAGAGAGAGAAAAAATATGATTGCAGGAAAAGAATAGTCTTTACAACTTTTGTTAGAAAGTGGGAAAATATAAGTGAAGTATCATTTCCTTAGTCAATAAAAATAACCAAAACTCGCTCAAGAAGAAAACCTGCCTTTGAGAAAGAATAATTTTTCTCAAGTCTTCAATAAGTAGATAATTCTGTACTAGATTAACTATGTCAAAGCCTACAAAAAAAAAGTTATAACTTACCTGGCAGGAAACCTGGAACCAAAATCATAGGATGACTCACTACTGCAGCTCAACTGAAGAGCAGGCCAACTTGTTGAGTTAAAAAAAAAAAACCCTAAATAAAGTATTAGCAAGCTTAATTCAGCCAGATATGACAAGAATGATATATTTATGGTAACAGGATTATCCCAAGAATGGAAAAGGAGATTCATTAGAAAATAATTTCATCTAATTTATTATATTGACTATTTTTTAATGGTCAAGCTATTCAAAATGTAGATTGTTTTCATCCTGGCACGGACACACAGTGACTCGTGGCCATGACTGAGGGGCTCCAGGAGGACGCTGGCTGGCTGGGGTTTTCTGTGGGCTTTTTGGCTGCTGTCCCTGGCTGTGTTCATAGGTGAGGCTGCAGTTGGCCTATAGTTGTCCCTATGAGAAGGCCACACAAAGACACAGGGATAGACAGATGGGCACACACACAGGATGCCGGTGACAACATAGCAGATGTGAAATTGACACAGCTACCAGCCTGGATCAACATGCGTTGCTGGTATCCACTGGAAGCTGAGCGAGAGGCATGGAACAGCCCTCCCTCCCAGCTCTCAGAAGAAACTCGCCTCATTGACACCTTGAGTTCAGACTTGCAGCCTGAACTGTGAGACAATAAATTTATGTATTTGAAGTGCTTCATCTTGTGGTGCGAGGTATTGAACCCAGGGCCTTTGTGTTAAGCTATATATCCTCCGCCCTCTTTTGAAGCAAGGTCTTGCTGTTGCCCAGACTGTACTCAAACTTGCAGTCCTCCTGCCTCAGCCTTCCAAAATGCTGGGATTATAGTGTGCACCACCATACCTGACTGGTTTACCTACCTAAAGGCGCCTCATTCGTCGTGCTTTGTTACAGTAGCCCTGGAAAATGGGCGCACAGTGGTAATCCCTCCTGGAGGAAAACCAGAACACCAGAGCTGGAAGGGTGAGCGGTCACCTGGAGGCTCAGAACACTCCCTGTCTTGCAACTTGAGCCATTTCAGATGGTTGCTAACACAGGCACCTGGCAAAGCAAGAATGTATCTGCTGGAGAAGGAGACCCTGGCCCTAAATGTCAGAGAATTTCTGCAGATCATTTGTGTAGACGATGAGCAGCTCCAGGCCGGGATCAGGCTCCGTGGTGTGCTTTTACCTGGCGTGGGTGAGGCCTGGGTTCCATCTTCAGTACTATAAAATAGAAACAAAACTGGGCTTAGGAGGAGATGGGTCACCTGAGCCAGGACAGGCACGAGCAGCTCATAGCTCACAGCACAGACAGACCCTCGGGATGCCTTCCGATGCTGCGGTCTCTGGGCACGGCCAGTAAAATCACTCTGCTTGATGTACACAAGTAAACAAAAGGCAGAGTTGAGTCTAAGTGCCTGGAATAAGAAGCTCTAAAGTATGAAAAAGTGGATTTGGAAAAGGACCAAACAGAACTTGGTCCGCGGAGAGGTGTCGTAGCTGGAGAAGAGCTTGGGGAGGCGAAAGCCGACTGGGAAGCAATTACACAGAATGCAATATTGGAAAGAGAGAGAATTCATGGAAGGGATGAGACACTGGAGAAGGAGAAAGCCTAATGCCATCTAATCAGCGCTCCGGAAGGAGACGAGAGAAGCAGGTGGAGTCAGCGCGCAGGAGCCACCTCTGCAGACGTTCACGTCCGTCGGACACTGGGCTGAGAGTTCGGTTCCAGCCCAGCCCCAGCGTGACTCAGGAAGAGGTCCACGCCTTCTGCCCCAGGGTTATTAGTTAGCGCCCCTGAGCCCTGAGCAATCCTCAAGCTGGGACAAGCTGTCTGTGGGTTGGGGCTTGGTCGTGCTGAAGACATGTCACCTGCAGGCATGGCCTGACTCGAGAACACGTCTCTGTCATAGTCGGTGAGAAGGGCACCACTGAGAGGGGCTGTGCTGGCCCACAGGTCAGCCCAGCTCACTGTGGCGCCTTTGATCGCTAAGCACGCCCACAGGGCTTCACAGTGGTGGCCAGAGGTTTTCTCTTTGCTGTTATTTTTTTCTTCCCTTCCTGGGGGAAGTGGCACCCATCACCAGCTGGCAGGTTTTATGGGATGATGAAAGGAACCGATGGCTCTGTAAAGGAGCAGTTACCTGGGAAACTCTCCAGGCCTGCTGCATTCCCGGTAGCACTGGAAGGCCTGGCCGGAAAGGCTGATATGCTCACAGTGGATGGGGCGGATGGGGCGAGGCCAGGGTGAAGTTATCCAGATGTGAAACATCTATCCATCTGCCTGCCCCTGGAGCACCAGCTGGGCCTTCTGCCCTCCTCTGGGGACTGTGTAGGACCTTGGCCCAGCTCTGCTCCCCTAGGAATTGGGCATTCGGACCCCTCCATTGGTGACCTGGGACATCTGGATCAGGCCTAGTGTGCAGGCCAGGAAACGTGGCCTGCGCACCAGGATGTCCTGACTTGCTGTGAAGACTCATCAAATGACTCAGTCCTTCTGGGCTTTCCTTCTTCCATTTTGCCCTAACCGCTCCCAAGCCTCGAGTTCCCAGCATCTGATGAATTGTAATGCACAGCGTGTGTCTGAGGGGCCTGGAGTTTACTCTGCAGCGTCGGGGCTGCCTGGCATCGCTGGCATTGCTCACTCAGGGCCAAGCTTGCCTCTCCGAACCTGCTGCGTCGGGAGGGGCTGACGTGGCCCCAGTGCCCCCAGCCCCACCACTCGTGCACCACGGATGGCAGCCTGAAGCCATCGTCTGTGTATGGTGCTCCTCTCGTGAGGGGTGGCAAGTCTGGCTCCATGAAGAGTCTGAGTCACGGAAGCTGTCAGGAAACAGGGACATGGCAGGCAGGAGCTGCACTATTCTTAGAGGCTCTTGCAGCTAACAGAGCAGCTTAGAGGGTGCACTCTGCAGCCAGCTGCCTGCAGACAGCAGTGCGAGCATGTGCACAGCCCTCCCTGCGGCCCTACTAAGTGTTCCTACACACTGGAGGGGAAGCACAAAGCCGAGCCAGGTGAGGCCAGGCAGGGCCCAAGGGAGAAAGTCTGCATGTAAACAAATCCGATCATTTCAGAAGGTGAGGATGGGGTGGGGAGGGAAGAGCCGCTGTGCAGAGCGGGCAGGGCAGGCGTGACATTTGGCGACTGAGACCTGGATGAGGGTGAGGAGCGGCTGTGCTGGGCTGGGGGATGGCCAGGTGTGCTGGGAGCCCAGCAGAGCTGGGTGCCTCCCAGGAAGGGGTAGTGGCCTTTGAGGTGGAGAGGCAGCCGGAGGCGGGTGGGGCCCAGGCCAGGGGGACCTCGAAGGCAAGAAGGTGAAGTAAACCCGGCACAGATTGTGCTGGACAGTGGCCTGCACAGCCCCGTGAGCACCAGCGGCTCGTCCTGCCTGGGGTGGAGGGAAGAAGGGCATATGGGGACAGGACGAGCGGCTGGATGTATGAGTCCAGCAGCCTCAGGCTGCGCGTGCTTGGGAGTCTTTGCTGGGTCCCCTTGGTTTTGGAGCCTCCAGCAGCTTTGGCCTCTCTACTGTGACCCCATCAGAGGCAAAATAAGTATAACCAGAACTTTACCATGCCAACTTTTTTTCAGTATTGGAAACCACACCCAGAGCCTTGCACATAGTCGGCAAGTGCTCTAACGCTAAGCTACACCCCAGCTCTTTTTTATTGTTTTATTTCGCTTTGAGTCTTGTTAAGTAGTCCAGGCTAAGCTAGAATTTGCAATCCTCCTGCCTCAGCCTCCTGAATAGCTGGGGTTACATGTCCACAGTACCACATTTAGCAGTTTGGGCCGATCTTACGCTTTCAGGCCCCTAGCATGAAGCACTTTTGTGCTGTTGTGCAGCCATCCATCTGCAGAGCCTGTCTTCATCCCAAAACGGAGCTCTGTCCCTGTTCAACACTAAGACCCCGTCCTCCCAGTACCTGACACCCACCTACTTTCTGTCTCTATGGATTGGATTGTTCCGGCCCCTTCCTGTGCGCGGAATCAGTAGGATTTGCTCTTTTGTGACTTTCTTTTATTTTGCGCTTGACAAGATAGTTCAAGGTTCATTCCTCTTGCAGAATGTGATATATCCTTACGTCCTTTTTTAAAATTATTTTTTGGTGGTACTCAGTACATACTAGGCAAGTTCTATACTAACTGAGCTACACTTCTGGGCCCATTTGAGGGTGAATACTCTTTCCTGCCAGGTTTTGATGAGTCATGTGATGTCTACCCGGGGATTCCCTGAGGCTCCATTGTGGTCCCCTGCACCCCAGCACCCATCACAGGACCCAGCAGGTGCCTAGTGACCGTGTGCTAGAGGTGTGGAGCTCAGAGGGTTAAGCTGCAAGGCTTCTTGCTGGGGGATATGGTTGGCGGGGGTCCTGTGAAGGCCTGAGTGTAAGAGACCGCGTCTGTCAGGCTGGGGAGCTTTTCCACTCCTCTGACACAAGCCACCGTGGGAACTTGTGAAAACCACGTCCCCAGCCCCTCCCTTCGCTGTACAACAGATTGGGGCTACAGCTGAGGAGCCCACATCTGGAAAGAGACACTGATCTTTCTTTGTAACAGCCAGGAACGTGGCAATAAGACCAGTGTCCCCTCCTTGATGGGGTTTAGTTGGGTACTCTCTCAGGCAGGAGGCTTGAGCTCACTACAAGATAATCTGGAAGAAACAACAATTCATGCATCTTTGTAAAAAAAAAAAACAAAAAACATCGTGTGCAGATTCGGATGTAGCCACCATTCACCCAACAGTAACTATGGCAAAGCCAGAGTGCACACCACTTAAATTTTTGAACTCCCAGGTGTGGGGGCACAGAACTATAATCCCGACACTGTGGGAGGCCGAGGCAAGAGGATCACAGCTCAAACCCAGCTTCATGAGACTGTCTCAAAATGATGATGGTGATAATGGAAGAGCTGGTGATGCCCCTCAGCACAAAGGCCCTAGTAATGCCAGGAGGAAGAAAGGAAGGGAGGAAGGAAGGGGCCCTTGCTGCCTTTTTACCTTGGAGGACTGTTCCAGAAAGCAAGAGCAGAAGAGCTGAAAGCTTTTGTGACCCCTAAAAGTCTCTCACGCATGCTGGAGGTGCCTGTTGATCCACGTGGAGGCAGATTGAGAAGGTGATGGTTTGGTTCTCCAGCTGCTGCTGTCCTGGCCCTGACTCCTCCGCTGGCTGAGTGACTGGGTGAGGGGGCGGAGGTACCTGGACGACACGAAGCCTCGGCCTCTTCGTTATAGAGATGGGGTGACAGCCGTGCACTCCCGTATGACTTGGTTGTAAAGGGGGGGGGGGCACAGCACTGCCGCAGGCTACAGGATGCGCCTTGAAGACAGGATGCTGGTGAAGAAGCCGGACACGATAGCCGCTATGCACACCCCAGTCAAGGAGCGTCAGAGCAGAGCCAGAAAGATGAGCAGCCGCCGTGGGGCTGGGGTGGCGGGGGCTGCTTCCGAGCCTGGACTTTCTTTGCAGGTTCTGGGACTCCGTAGTAGTGATAGTTGCGCAGCCCTGAGTGTACAAAAAACCGCTTTAAATGGGTGAATTACACCATATGTGAATTGTATCTCCATAAAATAATCAACAGAGGCAATACTCCTAACTCAAGGTAATGGTGAGATTAATTTATTTATACAGCTTGAATATATGTAATAACTAAGGGGATATAAAGCGACTACTTGGAAAGGTCTGTCTGGTTTTCCAAATTTATGGCTCAAGGACAGGGCTGTCTGCAAGGTGTGAGGTGCTGTTGGCGCCTCCAGCAGGTGGGTCCTCACCCTGGTGACGCTCCCCCCTCACCGACGTCAGAACCAGGTGGGCTGTGTTTTCTCCACTCTCCTCAAAATGTGCAGAAAGACTTAAGCATGCAGGGCGAAGTCTTTGACCTTGGCTCTTCCCAATCCTGTATCTTTAAGGAACACTGTGTTAATTGTCATCCAGGAGCCGTGGACAGTATCTTGAAACTAAGAAATGGTCGCACCACGGTGCCCAGGTGCAGTGGGGCCTGCACCCTGCTAGCTGTGGGACAGGAAGCTGTGGGGCTGGCTACCCCCTTGATCTCACAGAATAGGGGTGCACAGGACCACTCATAAAACCACCCCATGAGATCCAGGCCTCTCTAGACAGACCTGAAGTCAGCATTTCAGGGCCTCTTAATACCAGCTGGGCTTTGGAACAAAAAGAAAACCTTAGCCCTAGCTGGTCACTGAAAGGCCCCGCATGAAACACTAAGGACTTCAGGGTGTTATGCCCAGTGGGCTCCAGGCGAAGGCTTACCGGTAGGTGTGGTGGCAGAGAGAGGAGAAGGCTGTCTAGGCAGAAACTTCCAGGACTGTGCCACTAGCCTGCAAGCCCCATGGGGTGGGAGTTCTGCAGCCCCTCAGTCTGCTCTGTGAAATTCAGCAATTAAGAAAGGGGATGAGAAGAGGACCGGCCTGCCCTTTCGCCACAGGACCACGCAGTTTTGGTGGAGTAGGGTCACAGTGGTCTGGCGAGCGAAGGGGAGGCGTCGTTCAGTTCTGTTTTTGCGTGTGGGGTTGCTGATGGGGTGTGGTCCTCAGGAGAGAGGCAGTCTGCCAGGAAGAGGGCCGCACTGCAGAAGAAAGGTCCTGAATGACAAGGGGGTGGGACCTGTACCCGGGAGTTGGCCCTCATTGGGAGCAGAGGCATCAAGCTGTTTAAGGAGGGGTGGGGAGTTTGGCTGGTCAGTTCGAGTGAGGGAATCGGAGGAAGTGAAGACTGAGACTGGGGAGAAGGTACAGAGTCAAGGACAGGAAGTGTGGAAGCAGATGGCAGCGGCGGGGTCCTCCTGAGGTGTCACCTCAGCCCCCGGCCAAAGGCCAGTAGATACTCAAGACAGTGTGGGGGTTCTAGCAGGCATTAACGTGGTGACTTGTCACTGACATTGTCCAGACTTTGGAGCAGAAGGCTTCCAGTGAAAGTCTCAGCAGAGCCTCATAGGCATGCAGTGTCCTGGCCCCTCCCTAAAGCTTGGGTTGCCTGGGGTTGATGGGGCCCAGGGAGTGAGAGCGGGAGACCAGAGAGCCCAGGTTCTCTCTGGCCTTGTGTTTCTCTCATCATGACTGAGCCTCCAGAGATGCCTTTGTTTTGCAGGGCCCAGCTTTGTTTAAGCTGTACTTAGTGTGCACTTAGTAGGTACCAACCCTCGAGGCCAGCATGGTGGTGGGGTAGCTCAGTGACCAGCAGGGTCTCCAGAGGATGGGGCCAGGGGTGAATACAGCTCGGATGCAGGCCGCCCACCCAGCAACCCACTCGAGCCGGCAGCCACCCCAGGGAGCAGGAGGCACATGTCAGGCTCCATAGACTGCCCAAACAGGATGCTTCCTTCTCTGAAGCTGTTCGTGGCCTGTGCCCACTGCTTCCCCAGAGCTGTCCTTTACGTTGAAATGCCGCAGATGAAGTGCCCTGCGGAGCTCCACACCCCGGTGGTGTCCCCAGGTGGCCACTGATCATAGGGGCTGATGACGAATTCCGCAGTGGCTTGGCAGTCACCCCAGCTTGGCGCTCTGGGCATGTCATGATGAGGTGATGGCCTTCTGTGGGTGATTGCGGCACTGCCCAGGGCTCTGCGCCCCTGGATGAGGATGGTGGGGGAGAACAGGAGGTATGTGTTTCTACTCAAACCTCGCAGATCCTCAGCTGTCCCCAGGCTTCAGGGTGGGTGGCCAGGGCAGAGGCCAGAAATCAGGGTACCCGCCCCCACTCAGCCCCTTCTCACACCTTGACACCCATCATGGCCCATTCCTCAAGCCTCAGCCTCCTCATTTATCATAAGGTGCAGGTGGGTGGAACTGGGTCCTCTGTTTCTTCCTTAGTCCAGAAATGGTTCCTTTAAAAGAGGCTTCCCATCTGAGCACAGTGTCACAGGCCTATAATCCCAGTACTCTGGGAGGCTGAGGCAGGAGGATCACAAGTTTGAGTCCAGCAACTTAGCAAGACTTTGTCTCAAAATAAAATTTAAAAAAAGGGCTGGAGATGTAGCTGAATGCAAGGGCCCTGGATTTAATCCCCAGTGTGACAGGAGGAAGTAAAAGAGAGATGATTTTTGGGGGGCCTAGAGTTTTGGCAGGTGAAGGGGGGCTGCTCTGGGGGTCAAGACCTGGGGATTCAAATGGGGAACGTGCCTTCCCCTGCCTAGAGGCTGCTGGCCAATGCTGGCCTCATCCAGAGAAGCTCTGCACCTCAGGCCTAGTGGCTGGGTTCCCCTTGCTCCAACCCCCCGACATGGCCCTCTCACCCCTAATTCTACATAGAGTTGGGCAGGAGGGGTGGGCATGGGGGACAGGCTCTGCTACTTTTGCCCTCCTCAGGCCCTGTTTGGGGCCAATAGGTTTGGGGAGCAGAGAGCAGAGCAGGGGACAGATACTGAGGGGCCAGTGGGGAATTCCAGCACCTACCCGTCCCTGTGCCCCAGCCTCCCCTGACCAGGGTTGTCCCCCTGCCAGCCACTGTACCACGGCTACCTTCTAGTGGCTTCCTGAGTCTTCCACACTGAGTAGCCAGAGTGCAGCTGAATTATGTTTGGATGGATTCCATCCCATCTCTGCAGAGCCTCACTCCAAAATCCCACGTGTGACGTCAAACACTAGCTAATCACGGAAAACAGATTAAGTTCTGTAAACTCTCTCTCTCTCTCTGCTTTCCTTCCCAGTCAGTGTCCAAAGGAGTCGTCCACCTCCTGGTTGCCCCCGGCCTCTGGAGCCCAGCCCTAGTGATCCGCTGTATGTCTTCCCCAGGTCCCTGCAGCTGGCCAGACTTGATATGGGGCCTGGCTCTGTCCTTCCCAGTGCCCGCTTGGGAAGACCTTTGGGCCCAGGAAGTCCAACCAAGTGGCATAAACGTGGGAAATTTGTGGGAAGCCATGCCCTTGGTCTTTAGGGTGACATCCCATCCCATGTCCTCTCTAGCCATCTACTTATGCCCGGAGCCCTGGTCTGGATGCAACTCCCACCCCGCACCCTCCAGGGCTGGCTCTCCTGCTCCTGCGATTTGGGACACCACAACACGTGGCGCCTGCTCTGATGTGGTTTCGGCCTGCTATTTCACTATAGATGCCAGAAGATATGAGGAGGCATCCTTTCAGGGTCCTGAATGCAGGGTCGCTGTGGGCTACCCAGAAGGAAGCTCCTCATCGTAGGACCATGTCTGGCCATCAGTCCAGCCGGCACTTCTAATAGGACTGTTTTTCCTTTGGCTCTCTGGCTGGGTGCCAGATCCCCTCTCCTTGTGGCCTATGGATTTTAGTGTCTGCACTTGGGTGGAAGCCCACCCAAGATGACCATCAGCCTCATGTCCCAGCGCCTGCCTTTCTGACCCTACAAGGCACTGATGGATGGCCTTGTGCCCCACTGCCCTGAGTTGAGTGCTGGCTGGCACAGGGCTGAGTACTCTATGTCCAGCATCTGACTTAGTCCCCGCAGCAGCCCAGCAGCACCAATGAGATGCTTACCCAATTGCAGAAGATAGAATGAAAGGGCAAAGAGATAAAACAGATTGTCCTCCCACTAGCCAGAACCAGGAGGAGCAGGCGGCCACGTGGTTGCCGTTGTCCCTGTGCCAGCTGCCCTGCTCTGGCCATGTGCACATGCTCAGCTCAGACTTGGCCACTGCCACCTTCCAAAGGTCAAGGCATGTAGATAAAACTGCAAGGAACATGTGCCCAGAATGCTGTCAGTCTGGCGGGACTCTCCCACCAGTGCTCAGTCAGCGTCTATCTCAGTCTGTATACAAACAGATGCAGACAGAGAAGGGATGTTTTCTTTTTCAAGTTTTCATACTCCTTTGAAAATAAGAACCAGATGGGAGTGTAGTTCTGTGATGAACACAAGCACGGACCTAGGTTCAATCTCTCTAGCACCAAAAATAATAAAGATTTTAGCCTCCCCATCATTGCAAATCTTTAAAGTTTAATGTTACTTCAGTTTAATTGAAGCCAAATCTATTTGCAGTTATCTAAAATGAAATGGAAAAGAATTGTTAAAGTTTAAAAAATTTTCATCCAGGGCTGGAGGAACAGCTCAGCGGTTAAAATGCTTGCTTAGTGCTAAGTCAAGCACTAAATAATCGAGTTCAGTTCCCAGCACCACATAAACTGGGCATGGTGGTGCACACTTGTAATCCCAGCACTGGGGAGGCTGAGGCAGGAGGACTGCTATGAGTCCAAGGCCAGCCTGGGATGTATAGTGAGTTCAGAACCAGCCTGGGCCGCAGAGCGAGACCCTGTTTCAAAAAAAAATGTATTTTTTTCTACGTCTGTAGTAGTAGTAGTAGTTGCTAAAAGACTGAAGGTAAAGAAAAAAACAAGAAAAATTAAAATAGTAATAATTTAAATAAAGTTTAAATAATTAAATTTTAAATAATAGCTTTATTGAGATATAACTCATTTAAGTTGTATAATGCAATGGTTGTACTGTATTACATTACTGATTTAAGTGATGAACTTTATTTTTAGAGCAGTCTTATATTCACTGTCATATTAAGTGGGAAGTATAGTGACTTCTCCCCTGTGTCCACGTACCCCACTGCTAATCTACATACAGTGGCCCATTTGCTTCAGTGGAGGAGCCCACACTGACACCTTGCTGCCCCTGACGGTCCACCCTTTGTGTCAGGGCTTACGCCTGTGGTTGCACAGGTTTGGATAAAGGCATAATGACGTAGACCCAGCACCGCAGTGGTACATGGGAGAGCCTCACTGCCCTGGGGGTCCCCATACTCTGCTTGTTCATCCCTCAGTTGTTTTTTTTTTTTTTAACCTACGTAATGAACTAACTTCTATGCTGTAAAATCTGAGGAAATGTTATTCCTACCTCCATTTTCCACTCCCAGTTTTGCTGGATATATTATTATTATTTGTGTACACAGTCAAGGTTTTGTACTATTTTTAATAACCATAATTGCCAAGGTTACCATAATATTAATTCAATATGCATTAGGACTTCCCCATGAATAAGCCTATGTTTTTTGTAGAATAACAGGTCTTTATTTAGAAACAAAGAATAGGGGGTAGAATGCTGCCAGCATCTGGGAGGGGGTCCCCAGTGGGTGGTCCTTTTTTGTTAGTTGGATTTCAATATCAGGTATTTTTTAGAAGACTTTATGAATGGCTATGCCCCTAAATTCATGTTTCCAAAGGTTTTTTAACTGTATACTTAAAGGATAGTTTGGCTGGGTATAAAGTTCTACCTCTTAAATTCTGTCTCTTACCTGCAGCTATTATTCCACTGGTTTCTGAAATTGTGTTGCTGTGGAGGAGTCTGATGTGACCCAGACTGTCTCTTTGTACTTTCTACTTATGGTTCCATTTTTTAATTTTTGTTCATTTCTTCCTCTTCCTCCTCTTCTTTGTACTGGGGATTGGACCCAGGGCCATTGCACTGAGCTACATTCCCAAGCCCCACCCCGCACACCTGTTAAATTTTTTCCTACAAGCTCTCATTAAATTGCCAAATTGCCCAGGCAGGGCTCAAACTTGTGGTTGTCCTGCCTTAGCCTCTGGTCTTTTATTTGTTCTTTAAGGTCAGTAACATTTTTAGGATATGTCTTGCTATTGGTTAAATCATCAGTTTTTCCCAGTTAACCTGTAAGGTCAAGTTGTTTTATTTTCTGTGACGTATTTGAATATTCTCCCTGTTCAGTGCAACGTAATTTTATTTTCTCCCCGGGGCACACTGTTATGGTTTTATGTGTCCCCACCCAAGTCTCACGGGTACAGAGGTGGGGTTCTGGACTGGGTCGTGGTGTGCTCTGCGTGTCAGTGGGTTAGCACATCGAGTATTTCCTAGCCGAACCTGCTGGGAGGATGCTGGGCCTTCTCAGAAGAGACCGCCCCCTGGGGGTGCCATCCGGGAGGGTGTGTTCCGATCCCTGGATTGCCCTCTCCACTCTGCCGCGTTCTGACTGCCACGGGCCCAGCAGCTTTCCTTGGCTCTGCCCTCTCACCATAGGCCTTTCTGCACTGGAGTGGGCATTGTGGGCTAAAGCCCTGGACCAGAGTCAAGTTAAGCCCCTCCACCTCTCAGTTGTTGGTGCCAGGTACTCTGTCCTAGGGATGGGACAATGGCCAATGCATGTGCTGTGTAGGTATATGCTGGGTTGTATTTTGATTTTGTTTTTTGTTTTTGAGACAGGATCTCGCTCTGTAGCCCAGGCTGGTCCTGAACTCACTATGGAGTTCAGGCTGGCCTCAGACTCAGGGCAATCCTCCTGTCTCAGCCTCCAGAGTGCTGGTAGTACAGGCGTGTGCCACCACGCCCAGCTTATGTGGTGCTGGGAATCGAACTTGGGTACTTAGCGCTTGACTTAGTGCTTGCTAGGCAAGTGCCTTAACTGCTGAGCCGTGCCTCCAGCCCCCATATTTTGTTCTTTATATCTGTCGTTTTGTCTTCTCCATTTAATTGTGTGTGGTTTCCTCAAACCCATCCACCCCATCTCCTGTCATCATGCTGTGTTTATCTTTAGCTTAATATAACTTTAAAAAAAAATCTGTGACGTATTTGTTTTTCCTTCCCGTTTCCCCTGTCCCTGAGTCGGCTGGCTGGTTTGCCCTTCAGCTTTCATCTCTTCCTATTGTCAAGGAATTTCTTTTAAAAAATTTCGTGTCTCATGGGCTCACGATGGCAGCACATTTGTTACATTTGTGCCTTCCTTGGCGCCCTCTGCTCCCACCCACTTTTGGAGATCATACCTGAGGCTTCTCTGAGTCTAGGAGCTCCTTGCATTTGGTCTCCCGCTGGGGCCCTCCTGTGCACTCTTTCCCCTGTCCTCCCTGACGGCAGGACTGCGCACTTCCTTTCTGGCACTCATGCTGTGGCTGACTCTGCCTTGCAGTGTGTGGAGAAGTGGGGAGGGGCCTGGAGGGTCTGCAGCCACAGCTGGCAGCTGGGCCTGTCTGCAGAGGCACTTCCCAGAGCTTTGTTTATCCCTTGTCCTGGAATTCCATGGCTCTCAGGGCTCAGGACCCGCGAGGTCACTGGGCCTCCGAGCAAAGCTGATCAGGTCTAGCCAGCTGTGTGTGGCCCGCCCCTGTCTCTCCCAAGCGTCTCCCACTTCACTCCCGGCCCCAGCTGAGGATGGAAGCTGGGTTCTGCTGGGAGATGCCCTGCCATGATTTCTTCCCACACCGCTTCCACTCTACAGGTAAGATCATATCACCTTGTGTGCTCAGAAATCTACAGTAGCCTGTTCACATCAGTTCCAACCAGAAATCTCCCAGTGCCTATAGGACAGATGGTTGGCAAGGTATGGTGGCTTACGTTGGTAATCTCAGCACTCTGGGAGGCTGAGGCAGGGGAATCCCAAGTTCTAGCCCAACCTGTGCAAGACCCTATCTCAAAGTAAAAAATTAGAGAGAAGGCTAGGGCTGGGGCTGGAGGAATGGCTCAGCGGTTAAGGCAAGTGCTAAGTACCTGGCTAAGTACCTGAGTTCAATTTCCCAGCACCACATAAGCTGGGTGTGGTGGTACATGACTGTAATCTCCAGCCCTCAGGAGGCTGAGACTGGGGGATTACTGTGAGTCCAAGGTCAGCCTGGCCTCCATAATGAGTTCAGGATGAGCCTGGGCTACAGAGTGAGAACCTGTCTCAAGAAAAAGGGGGGCGGGGCTCAGGGTGAAGGCACCGGGTTCAGGCCTCCCTGCACACACCCACCCCCAACACACACACTAGAATGGTCACAGTGTATTCACCCAGGTAGACTCCACACAGCACCGAGAATGAGTGACCCACAGCAGTGGGGCTCAGCTGTCTGGACACCAGGGACTGGTTCAGCTGCAGACCACTCATTCTCCCAAGGTCGGGTGGGGGTGCACTTGTTATGCTGTGGGTTGTCCCAGGATAGCTTTGAAGTGGCCGCAGCAGGAGAGAAGCCCCTCCCCCTGTCAGATCAGCAGCCCCCTTACAGCCTGATAGAACAGGCCCACAGGAGTTGGGGCTCCAGCCACCTGCTCACATCTCATCTCTTGGCCACAGAGCGGGCCCGTCCTCGGCTGAGGGATGGGGCCCTCTGATCTAGCTTGGGTGGACCCGGGAACATGGTGCGGGAGGAGCCAGACACAAAGGGATCCTTACCCGACGTTTCCATAGGAAGTTGCTCGTCCTGTGGGCCAAGCAGGAGTAAATGGGAAAAGGCTGGGGGAATCGCACAGTGGTTAGAGCACTTGCCTACCAGGAGCAGGGCCCAGAGCTCAGTTCCCCAGCACCACGTGAGCTGGGCGTGGTGGTGCATGCCAGTAATCCTAGTACTTGGGAGGCTGAGGCAGGAGGATTACTGTGAGTTTCAAGACCATCCTGGGCTATATGGCAAGTTCAGGACCAGCCAGGTCTAGAGGCTGTCTCCAAAAAATAAAAATGTGCTAATGTTGAAAGGCTCCAACTTAACAAAGTACAAAAATAAACAAAAAATGCTGGGGAGGGTGGTAGCCAGAACATACAAGAATGTTGCTGTTTTTTTTTTTTTAACTGTTTTAGACAGGTGCCCTACCCAGAGCCTGATACCCCAGCCCCAGTCTTCTGTTTCTTGATACGCGTGCTGGTCACGTAAGTGACGTCATCGCTTCTCAGCCTTTTGGCTAAGATTGGCCGACAGAGGCGAGGTCCCTGGGTGAAAATTCCTAAAGGCGCTGTGTGTATTTGTTTGTATGTGTCTAATGCTTTGGTGTAACATAGGAAGCTCATTAGCAACAGTAGAGGCAGGGACATCTCTCACCTCTTTCTGAGGTGTACCCCCAGCCCTTGACCTCGTTATCCCCATGAGCAGGCAACAGCCGTGACTGAGTAGGTGAAACTGACTGGAGGTCACAGTGGCACGCAAGCCCCCGGCAGAGTCCTTTCTGCCAGCTCAGATGCCGTAGGACCTGGCCGGGTTCTGGTTCAGGGACGGCCTCGCTTCGTCAGTGATGTGGCTGCTCTCTTCCTTGAATCGCCCTTTCTCATTTTTGAGGAAGGACAGTAGGCACTGGCCTACTGCACTACTGGCCATCCCCAGTGAGATGGTGCACGGTGTGTGAGCCTCGCTCTGTCCTGGGATAAGGAACGGCCAGCTGCTGGTTCCTCAGCGGAGGCTCCTGGGAAGCGCTCCCATGGCCGGCACTCAGGAACTGCAGGACCATTTCCCACCTCTGCTCCTCCTGGGGAAGGATCGTGAGAGGGAGCTGGGCTTGCTGTCCTCCCAGGAGAGGTGAGCAGAGGCCTCCCAGGGGCTGCTCTTTCATGGTGGAAATGTGCAGCCTGGTGCTGGACATACCCCTCCTTGTCTGGGGTACATCTAGAGGGGGATCCACTAGAAATCAGTGCCAGTCTTGACCTCATACCTGACTCCGACCCTCATGGCTTGTGTGTAGACTTTCCTGCCCTGTCGCCCAGGACACAGAGCGGACTTGCAGGGAATGCTCCATGGTGTGCATGCACCTGCCGCAGGGTCTTTGCTCGTGCCATTCCCTTGCTGGAGCGTGCCCTCCTCCCATTGCCCCACCTCTGCTGACCAGACCCCCGTGGCCCTCAGGAAGCCCTGTTCTGCCTTCCACAGAGCCTTTCCTGGGGCCCCCACCCCAGGAAGCCCTTCCCCTGCGCTTACCTTGTTTTAGTGGTGGTGCGTCTGAGAGGTGGAGCACAGAGACACCAGGCTCGGCTGGTGCAGCAGCCTGTAGTAGGAGGCCACAGGGGGCCACACAGGAGGGGGAGGCATTATTGGGTTGTGTCAGACCCCAGTGTCCTCACGTCACATTTTGTGGCATGGTTGGGGGTGAGTCCTTTCTGTTGCTATGAGTCACCATGCGTTGAGCTGTGTGAGTGCCCGGGGCTGTCCGTCGTCTTCTGTGTGTGTGGTGACCTGCTTGCTTCCCTCACTGTGGTTCCTCGTGGTTACCGGTGCCTCCTCCCAGCCTTTGGCGGCATGGTGCCCTGTGCTTCCCCTTGTCTGATGGCCCTGGAACTGCCAGGCAGCTCCCCCCTGGTTGGCCCTAGGCTGTGTCGCTACCCAGCTCCCCTGCGGGGTAAGGATCATCGAGGGGGTTTCCCAGGCCCCTGTGGCTTTGTGTCCCCTCTGTGCCTGTTCCTGCTCCCACTTCCGGAGGTGTGGGTGTCACCTGTGTGATCTCAGCTCACCTGGCAGCCCGTCTCTGGAGCGTGTCATCGTGTACCTGTTGTGCACTTGTAGTCTCTGAATGTAGGACTTAGTGGTGTCCAGGTGCTGGTGAGTGCCGGGGTCGCATCTCACCTGCCACTTGAGAAGGTGGAGGCCTTCAAGGAGCACGGCTGGCCCAGCCCCTCAGGTCCTGTCTGGCCGCTAACCCTAGCCTCCTAGACATGGCTGACCCCTTTGGGAACCAGAGGGCAGAATGGGCTGGACTGTGTCACTCAGGGATACTGCATTTACAGGCTTTGGGATGACCCTCCCCACTGTGGTCCGGTTAGGTATTCGGGGCCGAACAGGAAGGACCATAAGAGACAGTGATCAGAGAGCGGCAAGAGTAGGAAGGACTTTCCTGGTCAGAAGAGGGCCGTGGCCACTCCAGGAGAGGAGGATGGGGAACTCTCGGAGTGGCCACCAGAGGGAGCCCGTGCGTGCAGGTGCGGTCACCCAGCCCCAACATGAGGAGAGTGAGTGATTCACAGGGCTCCAGGGACAGTGAGGCCTGAGGTCTTGCGTGGCTTAGGGGTTTTATTTATCTGCCTGTTCAGTGACAGGGTCTCACTCTGCAGTCCAGGCTGGTCCTGAACTCACTCTGTAGCCCATGCTGGCCTCAAACTCACAGTGGTCCTCCTCCCTCAGCCTCCCGGGTGCTAGTATTATAGGTGTGTACCACCATCAGTTTTTATATGGTGCTGGTGGGGAAAGTCAAACCCAGGGCCTGGCACACCCAGGCAAGGGCTCTAACCACTGGGCTACACCCCCAGCCCATTGGAGGGCTTGTCTTCTCTATGGCCAGCAGATGTTGGCTGCAGTTCCACGGGATATTCAAAGTAGATGGATTCTGTTTAGCTAAAAAGATGTTCATTTGGACTCTGTTTATGGGGGGCCTCAGTGGGCTTTGGGCCGATGCTCCTGCCCACTGTGAAGAAGATGATGTGGGTCATGTTAGGCTGACACAGGGACCATCAGGGCCCATTAGTATGGCATCTCCCGGTGTCTGTCCCTTAGAGTTATGTTTCTCTCTACCTTAAACACTGGCTTTCTGAGTCTGGTAAACACGCTTTTCTCAGTCTAGTTAGAAATCCACACTGCATTCATGTGTGGGTGATGCTTCCACGCCATGTGTAGATGGTGCCCAGGGAAGATGCCTCAGTGGCCAGGCTCCTCTCGTCACTGAGTGGTGCCCTGCCCAGGTGACAGGGATCATCGCCGATGCCGTCCTTGTAGTGTGTGTGTGTTTGTGAATGTTACTGAGAATTGGAACCCAGGGAGCACTGAGCAACATCCCTAGCACCCGCCCCCCTCCTTTTCTTGAAACAGAGTCTTACTCTGTTCTGTAGCCTGGGTTAGCTTTGAACTCACAGCAATCCTGCCTCAGCCTCCCAAGTGTGGGGATTATAGGTGTGTGCCACGATGCCCAGCTTTATGTGGTGCTCGGGGATTAAACCCAGGTCCTCATACTTTCTAGGCAGATGCTCTAATCACTGAGCTATGACCCCTGGCCTCAGAAACCAAACTTTAGATCTCTATTTTCTGCCAGGACAGAGAGGCCTCCTGCGCCTGGTGACGTGAGCTGTAATGGCCGCCCCAGCACGGAAAGGGCTTGGCCTGCTGGCTTTTTTTCTCACACCTGTTTCCATCCTTCCATTCGCCCCGCCTTCATTCCCACAACTGGCGTCCTTCCGCAGGGCCTGCCAATGAAGTGGGAGACAGCGGCGCCTCAGGCTTGTAAAACCAGAGCCGGTGCCCTTTCCCCCAGCTCCCAGCGCTGCTCACAAGCGGAATTTACACCGACCTCGTAGTCCTTCCCCCACCGCTCCACGATTGCTTAGCAAACAAGGAAACAGGCCGCAGAGGCAAGGAATGCAGATCTCACCATTGGCACGGACCGGGTCAGGCCAGAATCCCAGCTAGGGGTCTGGAGGGGGTTTTCCTATCTCACCTGCCTTTCTTTTGCGGAAAGCAACTGTCCTGTTCTTTCTCTCCCAGGGGACCTTGGTGAATTCTGCCATGGTGATTTAAGGAACCTCCCCTAGAAGTTCCCACTTGCGGTTCCCCGTCGCCGGGAAAGCTTGGACTCCAAGATGATCATAAAGGAGTACCGGATCCCTCTGCCGATGACCGTGGAGGAGTACCGCATCGCCCAGCTGTACATGATACAGGTGTGCAGAGGGTCCGGGTGGGCTGGGCTTCGGCCTGCAGGCGCTCGGGGCTCGTGGTGGGTGCTTGTGACATCAGATGGATTCCTGACACCTACATTGCTGACCCTCTTTCTTCCCTTTAACATGCATCACCTCATGGCCAGTTATCCCCAGGTGTTAGTGAGCTGAGGCCCCAGGCCCAGGGACATGAACATTAGAAACTCAGTTTTTGGGAAAGCCACAGTACCGGAGGGAGGTTGGCAGGTTCATTTTCTGGTGTCATCACTTTCCCATAACCTCATCTGAATCTAATTACCTCCCAAGGGCCTCATCTCCCAATACCACTGGGGGCCAGAGCTCCAGGGTAGGGCCTGGGAGGGGATGCACCACTTAGCCGTAGTACTTCAATTAACAGAAAGGGAGACGTGAGATTAAGGGGCTAACCGACCTGCCCAGGAGCACACAGCCTGCCTCTGGGCTACGTGGTCCTCACTGCGTGGCTGCCGGTGGTGAGCAGCAGTGTGGGATGTGGCCAGTGTCACCTGTGAGTCTGGGGCACTGTTTCTGGCTTCCCTCCTCGCGGCCTGACTGGCCTAGAACACAGCGGCAGGGACTCCAGATCTGGGATGCTTCTGGCCCAGTTGCCGGACCTGCTCACTGCCCCCACCTGCTGGTGTCCTGCCAATGTCCTGGCTCTGCCTGGCCAGGTGGCATCCTCCAAGCGCAGGGCCTCATTGCCTCCCACACTGATTATGAATGGCTCTCAGCCTAACTGACATCTCCGAGCTATGGACCCCATTATCACATGGGGCTGCCTCAGGCCAACTCCTTACTGCATGGTCCCCACATCACAGCTTCACGCTGATATCCCAGTCTAGGGGTTCGGCAGCCCCTCTGCTTCCCTTCCCAAGGTTTGCCTGGTGGGTTCTCACCTCCAGCTGGTGAGTTGGGGAGGCATGGTAAGCCTCTGGCCAAGCTTGGAGCCCCAGCTCCCGTGCGGATGCCACCAGATTTAGTCGTGTTTGGTCGGGCTCTCAGCCTGGCAGGCTGGCTGCAAGGAGAGGAGCAGTGTCCCCAGCCTCTCAGGGGGCTGTTTGCTCTGCGCTGCTTCAGAAGCGCCACTCGATTCCCTCTTGAACCACTTACCCCTAATTATTTCTAAAGAGCAGGAAGAGGAAAAAGCTGAAATCAGGCCCCAGCACTGAGCTGCTAGAAATAGTTCAGGCCTTCTAACAGGGGCCCTCCTACCAAAGTGCTGTTTGTTCTCAGCTTGTGCCCCAGGGTGCACCTCCAGCCACAGCAGGCAGGCCTATGGTGCACCTGGCTCCCTGAAGGGCTCAGAATGGGAGGATTGGAGTTCCAGCCTCTAGAGCAGCCCAGAGCTCTACTCCGCCACCAACTTAACTCTGACACAGGCCCTCTAAGCGCCTGCCTTCTCCACATGTCCTTGCACGCATAATTGTTACTGACCCCGGACCCCTTGGGTGCTCAGCCCTCCTCACGCCACTCATCTGGCCCTGCCCACTGGCCCAACACATGCGTGCCTCCTGGGGACTGTCAGGCTCTTAATGGCATTGTGATACATGGGCACATCCCAACCAGCAGATCATGAGTGTCCCCGTGCTCACGTCTGACCCGCAGGTGTTCCTCCCAGCTGAGCTGAGCCTGCACGGCCAAAGTGCTGGGAGGTTCATTTCTGCAGCTCTGAGCTTCTGTGGTCTTTTCCAACACTCCTTTCAGTGAGCCAACCTGTGGGCACACACCTGCCTTCCTCCTGAGATGGAGTTTCCAGGTAGTAGGGTGTTCCGTGCTGAGTGCTGGTATGCCAGGGGGAGGAGACTAAGGGTACACCCCCACGTGTGTGGCATGTGTACACACATGCACTTGTGCATACACCCATACAATTCACATCAGCTGGAGCATACCTCTGTGGGGTCCCCAGGTGACAAAAGGTGACGTTTCAGCCTTCTGGCCCACGTTGGCAGGAAGGCAGAGAAAGTTGCATCTGTGCAGGGAAGCCGTTGCAGCCAGGTGTAAATGGAGGGGCTGTGGCTTGTGTGTTAGGCCCTGGGGTGTGGTCTGTCTCAAGGCAGCAGCACAGCTAAGGATCGTGGTGTTTTGGGGGAAATAGGTCTTTTAGGGACCAGCTGACTGTGACTTGAATTCTAGCTCTGCTGAGCAAGCAGTTGGACCTCCGTAAGCCTTGTGGATTTTTTGCCCTTTCCTTTCCTTCTCTCTCTGTCTGTCTCTGTCTCTGTCTGTCTCTGTCTCTGTCTCTCTCTCTGTCTCTCTCTCTCTCTCTCTCTCTCCCCCTCCCGCCCTCTCTCTCCCTCCCTCTCTCTCCCTCCCTCCCTCTCCTTCTCCCTCTCCTCTTCCTTCCTTCTATCCATCTTTCCAGTACTGATGATTGAACTAAAGGCTTCACACTGAGCTATATCCCTAGACTTTTTTTATTTTATATTTTGAGATGGGGTCTCACTAAATCACTAAGTTGCCCAGGCTATGCTGAAACATGGAATCGTCCTGCCTCAGCCTCCTCAAGTGCTGAGATTACTGATGTGCCCAACCATGCTCCGTGAAGTCTTGGTTTCCTCATAAGATTTCCTCTCACAGAGGGAGCATCAGCCCAGGCGCGGGGCAAGCCATTCTTCTGATTTACATTGTTCTGAAATCTTCAGGGCCGGAAGGAACACCTGGCACTCCTGGTGGAGCTGGAGGAAGCTGAGGCCAGCCTCGGGTGAGGAGGGCTGTGGCGGCAGGGCTGGGCCAGTACAGGGAGGGAGGCAGCGCTCAGGGGAATCAGCACCCTGGGTAGCTGAGGCCTGTGGACCTCTCCCCTCATCCTCAACTTCCTGCTAGAGGGTGCTGATGCTAGAGAGGTGTGAGCTCTGGTAGCCAGCTGAGTGCAGAGCAGGAGGGCAGCAAAGGCCAGCTCAGCCCTTCCAAACAGAGGGACGGAAGCCCAGGCACTTGCCTGCACCCTTCCTGTCCCAGGGATGCCTCCCGGCAGCCAGGTTTTCAAGGGCACAGTGAGAAGCGGCCAGTGGCCCCTCCTCCAGCCAGCTGTTCCAGGTCCCGTGGCCCTCGGCCTGCTCCTCAGCGTGACTCCCTCCACCCCTGCACTAGGAGTTCCACCGTGAGCAATGGGCTGAAGCCTGAACAAACGTAGAACCACATGTGTAGGCTCGTTATGTGTCCCTCATGCCTCCTGGTGCCATTGGGAGAGTGAGTTGAGCTCACCGGGCTTGGCTCTCTCTTCTCTGCGCGAGGGTCGGTTACAGAGCAGATGGAGTGCAGCCTGGCCAGGTGAATACAGGCAGGAGGCTGCCCGCAGGAGCTCCAGGCACATGCGCAGGGAGTTTGCACGTTTTGGGGTGCGTCTTACAGAGCAGTCGTGCTTACGTGCAAAGGTCAGTAAAGCAGCTCCACCGCCCCACTATGCTATGTTCCTTGGAACTAGCCACCCCAGAAGGTTGTGCGGCAGGTGAACTGAGCTCATGTGTCAGATGTGACAGGTTAAAAAGGGACAGCTGGCTTGGCGAGGAGGCAGTCCATCACGGAGGTGCTCAGCCAGGCCGGGGTCCTTGGCCAGGACCGTGGACAGCTCCGAGGGAAGCCGCTGGCAGGGGCGCTGGGCTTTCAGATTCTCGGACCTCTGGGGAGTCTGCCTGGCTCTGCAGAGCATTCAGGCTGGAGGCACCACAGCACTGCCTAGGGGGGGAATGGCGGGCAGGAACAAGGGGTGGGGGGCCTTCCTGTGTGAGCAGGGCACCGAGTGTCTGAGAAGAGCTTGCTCCTTCGTGGCATGACTAAGCACAGCTGTGCCAGAGCAGGCCCTCCCCTCAACAGCCGTGGCCCGTGAGGATTAGAGGTCAACCGAGGGAGGGCTGGCTGTTCTGGGGGTGCCAGCCCCATAGGTCCTGGTAATCATTGGGACCAGAACCCATTGATTTATTCAGCCAGCCTTCACTCCCTTTCTGTGGCATGGAGGCACCACAGTGCTGTGTGGGGTTGCATACTCAGGGCCAGCCTGGGTCCCTGACTCTGACATCACCAGCTATGACCCTCACACCCCTGGGTACCATTCGAGCCCATCCCCCAAATGATCACACTCATCTGTAACCATCGCTTGGTGGTGACAACAGGCTGGGACCTGCTGCTTTGGCCCTCGTGGTGCCCGCAGCTGGCAGTGGTTCTCCTCCCTTTATAGCGATGTCAAGGAGCTCAGATGTCAGGACTGTGTCCAGGGATGCACAGTTGTCCCATGATAGCCAGTCTCTGGAGATGTCGCTGTCTGCCTCTTCCATACATTGGTCATTTTAAGATGTACCTCAGTGGTCCCCCACCTTTTTGATGCCAGGGACTGGCCTAGTCAGAGACTATTCTTCCAAGGGTGGGGGTGGGCAGGGCAAGGGGTACTTGTTATACAGTAGCTTGTTGGAGGCTTTGAAATGATGAGACATGGGGCTGGGGCACAGTTCAGCAGGTAAAGCGCTCACCGAGCAAGTGCAATACCCTGGCGGATTCACCAGAACCAATAAGCCTGGTGTGGTGATGCCCACCTGTTGTCCCAGCACTCGGGAAGCCTCTGAGCAGGAGGATTGCCATGAGTTTGAGGCCAGCCTGGGCTGCGTAGTGAGGTCAGGACCAGCCTGGTCTACAGAGATCCTGTCTCAAAAAAATAAAAATAAAAGAAACCTAGTAAAAGCATGCTGGCAGGAGGCAGAGCTTCACTCAAAGCTCACCCCCTATTTGCTCTCCTCTGTCCTGGTGGCCTGACCTGTGGCTCAGGCTTGGGGTCCCCTGTCCCAGATGACCTCATCTCTTACCTTCCCTGAGGTCTGCTGTGGGGAATTAGAGCAGACATGACCTCAGCACCCCCAAGACATACTCTTACGTACACAGGACGTGAGGGCACATCGTGGGTGGCCATGCCGGGTGGTATGGTCAGCGTGCAGTCATTCGCCATACCCTGCAGACAAGCCTGGTAGTCAGAGGCTCGTGTGGTGGGTAGAGGTAGAGAGGAGCGCACCTGTTGGGCAGGTGGGGGATCAGCATGTCACGCTTTTTATATGACAGGCAGCCAGTGCTCCGTCCCAGGCATCATCATTGCTTGCCCAGCGGATTGGCTAGTGTCCCACCAGAGACCTCAGGGCGTGAGCTTGTTTGGAACTAGGACTTTTGCATATGTAATTAGTTAAGGATCTAGAGATGAGATCTTCCTGCTGCAGGGTGGCCCCTAAATTGAATGACTATTGTTTGATAAGGAAAGAGAAGAGAGACCCTCAGAGCCCCTGCAGGTGCTGTGTCCCCTGGCCTGCACATTTCCTCACTGAATTTCCTGCCCCTCAGTTGTCCCAGCTTCTTGAAACAACAGAAATTTGTTCTCTGTGATTCGGAAGCACAGAAGCCGAGACCAGGCGTCCTCAGCGTTGCGCTTCCTCCTACACCTCCTGGGAGGGTCCTGGCCTCTTCCCGCTTCTGGTGGCCCCAGGCATTTCTGGGCTTATGGCTGCATCACCTTGATTACACCTGCAAAGACCCTCTTTCCAAATACAGTCAAATTCTGAGGTTTTAGGTAGACATAAATTTGGGAGTAGAGGACGTTTCAGCCCTTCAACCCAGGCTTTGGGGACAAGGGTGGCTCCAGCGCCACTTTTAGTTCTAGAAACAGAGACCAGAGAGAGGCAGCCTGTCCAGGCTGAGAGCAAGTTGGCCACCCAGGTAAGATTAGAATCCATGTATCTCTTCCTAAACACTGTTTGTGTGCCGAGGGGCTTTCCTGAGGCTGAGCAGGTTCTAGGACCAAAAGGTTTAGGGCCGGCTCTGCAGTTTAGAACTGTGGGACCTGGGTAAGTCCCCACTTCCCTCAGCCTCCACCTTCCCGTCTGTACAGGTTCACAGTGGTACTGGGATGAGTTGGGATTTAGGATACGTGCAGGGTTGACCCCATGCAGACACGAAGCGGCTGTGAGAGACGTGAGCACGGAAGTGCCCAGGAAGCGGGAGCTGTTTTCAATGTGAGTCTGGTCCACAGTCCAGCTCCAGGAAACAGGGAGGGGTGGCACATGTCTTTCTCATGCCATCAGCAGAGTGATGGCCTCACCAGAGTCTTCATTTTTGTGGAGGAAACTGTCACCTTGGGCCCTGGGGAGGGAGCTGATCCTTGTTCCCTAGAGACGGTCGCGCCTCAGCAGTGAGGCCATGTGTTGGGAGCACCTGGGCAGGCACACACACCTGTGTACTAGGATGGGGTGTGAGTGTGCTCAGGAACACATCTCCTGTTCTGGAAGCTGACCCATGGTGGCCTCGGTGATGCTGTGATGTCACCATGACGCTGGGCTTAGAGTCACCGGCACCTCAGACACGAGGTTTTCAGCCTAAGCAGTTAACTGACCTGTTGGCACTGTGGAGGACATTTATGGCAGGGACACTGAGAGGAGTGTCCCAGATGACCCAGGTGTCATTCTCTTTCCATTCCTCACATTTGGCCTTTCTTCATCTCGGTGAGTCCAGGAGGCAGGATCAGTTTTTATTTGCTTTATTTTATGACAGCCTTGCTGAAAATGCGAGTCCCACACCCTGTGATTCAGCACCCACCCTGTCCAGGCCAGAGGTGGCCATTTTGTCCACTGAGCTGCGCCTCTGCAGACACAGCTGACTGGGGCACTAACCACCCGGAAAAGAGTTGCCCCCAGCCCTCGGCAATGCCCAGTTGGCTCTCAGCCTCTGGATTTGCCCGTTCTAGACATTCCATGTCAGTGGACTCGTGAGACACTGTGCCCTTCATGTCCCATTCCTGACACTTAACTCGTTGTCAGAATCCATCCCCAGTACCTCAGCTGTCAGTATAGTCCTCTTTTATAGCAGAAGCATTGCCCATTGTATGGATGTGCCATATTTGTTTAGACCTGTCTATTGGTGGACAGTTGGGTTATTTCTACCTTTCAGCTATTGTGAGTAAATATGCATCTATAAGCTTTTGTGTGGACATACATTTTCCTTCTTAGCAGGAGTAAACCTAGGAGTGTGATTGCTGGTCATAGAATAGCTCTGTGTAAGATATTCGGTGCTTGGTTGACTCACTGATGGACTCGGGACTGAACAGGGCGTGCCAAGCCCC
Source organism: Ctenodactylus gundi (assembly GCA_004027205.1). NCBI lineage: Eukaryota > Metazoa > Chordata > Mammalia > Rodentia > Ctenodactylidae > Ctenodactylus > Ctenodactylus gundi. The sequence goes on along the minus strand of PVKB01000534.1, from coordinate 46,137 downwards.
ATCCCTGGGTGCTTTTTGTTTGTTTTTCATACATGCATTTTAGTACTTGATAGGGAGCCTGGTGTTCTTGGTTTCTTTCTTGTGGCTGTGACAGAATACCTGACGTCCACAACTTGAGGGAGGAAAGATTTATTTTAGCTCACAGTTTTAGAAGGTCACAGCCCACTCACTGGTGGGTGGCCAGAAATGCTGGAATCCCATGGCGGGGCTGGAGCTGGAGCCAGAGACAGCTGTCCACGTGGCATGGCAGAGCAGAGCCGAATCTGGTAGGAGGGTTGGAGCCAGCACACGCCCCGCTAGGTCAGGCCCGAGCATCTGCCCCTTCCACTCAGTACTGTGTGCTATTCTAAGTGGTAGCAGCATCCATAGGTACGTGAAGCTTCTGGGGTCACTCCACACCCAAACCACAACCAGGTGTATTTCGGTTTATTTTTATTTATTTATCTATTTTGAGACCGTGTCCCGCTGGTTTCCCAGGCTGGCCTCCAGATCGTGCTCCTCCCTGTCTCAGCCTCCCACCTAGCTGAGATTAGAGGCTTGCGTGGCCACGCCTGGATGGCTAACTTTCTGCAGAGAGGCCAGAACGCTGTCGCCAGCCGCCTAGCTGTAGTGCCTTCCCTCCAGCAGAGTGTGAGGGCCCTGGCTTCCCCACATATGGGTGTTGCTGCCTCTGAACATTCCTGGTTGGTGTGGGGTGCTGTCTCCTTGTGGGTGGGCGCTGGGCTGCAGTGCCATAGTGAATGGTGCTGTGCAGCCGTGTGGCACTTGTTGGCTCCTCTGGAGGACTGGGTTCCTTCCTCTTTTGTTGGTGAGTTTCAGAGATCTCTACTTTGGATATGAGGATGTAAGTTTTCTTTTCTTTTTTTTTTTCTTTTTTTAAAGACAGGGTCTTGCTTTGCAATCCAAGCTGTTCCTGAACTCACTATGTGGCCCAGGCTGGCCTTAACTCACAGCAGTTTTCCTGCTTCCGTCTCAATGCTGGGATTATAGGCAGGTGCCAGGTTATGTGGTACTGGGGAATCAAACTCAGGGCCTTGCATTTGCTAGGCAAGTGCTCTAACCAATACACTATTCCTCCAGCCTTGGATAAAGTTCTTGACACCAGATATATTATTGAAAAAAATTATCCTGTTATGTAGATGCTCTTTATTTCTTTTTAAATGCCCTGTGAGGCTAGAGAAGGGTGTAGCGGTTAATGTGCCTGCCTAGCAAGCGAAGGCCTTGAGTTCGATTCCCCAGAATCATATAAAGCTGGGTATGGTGGCGCATACCTGTAATCCCAGCACTTCAGAGGCTGAGGCAGGAGGACTGCCATGAGTCCAAGGCTAGCCTAGGCCACATAGTGAGTTCAGGACCAGGGGGCCTACAGAGTGAGACCTTGTCTCAAAATAAAATAAGTGTCCTTTGAGTGCTGGAGGAGTGGCGCAGAAGTTAAAATGCGTACTTAGTAAGTACAGGCCCTAGGTTCAATTCCCCAGCACCACATAAACTGGGCATGTGATACGGGCCTGTAATCCCAGCACATGGGAGGCTGAGGCAGGAAGATTGTTATGAGTTTGGGGCTAGCCTGAGCTTTATAGTGAGTTCAGGACCAGCCTGGATTAAGAGTAAGACCTTGTCCCAAAAATTAATCAATCAATCAATAAAAATGTCCCTTGAAATAGCAGTTAGCCAGGCCTAGTGGTGCTGGCCTATCCTTTCAGCACACCGAGAAGCCAAGGCAGGAGGATGACCAATTTGAGTCCACGCTGGGCAACTTCATGACCCTGTCTCAAAATCAAAACTAAAACGTGGCCTGGGGAGGTGGGCCAATGCGAAGGCCCTAGAACCCCAGCCCTAGCACCCTGAGCACTGGCGCACAGAGAGAAAAGCTATTAATTTTGATGAAGTCGTTCTTTTCTTTTTGTTGTGTATACTTTAGTATCGTCTGCTCCAGGGTTAAAGGTTTATGGTTATATTTTTACAAGAGGAGTTTTATAGTTTAGCTCGTACATTGACGAGAGCATAATTTTAATGAGCTGTCGGCAGTCACCAGTGAGGAGACTGTGTCCTCGCGGCGGCGGGGTGGGGTGGGGGGAGCAGCACTCGTGGGGGAGCCTGAGATTCAGGGTGGTCTGAGGCTCCTCTGCTTCATGGAACCCTGACGACTTCCAGCCTGGAAGACTTGGCTGTTGTCTGGTGAGTTGCCTCCAGCAGTCTGTTCCTGGAACGGGGAGTGGGGGGCGCAGGGCTCTGGGGTATTGAGGAGAGCAGGTCTGCAAGGGGGAGCTGCAGACGGAGGCTTGCCAGAAAGGCTCCTGCTCAGGTTCTGCCCCCTCCTTAGGAGCCCCTCTTCCAGGAAGCCTCCTTCCCTGCCTGCTTTGCCTCCTGATGATGGCAGCCAGCTGGTCTTGGCCGCGGCCTCTGTGTCTCAGCCCCAGTGTGCTCCATGAGTGCCTTTGTCTGCTCCCCTACAGGACCCTGGGAGCCTGGTGCTCTGGCTGTGGAGGGCCTGAGTTCCCCTCCCATGTCCTGTGTCCCCCGGACCCAACGCCTATCGTCAGTGGCTTGATCTGAGACCAAAGGCCAGCCACATGGAGAGCAGGCAGCCTGCCTTCGTCGCCCTGTCCCAGCACCAGGGCCACAGTGGAGTCTGAGATTGGGAACGCAAGGAAGCGAACCTGAAGGGACCCTCTGCCTACCTCCGTGCTGGGCTGAGTGGGGCGTGGTGGCTTCTGAAAGAGAGACCATCACTTGTCCTGGGAGGCCCTACCAAGTACTGACCAAAGTCAGCTTCTGGTGGCAAGTTGCAGCTTTCCTTTGGGAGTGTGACCTGGGGACTGGCTTCTCACTGGCCTGGCATTCTGAAGGTGGGGTACTCTAGAGAGACAGCCTGGAGATGTTTTGGGCCCAGTTTCATTCCAAATCTCTTATTTGAGGGTTGGGGGGATGGGTTATGGTTTTGTTTTTTGATTTTTGTTTTTTGTCTTGTTTTTTTGAGACAGGGTCTTGCTTTGTAGGCCAGGCTGGTCTTGAACTCATTATGAAGCTCAGGCTGGCCTTCGACTCACAGCAATCCTCCTGTCTCAGCCTTCGAGTTCTGGGATTAGAGGCTTGCACCACTATGCCCGGCTTTATATGGTTCTGGGAAATCGAACTCAGGGCCTTATGCTTACAAGACATGCGCTTTAACCACTGTGCCATTCTTCCAGCCCCTCTGGGTGTTAACATATGGAGAGAAGTAAGCACATCATATGGGCCTGCCCTGGTGGGTTCACATCACACAACCACAGCTGGACGAGCAGCACCAGCTCTGGAGACCGGACACTCATGGCCCGCAGCAAACTATTAGTCCCTAGACCTGCGAGCTCTGGGCAAGCAGCTTCCTGTCCCTCAGGCCTCATGCCACGCAACCCACCCTGGAGTGATAGACAGCTGGGCAACCCGCACCACCATCTAACGCTGCAGTATTTGCAGGGCTGGGAGAGGCCCGTAGCACAGGACAGTGTGCGTGCTTAGTGTGAGCGACGTCCTGGTTCCAGCCCCAGCGCCGCCCCAAAAAGCCCATCAGAACACCCTCATCGCCTCAGAGAAATCCATCCCCATGAGTCACGCTTCCTTCCTCGGTGTCCCTCTGCTCCCTTTCTGTCTCTGTACAGATGGGCCAATTTGGGGCATTTTTGCATCTGTGGAATTCCGCCGGTTTTTGCGACCGACCCCACTCGCTTGTTAGCCTCACGTGTTCAGGGTTCCTTCGTGTTGAAACTTCCTTCCGTTACATGGCCGAGTGATACCAGTGGACTAGGCCCCCCACCGTGTTTTGTTGACCTGTTCTTCGCTTGATGGTGGTGGGTTCTTTCCAGCTTTGGGGCCTCGTGAGCAGTTCTGCAGTACACAACTGTGCGCGCTTGGTGTGCGCGCTGGGCACCGGAGTGGAGACGGGAGTCGCGCAAGGGTTGCGTACAGTACCCTCACTCCCCTACCTGCAGGGCTGCGTTCTGAGGCCCCGGGCATGCCTCAACCCTAGATATGACAGAGGCCTGGATGCACTTTGTTTTTTCCCGTATGTACTAATGATGAAGTTTAATTTATGAATTAGGTATAGTAATAGAATAGCATTAGTATATAATAATAGAACATAATGACAGCGTACTGTAGTAGAAGTTGTGTAAAACTTACAGTTTGTTTATTTCTGGGATGTATTTAGCATTTCTAGGCTGGAGCTGGAAATGACAGCACACATCTATAATCTCACCTTTCTGGGAGGCTGAGGCAAGAGGATAGCAAGTGTGAGCTCAGCCTAGGCAACTTAGCAAGACCCTGCCTCAAAATTGAAAAAAAAAATTTTTTTTTGAGACAAGGTGTTGCCCTGTGTAGCCCAAGCTGGCCTCAAACTCATAGCAATCCTCCTGCTTCAGCCTCCCAGTACTGAGATTACAGATATGCACCACCATACCCACTTTACATGGTACTGGGGACTTTAACCCAAGGCCTTGCTCTTGCTAAGCAAGTGCTAGAACCACTGAGCTATGCCCCAACTCTCTAAAAAAAAAATGAATTTTTTAAAGAGGTGAGATGTGGCTTTGTGCAAAAGCCCTGGGTTCAAGTCCCCTGTACCCCACCTTCAGTATACATACAGAAGAAGAGACAGAAAGAAAACAAAAGCAATTTTTGTGTGTGGTGCCCAACAGGGAATTGGGATCTTTCAGTCTCTCAAAGGAGGCTTAGGGCACATGGACTATAGGTCTAGATTTGGGGACCTTAGAATAACACCAGGTGAGCCAGGCTCCAGCTAAGGCCCCTGTCCTTACTGCACAGCGAGGCTGGATCTCCAGAACCACCTCCCCTCGCGCAGTGCTCCGACCACACACACACACCACGTGTGCTTTTGTCCCCACAGAAGAAGAGCCGCAATGAAACCTATGGGGAAGGCAGTGGCGTGGAGATCCTGGAGAACCGGCCCTACACCGATGGCCCTGGCGGCTCCGGCCAGTACACGCGCAAGGTGTACCACGTGGGCATGCACATTCCCAGCTGGTTCCGCTCCATCCTGCCCAAAGCAGCCCTGCGGGTAGTAGAGGAGTCCTGGAACGCCTACCCCTACACACGGACCAGGTGCGCTGCCTTCAGCTCTGTGCCCACCGGAAAGGAACCCGGTGCCATGGATCTGGGGCCAGGCCTCCAGGCCAGCTCCACCACTGAACCCCAAGGATACCAGGCTCTGTCCCACATGGGTGCCCACATGTCACACATGCAGGAGAGGGAAGGACATACCCAGGTTCCTTCCAGACACAGGCATGAGGTGAACAAGGGCTGTCAGAAACCCCTTTCCCATCTGAGGAGGTTCAGGGACCACAAACTCACTCTCATTTCCCCTGAGCAGGCCAACGCAGTCAGCCTTCTGGGAGGAAATGCAAACAGAGGGTGGTCAGAGGTCCCCTCTGTCCCTGGGACCTCCCTTCAGCTGCTATGACTGTGTGTTAGTGCATCCCACACTGAGCAGGGCTTTCCTCAGGGTGCCCTGGCAGGGGATCCTCACCTGCTGCCTCACCAGCCGCCTGTGTGTCGGCGTGGTCTCACCCACCTCCTGGGGCTCCCTCCCTCCCAGCCTGGCAGTACCTGGAGCTTGCCAGAGATCTGGGGAGCTCTTCTTTAGCCCTGAGAGGGGCTGCCCCTCTTGGTAGAGCTGGTTCCTTGGGGCAGGTGGCATATCTCTGGAGTGCTCTGCGCAGATCCTGGCAACTCTCCAGTATTCCACATAGCTGTGGCTGTGTGCCCACCACACTGTATGCACGTGGCCACCAGATTTGGGGCTTCTAGGAGCCACAAAACACGCTCAGCAGCACCCCTTCCCTTTTCCCTGTCTGCCTAAACCACTCTAGCCTGGCAGCTCTTGGACCTCTTGGACGAGGTGACAGGCGAGTAGGCTGATGGGCCAGTTTGTTCCAGCCATCCCCCCACCCCCTGCCCCGGCTGCTCCCACCCAGCGGGACCCATATGCTCGTTCCCCATAGGTTCACCTGCCCTTTTGTGGAGAAGTTCTCCATCGACATTGAGACCTTCTATAAAACCGACGCTGGGGACAACCCCGATGTGTTCAGCCTGTCCCCCGTGGAAAAGAGCCAGCTGACGACAGGTGGGTGGAGGGGAGCCCTGCAGGACTCGTGTGCACTTTCCACCACAGCCCCTCTGGGCTGTGCTTGGTCCCCAGGCCTGGCCAGGTATGGGGCAGGTCAGAGGCCAAGGAGGAGGTGGCGGGGGGGGGGGGGACCTCCTGGACCCCATGCTCCTGACATGCACCCAAAGTCCAGGGGCCTTCCCCACTCAGAGCCCTCCCCTCCTTCCCAGGGGTACATGTGTGTGCTAGGGACACCATGCATTATGCCTGACGGCCACACAAGTGCCATGGTGGTGGTGGGGCTGTGGCACAGGACATGGCCTGTGCTCACTGGCAGTGGGTGGCATCCATTCACCTCCCCTCCAGCTCGTGTTACCATGAGGAAGCAGGCCTCTTATTAAATCTGTTTGTTTGTCTTACAGTACTGGAGATTGAGCTCAGAGACTTCACACTGAGCTACATCCCCACCCATTTTTATTTTTAATTTTTGAGACAGGGTCTTGCTAAGGGACTAAGTTGCCCAGGCTGGGGTTTGAACTTGTGCTCCTCCTGCCCCAACCTCCAGGAAGTTCTGTTTTTTGTTTTGATTTGGGTTTTTTGTTTTTGTTTTTGTTTTTGTTTTTGAGGCAGAATGTGTGTTTCTAGTCCAAGCTGGTTCTGAACTCCCAATGTAACTTGGCTGGCCTCAAACTCATGGTAATATTCCTGCCTCAGCTTCCCAAATGCTGGGATTACAGGCATGTGCTTGGCTAATTTTTATGTGGTACTGGGGAATTGAACCTAGGGTTTGCACATGCGAGGCAAGTACTCTGACTGCTGAGCTGTACCTCCAGCCCAAGATTGGGATTTTCATGTGAAATCTCCTAATTCCTAAATGTTGACAACTAATTAAAAATCTGAGTTAAAAAGTTTTTACACTAGTCCAACAAAGCCCTGTTGTAAGCCAAATTCACCTGTGCTGCCCCCTGTGCCCAGCAACCTGAGGCCACCCTGCAGCCCTCCCAGCTCGAGGCCCATGTATGTCCCTGGCCAGGGTGCCATCCAGGTGCCCAGCTTGATGAGCAATGTTCAGTGTGTACAGCTGTGCCCCATCTCCTGCACCACGCTATCACCCTCCTATAAACATGAAGGTGGTTGCCCAGGGCCCCTCAGTCCTGCACCAGTGCTGCCGGTATGCCCAGGCTCCCAGTCCTCCCATGGCTGGCACCCCACCTATTCTGGAAAGCCTTCCTCACCATTTTCCTGAACCCCTTCTGCCCCCACACTCCCCACAGAGACCCCTTCCACAGCTTTTTTTTCAGCTGACCCCACACTTGCCTGCCCTGCTGCACAGACCATGAGGTGGCAAACAGGAAGCTGTGCACACCTTAAACCCTAAAACTCTAGGAGGCAGAGGCAGAAGGATCACAAGTTTAAGCCTAGCCTGGGCAACTCAGTGAGACCCTGTCTCAAAATAAAAATTTCAAGGGGCTGGAGGAATAGCTCAGCAGTTAGAGTGACTGCCTAGCAAACTCAGTTCCCTAAGTTCAGTTCCCCAGCACCACATAAGCTGGGTGTGGTGCTGCACATATGTAATCCCGGTGTTCTTGAGGCTGAGGCAGGAGGATTGCTGTGAGTCCAAGGCCAGCCTGGGCTACATGGTGAGTTCAGAACCAGTCTGGGCTACAGAGTGAGACTGTGTCCCAAAAACAAAAACAAAAACAAAAACAAAAAACCAAAAAAAAAAAAATCTTCAAGATCAAAAAAGGGCAGGGGATTTAGTGTGAATCCCCTGAGTACAATCCCCAGTGCAGAAAGGAAAGAAAGAGAAACAAATGTTGTACCCAGATCTGATGGTCAGGAAGCCACCCAGAGTCCCATCTTCCCAGTCTCTTTCACATGTCTGGGCCAGAGCCCTTTTTAGCCTTTTAGGACTTGGTGCTTGGTTGGTGGGTGGTGCCTAGGAGGGTGGAGGAGGTTGGGCAGACACGGCCATTTTGGGGTGTCCCTGCAGACATCATCGACATTGTCAGAGACCCCGTGCCCCCCAGCGAGTACAAGACGGAAGAGGACCCCAAGCTGTTCCAGTCTGCCAGGACACACCGGGGTCCCCTGCCTGAGAACTGGATCGAGGAGCACAGACGGCGGCTCCTGCCCATCATGTGTGCCTATAAGCTGTGCAAGGTGGAGTTCCGCTACTGGGGCATGCAGTCCAAGATCGAGAGATTCATCCACGACACGGGTGAGTGCGCCCAGCCTGTGTCATCCACGTCCTTCCTGAAGAGCGACCCTCAGAGCCTGTGCCTGGCCCGGCCCTGGGTGTACCTTGACCTTCATACACGCACTCCAAGCAGATGTGAACATTTCCAGCCTGGCACCTAGCTCATGCCCCTCAGGCTGGCCTTCAGGCCCTGCTCACAACTGTGCCTACCCCCAAGGCAGGCAATTTCGGACAGCAGGCTGGCCCAGACACTGTAGTGTCCCTCACACCTGCCCAGAGCAGGGATTGGGGACCTGGTGGACCAACAGATGTCTGGGGGCTCTACTACAGCAGGCTCCTTTCCTCCCCTGGAGCCCTCAGCCCAGGCAGACCCCCGGGGACCCCATGAGCAAGGGCAGCTTGACTTAGATGGGGCCGATCTGCACTGCTGATAGGACTTGCCATCACAAGGGCGGGCCTGTTTATAGAGGCACGGGTCCAGCACAGGGAACGACCCGGAACACACGCATCCTCCCTACCAGTGGCACAGGTATCGCACCAGACAGCCCTGTGTGGCAGGTGTCTGGCTGGCCATCCTGGGAGAAGGGTGCAGGAGGCTGCCCAGTCCGAGGAGGCAGTGGTGTACAGACAGGGCCTTGCTGGTGTGTGATGGAGTCACCAGCTCATCACAGGGAAGAATCTGTCACATTATCCACAGCTCCCTTTCTAGGTGGCCACTGCGGTGGCCACCTGCAGGCCCTGGGGAAGTGGTAGGAGGAAAAGGAAGACATCCCATCCCATGGGAGGGGATGCATACTGTAGACTGTCTACCCCACAGCAGGGTTCATGGGCCCGCACCAGGCTCCCATCCCCAGGGCTCACAGGCTGCAACCCTTGTCCCATCTCCAGACCCTAGGCAGGGAAGACATGTTATAGGGACAGTGTATAGTCAGGTCTGCCCACCAGCCTGCCCTTTGTTTCTTTGACCTTCTGGTTTAGAATCCATCTGTCTGTCTTTTTCAGCACTGAAGATTGAACCCAGAGCCTTCTCTCTAAGTTACATCCCCAGTCCCTTTTTTAATTTTTTTAAAAAAGGGTTTTTTTGTTTTGTTTTTTTGTTTTTTTGTTTTAAAGACGGAGTCTTGCTCTGTAGATTAGACTGATCCTGAACTCACTATATATACCAGGCTGGACTCAAACTTATCACAACCCTCCTGCCTCAGCCTCCCAAATGCTGGCCTTATAGGCATGCATTGCCATGCCCAGCTTTTTTTTTTTTTTTTTTTTTTTTTTTTTTTGAGACAGGGAGAGTCTCCCTAAATTGCTCAGGTTAAGCTCAAACTTGGAATCCTATCTCAGCCTCCCAGCATGCTGGGATCACAGGCGTGTGCCACCACATGCCTGGCTGCTGTCCCCTACTTTCCAAGATAGAAGCATGTTCTTACCTCACAGGGGATATGAGGATATGGTGGTGGGCCGGAGCTCTTCCGTTTCTGCACTACCAGGAACTGATCGTAGCTGCAGTGTCCTGCCTACTCCTTGGCACTTCTCTAGGGCCAGCGCAGCGTGGGCTCCTGATCTGGGAGCCAGCAGCACTCAGGGACCCGCCCTTGCCCCCACAGCCACGGAGACCAGCTGAAAAATCTCCCCAGCCCCCAGAAGTCAGCTGTCTCCTCAGGATGGAGAATGGCGTGGTCTTCAGCCCCCTGAGCCTTGCTCTCCTCCCTGATAGCCCCAGAGCTGCAGGGCTGGTGTATGACAAGCCCAGGCAGCGAAAAACAAGGCGTCACTCTGAAAGCTGGCACACTCATGTCCTCTGGTTTTTTGTTTTGTTTTCTTAGTCAGGATCTCACTCTATAATCCAGACTGGTCCTGAACTCACTGTGTATCCTAGGCTGACCTCAGGCTCACAGCAATCTTCCTTCCTCAGCCTCCTGAGTGCTGGGATTACAAGCATGCACCACCACGCTCAGTTGATGTGGTGCTGGGGAATCGAACTTGGGGTCTTGAGCTTGCTAGGCAGGCGCTCTAACATCTGTGCTAAGCCCCAGCTGTGGAACACTAACATTCTTACAAGGAGACTCGGTGAGCACACATGAACAGGACTCAGCTCCCCTGTGGCCTTGGCCCAGGTCTTAGCTGTCCCCATGGCTGCCTGACCCCTGACAGGGCACTGTGTCCAAGCCCTACCAGCCTCCCTAAGAGGGCATCTTTCCTCAGTAGCCTCAGGAGGGCAGCCAACAGATTCAGAAAAAGAAACTGAGGCACGTCAGTATGGTATGTTGGGGTTCAAGCGGGCTTCTTTCTGGAAAAGAAGGAAGTATGGTGTTTTCAAACACAGATACCACGCAGATGCAGACCAGTGCCTTCAGGTTGCACCCAAGGGTGGAAATGGGTAACTCAGGGAAGATACACAGAGCACGTGTGAACTTCCACAGCAGCCCAGCCACCCTGTGTGGGAGCATGTGGAAATCACACCCACCCCGGAAGCCAGAACCCCAGCAGCTGGCAAACACAGGACAGGACAGACTCCCAGGGGTGAGGGCCGCGTTGGGTGCCTAGAGGGGCCCCTACCACTGAGACATTCTGTTGCTTCACTGAGTGCTGTGGGCATGACTGTATTATTTCTCAGAAATTTAATGTTTTTTTAAGCAGCTTTCATGAGACATAATTTTACATACTGTGCAGTTTACTTGTAGTGTGAGAGCCATTAAGTCAGCTGTGGGGCCTGAGTTCCCAACAGGACTTGGGGCTTCAGAGTAGCCCACACCCCACAGAGTTCTCCCTTCCCTGGGTCCCAGCTGGCCAAGGCCACCCTACGCTCCTTCGGGTTTTCTATTTCTCATTCCTTCCAGGTACACTGTGGGGTCTTATTTGAAGCTTTCTCTTTCTTTTTGCTACTGGAAATCGAAGCCAGGACTTCTGCCTTGAGCTACCTCCCCAGCCCTTTTTACTTACGTTTTGAGAGAGGTATCCCTTAGGGACCAAGCTCGAGGTCGGCATCCTCTTGCCTCAGTCTCCCGGACTGGTGACCTTCACCTGCTCAGTCTGCCTGTTATATTCTTACCTATCTCCTGGGTATCCTATGTTCTGTCAAAAGTATTTTTTAAGAAAATAGACCAACCCATTTTGAACTTGAATTTGATTTTCCATGGGAATTTCAACAGGAAAAGTAGACCAGGCACTAAAAACAGGAGACTACTTTAGGAAGTCTACTTCCTCCTTCCAGGAGGATCCCCCACAATTAACCTGACTTACTGTGGAGCAGCGGTGAGCCTGTGAGGCCTGAGGGGAGGCAGGCCACTGGTTGTACTGACAGAGAAACAGAGGCCCAGGGAAGCAGCCTTTAGAGCTGCCCTGAGCTGCCTGCCTCTGCCTGCAGGCCTGCGGCGGGTGATGGTGCGGGCCCATCGGCAGGCCTGGTGCTGGCAGGACGAGTGGCATGGGCTGAGCATGGAGAACATCCGGGAGCTGGAGAGAGAGGCGCAGCTCATGCTGTCCCGCAAGATGGCCCAGTTCAATGAGGACGAGGTAGACGCAGAGCTCACCAAGGACCCAGCCACTCAAGACCAGTCATCCGGAGTCCCCCCTGAGCCCAGCAGCAGCAACGGGGAGCCCCTAGTGGGGCGGGGCCTAAAGAAGCAGTGGTCCACGTCCTCCAAGTCATCGCGGTCGTCCAAGCGCGGAGGTGAGCTGAGGGGCTGCCCAGTCTCCGCGCCAGGGTCCCTGCCTTTCAGGACAGGACACCCTCCCTGTCCCCAAGGCAGCTGTGCACTGCTGGGCCCTTCTGGCTCTGCAGGTGGCCTCTTTCCTGGGGACACTGCAGAACAAAGCTGGTTGGGGACAAAGCCCTTCCCAAACTCCAGCCTGGTGAAGCCCAGATCCCAGTTACCACACCTCCCTGCTGTGACCCTCTCACTGGGCTTCCAGGCCCTTCGCCAGCCCCCCGGTGGTCAGTCTGGGGCTTTGCCTTCCAGCCAGCCCTTCCCGGCACAGCATCTCAGAGTGGAGGATGCAGAGCATCGCCAGGGACTCGGACGAGGGCTCAGATGATGAGTTCTTCGACGCCCACGGTAGGCAGGCAGCGCCCTGTGCCACTGGAGGCTTTCTGGGTGAGGGCAGGCGAGAAAGGTGGGATTGCTTACCAGCTGTGCCGTTCCTGCACTGCTGGGATCGGTGCCACCTCAACCAGAAGTCAGGGTGTGCTATAGGCCAGGGAAGGGAAATCTCTCTTGAAATAACACCTATAAGGGTACACAGTCACACTGAGGCATTTTTAATATGCAAATTTATTTCCTTAGAAAGTATAACTTATGGCCAGGTAGCACAGTTCTGTGGTTAGAGCGCTTGCCTAGGAAGTGTGAGGTTCCAGGTTCTACCCACAGCACAACATAATAGCTGGGCATGATGCCACACACCTGTAATCTCAGCACTCAGGAGGCTGAGGCAGGAGGATTGCCATGAGTTCAGGCTGGCCTGGACTACACAGTGAGTTCAGGATCAGCCTGGACTTCAGAGTTAAGACCTTGCCTCAGAAAAAAAGAAATTCCCCAAAGAGTTAAAGTCATCATACAAGAGTGATACATGCATAACCATATTTTTATAGAAGCACAATTTACAACAGCCAAATCAGTAGCCAGTATGTCCATCAACAGGTGAATGGGTAAAGAAGACGTGGTGTATGTACACAATGGAATACTACGCTGCCATTAAGAGAGATAGCTTTGAATCATTTGGGTACATAGAAAGTTTAGGACCAGCATGGACTACAGAGCATAACATTGTCTCAAAAATTTTTTTTGAATCATTTGTAAGAAAATGGCTATAATTTGAGACCATTCTGCTTAGCAAAATGAATCAGACACAGAGATTAAATACCATATGGCTTCTCTTAATACGAGAAACCCAAACCATAAAAAGAGATGGAAGAAAATAAGATCCACTATGGAGAAGGAAAGGGGACACGGGGGAGGCAGGAGGGGGAAAGGGAAGCAAAAATGATCAGGATGCGACATGTAAATTAAGACTGAAAAAAAGGCAGAGCCAGAGTGGAGCCGAGCGCGCAGGGGTGCGGTCCTGAGGAACGGGGCTCGGATGGCCCGGCCCTGCTTAGCCCCTCTCCCCCACAGAGGACCTCTCTGACTCTGAGGAAATGTTCCCCAAGGACATCACTAAGTGGAGCTCCAACGACCTCATGGACAAAATGGAGAGCCCTGAGCCCGAGGACGCACAGGGTATGTGGCTCTGTGAGCTGAGGTAGCCGAGCCCCCTGTCACCCCGTCCTGCACAGTACTGGGTCCCTGGCCACCCACAGGTGACGGTGTGCTTCTGTATTGCAGACAGCCTGTACGGCCAGGGCGGCTCCGAGTTCAGGGTGGCCTCCAGCGTGGAGCAGCTGAACATCATGGAGGTGAGTGCTGGGCCCTGGGGTGGGCAGGGTCCTGGGGTCCTGGGGTCCTGGGGTCCTGGGCCATGGCTCCACCCACTGCCTCACACCCATGACCGGCAGGGGGGCAGCTAGAAAGATGTGTGGGACAGCCTGCCCTTTCCAGTCCTCTCCATGATGTCTTTGGGGGCTAGGGATGGCAGACAGCCCCCGAGGAAGGTGCCACTCGTGGGAAAGTTAAACGAGACACTTGAAAATTCCAGATGAAAAATAAGATCTTCGGCTTGTGCCCAGGCTGTCTGCTGTGCCTGAAGACAGACAGAAGGAAAGGCAGGAAGTCAGAGTCGCCTAGGCAGAGCTGACATGGCCGAGGCCTGCAAGGTGGCCCCAGCGGGCCCTGCAGACTCAGTGTGTCCAATAAAGCTGTTTGTGGAGCATTCTGTCTGCTTTGGGGTTCTTTGCCAGAGCTCTAGGGCCCCTTCCCCTGCCCATGGGCAGTCAGAGCTGTCTGTATCAGGCTGCCTGAGGTGGGGACCGCCCCTCCTCAGGGATTCAGGTTCTCTAGGGAGGCCACAGGAGGAGCAAGCATACTTTTCTTCCCCCCTGGGATTTCCTGCTCAGAGGGCTGAGGTTGAAGCGGCTCTTTCTAGAAGGGGTAGTGGGCAAGGGGGGACTTCCAGTTGTGGCTCATTGGCTGGTCAAAGCAAACAGAGCTCCCCACCACCCCGGCTTCCTGAAGTGCACGTAGCTCTGACTGTCCCTAGCTGAGGGGCCCGAGGAGCCTGAGGCTTGGAATCTGCCTCTGGTGTGCAGCTGGAACCCCGTGTGATTCTGGGGCACTGCTATCCAAAGTCAGACCCCTCTGTGGCAAAAGCTCCCAAACCAGACCCTTCCTCATGGAAGGGAGTGGGTGGACAGGGACACTGAGGACAGAGTCCCAGCTCTCTAGAGCGGCTCACAACCCCTGCAGGCTGTTCCCACAGGGCTCAGGTCAGGATGACTTTCCATCTTGGTCAAGTGTAAGGAGGGCTATGTTTTGGGGTTGCTGGGATCCTTGCGCAATCTCTGCTGCTGGGCCCCACCAGGCAGGTACGTTTAGGGTTCTCAGTATCCGTGGTCCAGCCTGCTGTCCTCAGGTGACTTCACTTCTCTCTGTCACAGGCACAGGCAGGCTGATATCACTGTTTCTTCTACAGCCCTAGGCCTTGATCTTGTTTGGAAACACCCTTATCCAATGAGCCCCATGGTAATTGACTGATCTCCTGCCCGGGGCAGCCAGGGTTGGCGATTTCTGTAAGGGGCAGGTACTTGTTATACCCTGACCTCAGGCCCGTGATGACCTCCCCACAGCCCCTTCTCCCGGTCTCCTGTTCTGGCAGGAGAGTGCTGAGCTTGGGCAGGAGCTCTGGGGTGTAGTGTAAACTGGTGCTGATGTGCCCTGGCGCTCCCCTTTCCACATCACCTTGTCTCTAAAAGGAACAGCCCTGTGCTGCTGCGCACAGTGCACAGCCCCAGGTCTCACTTTGACCCCAGCCTGCGGGAAGGTGGGGTCATGACCCTCACCATCCAGTGAACGAGCCCGTGTGTGCCTCTGCCCAGATAGCTCTGTTCTTGAGGACCTTGGTTTTAGATTCCAGGAATGTCAGAACCTGCAGGCCCAGGGATTAGCAGAGAAGGCCCTGGGTAGGTGGAGGCAGAGCGGCCAGGTCACTGCCTTGACCCCAGCTCTCCTTAGTAACCCCTGTGACTCTGAGCCTAAATAGCCCTGATTATTCAGGCCGAGACCAGACACATGCCTAGAAACAACCCACATGACAGCATGTGCCCAGAGGTCCCCTGAGGTGAAGGCCAGGCTGATCCTGAGCCCAGTGCCCAAAGGATTGGGGTTCATGCTTTTGGTGAAACAGCCCCGCCCTCAGGTCCTCTGTGCCCCATCTCAGTCCTCTTGCTTCTTCGGGCTTTGGTCCCTGCAAGGCTCCATGAGACAGGCAGAGGCAGAGGTGGCTGGCTCCCAGGCCATACAAACTGGGAGCAACTGGGATGAGACAGGCCCTCCTCAGGGCAACGGGGGCCTGGCAAGGCGCTGACGCCCCCTCCCGCCCATGCAGGACGAGGTCAGCCAGCCACTGGCTGTGCCCCCCTCCAAGATCCACGTGCTCCTGTTGGTGCTGCACGGAGGCACCATCCTGGACACGGGTGCCGGGGACCCCAGTTCCAAGCAGGGTGACGCCAACACCATCGCCAACGTGTTTGACACCGTGATGCGTGTGCACTACCCCAGTGCCCTGGGCCACCTCGCCATCCGCCTGGTGCCCTGTCCACCTGTCTGTGCGGACGCCTTCGCCCTTGTGTCCAAGTGAGTGGCAGGTACCCAGGAGGAGGGGCGGGCGGCAGCACGCTGTCCCTCTCTGCCCCTGTGCCCCAGGTGGCAACGTGGCGTGCCACTCAGCCCCTCTCCTCGCCCCCAGCCTCAGCCCCTACAGCCACGACGAGGGCTGTCTATCCAGCAGCCAGGACCACATCCCCCTGGCCGCCCTGCCCCTGCTGGCCACCTCCTCGCCTCAGTACCAGGAGGCAGTTGCCACAGTGATTCAGCGGGCCAACCTGGCTTACGGGGACTTCATCAAGTCCCAAGAGGGTGTGACCTTCAATGGGCAGGTGAGAGGGGGAGGGGACAGGGCAGCCTTGCAGGGTGGGCTGGCCAGCCCACAGCCCTGAGCAGGGTGGACACTCAGGCCCTGGGCCCCTGCCTCCAGGTCTGCCTGATTGGGGACTGCGTTGGGGGCATCCTGGCATTTGATGCCCTGTGCTACAGCAGCCAGCCAGTGTCTGAGAGCCAGAGCAGCAGCCGCCGGGGCAGTGTGGTCAGCATGCAGGTACCGGGCAGGGCACAGGGTGGGGGCCTGCCCCCTCTGACTCCAGGCCACGGAGGAGTCATGTGGCTGCCCTGCCTGCTGCAGGGCACTGAGCCGTCACCTGGTCCCCACATGTCCAGCTGAGCCCCA
This sequence comes from Ctenodactylus gundi, assembly GCA_004027205.1. Classification (NCBI taxonomy): domain Eukaryota; kingdom Metazoa; phylum Chordata; class Mammalia; order Rodentia; family Ctenodactylidae; genus Ctenodactylus; species Ctenodactylus gundi. The sequence continues at coordinate 29,470 of PVKB01000534.1, read as the reverse complement.
TTTACTCCTTCCACTTGCCAAACATCATCCACTGTCCAAGCCCGGGGCTGGGCACCTCCGCGGCAGGAGAGGAGGCTGAGGATGGAGCCGGGGAAGGCGCGAGGCGTGCTAGGCCCTGGGAAGCCAGGGAGTGTGTCTCAGAATTCCCATCAATGTCCCACCAGGAGAAGGACAGGAAGGGCAAGGCCACTGGTGCTGGCCCCCAGAGGCAGCAGGGCATATGCAAGGATTAGGGGAACCGCCGCCAGATGGCTGAGCCCAGGAGGATGAGTGGCTTCACAGGCCCCCATCCAGAGTCTGCCCCACAGGAAGAGGGCTCTGATCCTGAGAGGGGTGATGGGTGGACCCACAGGGAGAGAAGACCAGAGGTCCCACTGCTGCAGAGTGACCAGAGGCCTAGGGAGATCACGAGGTTCAGGGTGGCCATCTGGGCCAGGGATGAAGGCCAGTGGATTTGGCCAGCGGGCTGAGAGGCAGCAGAGGACAAGAGCGGCTTACCTTCTGACTTGGGCATGACGCTTGCAGCTGGGCAGTGGCCAGAGGGGCAGCTCCTGGGGCACCAAAGAGAAGGCTGGGCCAGCGGCCACCCAGCAGTGAGCCTGCCTGGCGCCATTCCAGGATGCTGAGCTGCTGTCCCCGGGCACCCTGGTGAACACAGCACACTGCGCCGGTGGCAGTGGTGGTGGCGGTGGCGGCGGCTCCAGCCTGGAGAACAGTCGGCACCTGAGCCGCAGCAACATTGACATCCCCCGCAGCGATGGCACCGAGGACCCCAGGAGGCAGCTGCCCCGCAAGAGGAGTGACTCGTCCACCTACGAGCTGGATACCATCCAGCAGCACCAGGCCTTCCTGTCCAGGTGGGACCCGGAGACGGGCCTGATGAGGAGACTGCAGGAGGGAGGGATGGGGAAGCCAGGGCACTGTGGCCCCCCACCCCAGTTGCCAGCAGGAGGCTCTGAGGGTGCCCGTCTTGCTGAGGGCTGTGGTCTTGTACACAGCAAGAGGTACAGAGCCACTAGAAACTGGTTGTCTTGAGGGTGAGCATGGGGTATGGCCACTTCTGGGGCAGAAGCTGGAGTATCTTAGAGCTGCCCCAGGGCAGTGGGGAGGGATTACAGCCGGCTGTCACTAGAAGAGCCTCAGCTGGCGCTGGCAGCTGCACTCACAAGACAGCACAAAGGCAAGTCTCCAAGGGGCAATCAGACCCCGCCTGGCCCTCATGAGGCAGAGAAGGACCTGGCATGGCTTCGCTTGTCCCTTTTGCAGCCTCCATGCCAGTGTGCTAAGGACTGAACCTGGCTCTCGCCGCTCAAGCAGCTCCACTATGCTGGACGGCGCTGGGACCCTGGGCAAGTTTGACTTTGAGATCGCCGACCTCTTCCTCTTCGGGTGCCCGCTGGGACTAGTCTTGGCCTTGAGGAAAACTGTCATTCCTGCCTTGGATGGTGAGAACCCTGCAGGACAGGATGGGGTTTCAGTGGGCTACTCCTCGAGGCCATGGTCACATTCCCAGGCTTTCCCATCTCCTTACCTACCAAAGGCTGCTCTTTTCCTCTGCCGTTGGCTAAGCAGCCCAGTTGCTGGACTTAACCCCCACACCAGCTGCTGCATTCTTTCTCCCAGGTAGCCTAGGGGCAGAAGGTATAGGGCAGCCCCAGGATCCTGGCATCAGGGCCTCCCCCAGGGACAGGGACAGGGACAGGGCTCCCCTGCCTTGGTACAGCTTGGAAAGATTCTTACGTCACTTAGTTTACAGTTGGGGAAACTGAGGCTCAGGGAGGCTTAGACATTGGCCAAGAGGAAACAAGCAGTAGGATTAAAATTACAGCCCCATGCCAGGCCCCGTGATGCAAGCTTATAATCCCAGCATCCTGAGGCTGTAGGATCAGAAGTCTGAGCCCAGCCTGGTGATTTAGAGACTTAGTGAGGCCCTGTCTCAAAAGCAAAAATATAGGTAGGCTGGGGATGTAGCTCACTGTGAAGGTCCTGGGCTTCATCCCCAGTAACTAACACGTACACATACACCCCACCCCACCCCACCGGCCCACTCAGCACCCCATGACCCTTCCCTTCCATAAGCCAGTGACTGTGGTCCTGTCAGGAGGGGAGAACCACAGCCTTACCGTGGGGACAGCCTTGAGATCCCATCCATGTGAGCACAGGGCTGGGTGTACAGCTCCGTGGTAGAACACCCCATGCACATCGTCTTAGTCTATAGTCAGGCTGGCCTTGAACTCATTATGTAACCCAGGCTTGGCCTCAAGCTCGTGGCAGGCTCCCTGCCTCAGCCTCCCGAGTGCTGGGATTACAGGTGTGTGCCACCACACACACCTAATCTTTGTGTGGTACTGAGGAATCGAACCCTGTGCATGCCAGACAAGTGCTTAAGCTCTGAGCTATGCCCCCCGCCCCTCAAGTGAGGTATCTGATAGTCACACACCCTAATGTTCAGGTGTTCTAAGGACTCAGCCCAGGGTGAGGAAATGTTTCTGAATCCGAGCAGTGGTGAAGTGACCTTATCAGTGTGCACGTGTGTGATGCCCCCACAAGACGCACTTGCAGCCACAGCAGGGTCGTGCCCGGGGAGGAGCGCCAGGATGCGCTGTGACCACACTCTTGCTCTCAAACAGTTGTTCTCACTGGAGTCAGGACACATTTTTCAACTCAGAAGCAGGCGTGGGGCCACAGCTTGGTGGTGGAGGGCCTGACTTGCACGCAGCCTCTACTCCCAGCGTCACAAAGCAAAAAAGAGTAGTGACCGTATGGAGACCCCAGGGCCTGGCCCGTGGCCGCCTCCTGCCGCAGCTCCCTCTTCACCCCCAGTTTTCCAGCTGCGGCCAGCCTGCCAGCAAGTCTACAACCTCTTCCACCCCGCGGATCCTTCGGCCTCCCGCCTGGAGCCGCTGCTGGAGCGGCGCTTCCATGCCCTTCCACCCTTCAGCATCCCGCGCTATCAGCGCTACCCGCTGGGGGACGGCTCCTCCACGCTGCTGGGTGAGAGGCCCCGGGGAGGGGATGGGCACAGCGCCACCGTTATGCGGGCTGGGGGACACAGGTGGTGCAGAGGCAGGCACGTGGTCCTCAGTGGTCCCTGAGGTGCAAGTTAGGACCTCACAGGGTGCCTTGGGGGCAGGTGGAGACAGGCTCCCCTCCCCAGCAGCTGAGCCTGCAGCCCAGCAGGGATGCAGCCAAGGGCCTCATTGTGTCAGGGGCATTGCGGGGGGGGGGGGGGGGAGCAACATGCAGTGGCCCAGAGTCGGTTGGGGGGATCCCCAGGGCAGCTCCTCCCCCAGCCCCACCTGTGTCCCAGCGTCTTGTTGCATCCTGGTCCTCAAGGAGCCCACGTCCGTGTGGTGTGTGTGCCAGCAGCCACACGAGTGTCTGCTCTTGTCCTCTGTTCTTTCCACCCCTCCAGTCGAGACCATGCAGAGAAACCCCGAGCTGGTCCTGGAGGGCGGCCCCCTGGGCACTCTCCCCCGCGGGGACGGCTTCCTGGAGACCAGTATCCCCGTTCCCGCGCTCACCGGGCAAGATGGGCCCCGCCAGAGCTCGGGCTGTGCTGAGTGTGTGTACCTCCCCTCCGTGGTGACGTCTGCTTGGTTCCTGCCCCCCTGTGGTCCTCACACCTCCTTTGCACCCTCTTTGGCCACTTGGGAATTTGTGGGCCCTTGATGGTGAAGACAGAAACTCAGCAGGAAGGCCTGGGGAGTTACTGTTCATGCCGCCTCTGTGCACACTGTGGGCCCGAGGCTTGGGGACTCAGAGCAACGAAGTCACAGCAGAGCAGGCCAGAGGCGGCAGAGGTTTCTCCAGGTCATGTAGCATGTCTGTGGCAGTCTGAGGGGCTTGTAGGGACAGATACGAGATGGTGAGGCCTCAAGCTAACTCTGCCTGACACCTCACCTAGGACGGTGAAAGGCTGGTAGTCAGTGGGTGCCACCCTTCCCTCCCTGAGCATACGCATACAGATGGCTCTGCGGCTAGGCCCCGTCTCCCTACTTTGGCCTGTGCTCAGCCCAGGCCCAGGGAGCTGGGCCAGAGCCTCTTCACCTGTCCTTGTCCCCAGACAGAAGCATCATGTAGGCTTGATGTGGCCATGTCTGAGGGATGCCTCCTTCTGGGTCTTCATTCAGCCTACACAGGGCATCCAAGGAGCCACCCAGGGTCCCTGTGCTTCTGGGAGCAGCCGCCTGGCCAGACTGGGTCGGGCCCAGAGGCCCCAGTGCTGCTGGGCTGCCAGACATGTGCTATGGATCTATGCATGGGGCCAGAGGGCAGCTGGGAGACCCTCACCTTGCTGCCCACCTTCTGTCTGTGTCTGTGTCTGTCTGTCTGTCCTTTACCCCTACCCTAGCTCTAGGTCCTCTGCTGTCACCGCCAGGCACAGCCATGCCCCTGCCTGCCTCAGCCCAGGCACACGCTAGAGCCAGCATGCAGGCTGCCCCCACTGCTGGGGGCCCAGGGATTAGGCTAGGCCTTCCTAATCTGGACCTCCGTCCCCCTTCACCTGCAGCAGACGCGCTCCAGACCCACAACACAGTCTTCCAAGAGCATGCCGCGCCTTCGTCACCTGGCACAGCCCCCACTGGCCGCGGCTTCCGCAGGGCCAGCGAGATCAGCATTGCCAGCCAGGTGTCGGGCATGGCCGAGAGCTACACCACGTCCAGCATGGCCCAGGGTGAGTGCCGCCTCCAGCACTAGGCCACGGGCATGCTAGAGACAGCCTCCGTGGCAGAGCCACTGGCAAACATGGGCACAGCGCAGTGCTGCTGAATGCCCTGCTACGCAGTACCCAGCACAGCCCCATGGAGGCCACGCCCATGCCAAGGAGTGTCACCCTTGCAGGGCTGGGAGAGCACGGGCTCTATAAGGGGTGGGGCTCTTGCTGAGGGCCGCAGCTGGAAGCAGAGGCCAGAGTGGCTGCTGTGCTGGGCAGGTCCCCTGGTACAGTTAGAGCACCTGCACTGGGTGGGCAGCCGGCTCTCTCCCACATCCTCCTGACCCACGGCAGATGCAGCAGTGTGTTGGTGCCCTCGTAGCTGAGCCACTCCCCTTTTCTTGCTCCTCAGAGGCCCCCTCGCCACTCAGCCACACCCCCAGCGTCAGGCGCCTGTCCCTGCTCGCCCTGCCCCCCCCATCCCCCAGCACCCCTGGCCCCCAGCCCCGGGCCAGGCAGGTGAGCCCCAACCTGGAGAGGGGCCCCTGCCTCCCTGACCTGGATGCTGGAGAAGGTACTCCCACCAATTGGCACCCCCTCTAACCTGGGGTTCTTCACACTCACCAAGCATGTCTGACTCTCTCTGCTCACCTGAACCCTGCTGAGGCCTAACAGGGGGCTGGAGGCTGGGTGGGAGGTCACAGGTTTCCAGGAGGTGGCAGAAGCCCGAGGTGCTGTAGTGAGGCCACACGGGGTCCAGGGAGCTCCTTGGGTCCTCTTACACACAGCTCTCCTGTGGGCAGAGCTCAGCAGACCCTTTAGGGGGTGCCCCCTGCATGCAGCCACCAGGCAGGGCACCCAGCAGGCCATGTCCTCGGGAGAAAGCTGCCCAGCCCAGGGCTGAAGTTCACACCCGGGACTCTCCCCCTGCTGGACCTGGGCAGCACAGGTGCCGCGAGGCCACACCTCTCAAAGCCCTCAGGCCCGGGGGACAGAACAAGAGGGATCCGCAGAGGGCAGTGGCAGGGTCCAGGACAAGGGCTCAGATTTAGTGACAGCACCAAGGACATCTAGTTCTGCCTTCGCTTCCAGGCTTGTCCCCTGGTCCCCATCCACCTGTGGGGATCTTTGACACTGCCAGGGCCACCCTCTGGTCCCTTGGGCTGCCCAAGTGTGATCCTGGCAGTCTCTGCCCACACAGCTGCTTGCTGGTCACTGCCCTGGGAGATGGTCTGCTTTGGCTGCACCTGGAGAGAGGGCTCATCTGGGCTGGACAGGCCTGAGGGGCAGGTGACCCTCTGGGACCACTTCCCAGCTCAGCACAGTCACAGCCCTCTTCCTGCAGTCGCTGCTAAGTGGTGGGGCCAGAAGCGGATCGACTACGCCCTGTACTGCCCGGACGCCCTCACAGCCTTCCCCACAGTGGCCCTGCCCCATCTCTTCCACGCCAGCTACTGGGAGTCCACAGATGTGGTCTCCTTCCTGCTGAGACAGGTATCCTGAGCCTCACTGCCTGGGCCCAGTCAGGCCTCTCAGGAGGGCCCTCAGGAACACTGCAGATAGACAAGGGGAACGTGGGGGCCCTATCCCTCCGTTCCATCAGGACACAGAACAAGCAGGGTGCCTTGGGACTTCGAAAGATATCGGGGAGGGAGGGACACATGGGTAGTCAAAGGATGTATAAGAATGTGGGGGCCAGGAGAGGACGGTAGGCAGTTAGTGTCCCCCAAGCCCTCCCAGGTTCCTGTCACCTGTCCCCCTGCCCCTGGCCGGGCCTTCTCAGAGCCGGCAGCCTGGCTGGAGCCTGCCCCATGGCCTTCCTTGGTCCCCAGGTCATGCGGCATGACAGCTCTAGCATCCTGGAGTTGGACGGAAAGGAGGTGTCTGTGTTTACCCCCTCGCAGCCACGAGAGAAGTGGCAACGCAAGAGGACACACGTGAAGCTGCGGGTGAGGGGTCCTTTGGCACACAGCCCACGGCTGTCATCCCTCTCCGTCGCCACGGGAAGCTCCCACATTTGCGGGGTGAAACCGAGTCTCAGAGAAGCATGATGTTAGCTGATCCTTCGTGTGGGAGGTCAGGACTCAAGAGCCCAGAGAGCAAGGCCAGGCAGTCGGGTAGCTGAGCTAGACAGGAACCTGGGCCACTGGCTCTGAGTCTAAGCTAACCTTCCCCACCAGCCCACAGAAGCCTGAGCTGAGCCCAGGAGACCCCACCACCCTCCTTGTTCCACCCTGACCCATCCCCACTCTCCCTCCCTAGAACGTGACGGCCAACCACCGGATCAATGATGCTGTTGCCAATGAGGATGGCCCGCAGGTTGTAACAGGCCGGTTCATGTATGGGCCCCTGGACATGGTCACCCTGACTGGGGAGAAGGTGAGGACATGGGGACTTCACGTGCAGGGAGTGAGGAGGCTTGGGGGTGGCCGGCTGGTGACGACCTTCCTGGGCCGCAGGTGGACGTGCATATCATGGTGCAGCCGCCCTCAGGGGAGTGGCTGCACCTGGACACCCTGGTGACCAACAGCAGCGGGCGTGTCTCCTACACCATCCCAGAGACGCACCGCCTGGGCGTGGGCGTCTACCCTGTCAAGATGGTGGTCAGGTAGGTATCCTCCTGGGCGGGGGGAGGGCAGGAGGACCCACATCTGGCGGGGAGGTAGGAGGAGAGGCTCCGTTTGGTACTGACATGCTGTCCCTGCTGGCCAGGGGGGACCACACATTTGCTGACAGCTACATCACTGTGCTGCCCAAGGGCACAGAGTTCGTGGTCTTCAGCATTGACGGCTCCTTTGCTGCCAGTGTGTCCATCATGGGCAGCGACCCCAAGGTGCGGGCCGGGGCTGTCGATGTAGTGCGGTGAGTGGCCAAGGCACAGCATGCCCCATCACAAGGTGGGTGGGCTCAGTGGCAGAGGCCCCTGCAGCCCAGTAAGGAGGACTCGATGCCAGGGAGCCTCAGGACCGGAGCCCAACAGTACCACCGATTCATCGGGTGGCGGTGAGCATGTCACTCAAGCTGCTGTCGTTGCTGGCCGGAAGGGGAGGTGGTGGGAACTGGCAGCCAGGGCTCCGTGAGGATCTGGACTGCCGCGATCACTGTCATCCTGCCGTCCTTTGAGTCCAATTCCACAGCCCAGGGGCACTGGCTGGGCAGGAGGCAGGCCCAGAAGGGAGGAGGGGCAGCAGTGGGACACTGGGGCCTGCCCTTGCCCCCAGGCACTGGCAGGACCTGGGCTACCTCATCATCTATGTGACGGGCCGGCCCGACATGCAGAAGCAGCGGGTGGTGGCGTGGCTGGCACAGCACAACTTTCCCCATGGCGTGGTGTCCTTCTGTGATGGCCTGGTGCACGACCCGCTGCGGCACAAGGCCAACTTCTTAAAGCTGCTCATCTCTGAGGTGGGGACCAAGAGGAGGGCTGGACCTGGGTGGGGTGAGGGCAGGAGGGCAGGGCCTGTGCCCACACCTGTCTCACCCACAGCTGCACCTGCGCGTGCACGCGGCCTACGGTTCCACCAAGGACGTGGCAGTCTACAGCTCCATCAGCCTGTCCCCCATGCAGATCTACATTGTGGGCCGGCCCACCAAGAAGCTGCAGCAGCAGTGCCAGGTGAGTGGGCACATTGAGGGGGCTCCGGTGGGGTCAGCTGTGAGCCCCCCACCCCCTGACCACCTGTCCCCTCACTGTCCCTGCAGTTCATCACAGATGGCTACGCAGCCCACCTGGCCCAGCTCAAGTACAATCACCGGGCACGGCCAGCCCGGAACACAGCCACCCGCATGGCCCTGCGCAAGGGCAGCTTTGGCCTACCTGGTCAAGGTGACTTCCTGCGCACCCGGAACCACCTACTCCGCACCATCTCTGCACAGCCCAGTGGGCCCGGCCTCCGGCACGAGCGGACGCAGACCCAGGCGGAGGGCGAGCAGCGGGGCCAGCGCAGCATGAGCATGGCGGCCAGCTGCTGGGGCCGAGCCATGGCTGGCCGGCTGGAGTCAGGGGCAGCCACAGGCTCCAAGTAGGACACCGGAGTAGGCGCTGTGGTCTCCATGGTGCTAGGCTGGGAGGCCTGGCTTGAGCACAGGCATGCAGCTGGGGACAAGCACAGACAGGCCTGGGAACTTGTCCCGGGCCCCTCAGAGGACACGGGCTGTGCCCACAGCCCTCCCAGCCCTGCCTCATGTCCTACGGCCAGAGAGGTCCAAACTGTCATGGAACCTGGCACGACCACAGCCCAGGATGGCAGTAGGACTGGGACATCCCACGTGGTCTGGCCTGGGAGGCACTCAGACATTTCACCCTGCGCTGATCATGCAGCCTCCTGGTGCCGGGTGTGGGCCCGTCCCATCAGCCACCTTGGTCTACTACCCCACACCCACCTCATCTGGTAGCGGCTCCAACAGGGTCCAGCCCACTTCAGGCTGGCTGAAGTTCCTCAGCTGTTAAACCTCACTGGTTCTGCACTGATTCTTGAGAATGGAGACCTATTCCCATCTCCTATGGCTACAGACTCAGTGACATGCATGAACATTCAGCATCTGTTGATTCAGGACCTCTTACTGCACAGAAGGTTCCAGTGTGGCAAATCCTCATGCAAGCAGGAGAGAACGGCCATATTTTCATTTCTGCGGCCCGGCCAGCCAGCCTTGTGGCAGCCCCAGGCGCTTGCCCAGCCATCTAGCTGACCCACCGGGAGCCCCATCCAAGTCACAGGCCTGGTGTCATCTTGAGCCCTGGGCATACGAGGCCAGGGACACCCAGAGCCGGTTCCCCTACAGCTCACCCGGGGCTGGGGCCAAGGCCTGGCCTCCTCTTCCACTCCTTGCCTGCCACTGGTGAAGGCCCTGTGCCCTGGCCGCAGGCTGCCCGCGTTTCTACGCCTTTCTACTTCTCAATCTGGTTTCTATGAGGTTTTTTTAACTGAGCAATTCTTGGCTGCTTCCTTTTCTTAACTTTCAGCACTGAGCGCAGCCCCTGCACATTGGAAACACCCAGCACTGTGACGGAGTCCAGCCTGGTTCTGGGTCCCCTGGGCCCCGCCCCCGGCCCACTCAGCGGGGTGTGGGCTCCTTGCCTCTTTTGACCCTGGTCAATTCTCCTGAATTTCTACTCTGGGGTGGGTGAGGCCCATTCTTAGTTGTTTTTTTTTTTTTATGCCAATTCCGTTTTGATGCCGAATCTAAGAAGCCACAGCTTGCTTTGTTAGCTCAAGGTCAGGCAGCCACTTTCCTTTCTTCCCTGGACAGGGACACACTGTACTGCATGCCCAGCCTCATCTCGGCAGTGGGTCCTGTGCTCGTCCACCGTCCCCAGGTGGCAGAGCCTGTTGGGTCCTGGCCATCTATCCAGCGACAGGGCTCCGTCCAAAAAGCTGCCAACCTGGTTATGGCCTCAGGGCCCTGTGGGCCTGGCTGGGGAGGTGCACAGGTTGACGTTAACTTTTACCATGTATAGATATGTACAGCCAAAGGGTGGTGTAAATGTTCTGAAGAAGTGGCCTATACAGCGGGAAAGCTATTTATTTTGTGCAGAGAAAACGTCTGGAGGGGTGGAACCTTCAGGGTTTATTCATATTTAAGATGTGGCTTTTTGTTGTTGTTTCGGGGTTATGTATAAAGCGACGACTATTTTATGGACCAAGTTTCCATGTAACTGTTGCAGTGACAGTGCAATATCTGGCCCCTCTGCCCCACGAGCAGGAAGTGGCTGGCCCGACAATCACAGCCCCTAGCAGGGCCTCTTTGGCCAAGGCCACCTCCGCTGTTGGCCTGACCTCACCCCATTTCACCTTCACCTCGGTGACCAGCCATCTGGAGAAGCACCTGGAAGCCTCAGAAGCCTGCAATAAAGGCCAGAGGCCTTCTGGCTCGGGGGGCCCTGGGGGGGCCCTGTGGGCAGTGGGCTTGGCCTCTCCCCAGGGGCAGCACCCCACAGTTCCTCACCCCCCGCATGCCCAGCCGCCACCCATGCCAAGGACAACAGCAATAGTCCCCTGGGCCTTTCCGGGGGCCCTTAGCCATAGATGGCGAGACAGCAGCCTCCCTCCAAGTCTCTAGCCAGGTCTGCTTTCTGCCTCCCCTAGAGTCCTTTCAGCACATCGTTCTAAGGAAGCTCCAGTTTTCCCGAAACCAAGAGGGAGGGCAAAGTCCTTTAAAAATACCAAAAATGTTTACAGCATTGGGTACTGAGCTGCAGGGCTCAGGCCTGACCAGTCGTAACCAAAGGGTGAAGCAGACTTTGCTGACTGCCACCCCACCCCAAGCCTACTAGAATAGAAGCCTTAGTCCATTCCCACCCCACCCCAAGCCCCAGGACCGAGTCTTGGCCCGGCCACCCAGCTCTGACCACCTTCCGCCTCTTCAATTTCTGAAGAGGGATTCAGCAGAGACCCTGTGCCCTGCTGACTAGGTCTGAGCTCTCAGCCCCTCTGTCTGTCCTTGTGCTGTCTGTCTCTCTGGGCCATATGGGAACAGTGTCCTGCCTCCCCACCCCCGTGCTGTCCCTGCGTCATCGGGTCTGTGTGCTCTGTGTACGCGTCGCTGTCTGTCACAAAATTAAAGGAGCAGGCAGGCGCCCTTCTGGTCTCTTTACTGCGACAGCGCCCACGGGGACGGGTGGGGCAGGGCCCATCCTGGTGCGGCAGCTGTGGCGGGCACTGGCGTAGGCTGACGGGCCTTTCCCAGGCACAGGCACAGGCACAGGAGGCCCTGCTGGCCTCTCCAATGTATTGAGCACACGAGTCCAGGCACCTCTTGTGATCTGCAGAGCACACAGAACCCTGGAAGTTGTCATTCTCCAAGCCTGAGTGTGTCCGGTTTACAGCCAAGACTCAGTATGGAACGCAGCCTGGACTGGCTGGGGTCAGTACAAGCTGACTGAGGAAAAGCCAGATAGAGTGGAGGGGCTTGCCTGTGCTCAGCATCCTAGGGGACACCCCAGCTTTCCCTGGAGCTTCTAGAGTCCATTATTCCTTGGAAGGTGAACAGCACCCTCCCCAGCCCTCGGTGAAAAACGCAGTGACACAACACAGCAAGTTGTGGCCAGGCAACATTTAATACCATGACACGGACTCTTCCCGACACGGGCTCACGGAGGCCAGGGAGCCTCCACAGGAGCAGGGGCAAACAGCACTCGCTACCTTGTATCCCAAGACCACCTCCAGGCCACACCACCAGCAATGTCCATGAGTCTGGCCAGTGGCAGCCCTCAGGGAAGAAGCCCAGCTCGCACCTGGAAGGCCAGGCCATCCCCTCGAGTGGCTTGCTAACAAGGAAAACACATGGGGGGGGGGGGGATCAGAAACTATGGAGGGGCAGGGACACGCCTGGGTTTGACTGTTCAGGAGTGCAAGACCAGCCCGAATTGCAGAGCAAGACTGTCCCCAAAATGAAAGGAGAGAAGAAACAAGGAGGAGGGAAGACCCCAGGCCAGGGGCTGACACCAACCTTATTGATCTCTCTGTGTCGTTCTTTGGTTACAATTTCCTCTAGGACCTCACCATCTCCCTTAATGAGCCTGTGGGCAAAAGGGTCCACTCAGCAAGGACCGAGCTGAGCCCTAATGTCTGCGCAACAGAACACCTGGCAGAGGGACCCACAGCCAGGCCACCATCCCGACGGAGGGAGCCGGGGCCTGGGCACTGTCCCGCGGGGACCCGGCGAGGCTCTGCCCTGCCAGCCTGCACCCTCAAGGCCCCTCAGCACCTGCGACTGCACGCGCGGGCAAGGGGGAGGTCCCCGGTACCCCCAAGCTGCACCGTGAGGGGCCTGCCCGCGCCCCGCGCTCCTACCTGGTTCGTCCTGTCTCCGGGTCCACCACCTTGCGGATGACGCTCTGCCGGGCATCCCACTCCTCCTTGGTCATAGGCTTCATGGCCTGGATGCGGGACTTCTGCTCGTCGGTCAGGGCTGGAAGGGGACACGGGAGGAGGTGGGGGCGGGCCCGGCGAGGGGCGCTCTCCCTCCCGCTCAGCGGGGCCGGTACCTGGGCCCCCAGCTTCCTCTCCGGCGGAGCGGTGCCACTGGTCCAGCGAGGGTCCGGGCGGAGCCTCGCCCTGCCGCACCTCCGCCTTCTCCTTGCTTTTCTTCTTCAACTTCTTCTTCTTCTTTTTCTTTTTCTTCTTCCTCTTCCTGTCCTTGTGCTTGCCCCGCTTCTTCCGACCATCGCGGGAGCAAGAGGAGGGCGAGGCCGAGCTGGCGGAGCTGGAAGGAGAGGAGGAGGCTCTGGACCGCGGTCTCCTCCGGGCCTGGTGCGCGCTTCTCTCTGTGGTGCAGGGGGAGGTGGGGCTGGAAGGCCGGGAGGGCAGGCAGGAAACCTCTGCCCCGCTCGGGCCTGCAGCGGGGCGACCCTCCCGGCGGCACCCGGCAGCGCCGGGGCTCCGGAGGTCACCGGGCCGCGCCTCAGCCCGACAGGCCGGCTCGGGCGCGCCCGCCGTCCACGCTCGGGCCGTCGGCTGCACGCTCCGCACTGGTCTTCTCGCCGCTCCCGGCGGGACGTGCCACACCCCCTGCCCTCCCCGCGCGGGGTCCTCACCCTCCGCCCGGCGCCCGTGGGAGCCGGAAGCGGCGCCGTTTCTCGAGCCGTCCTTGCCGCTCTTCTTCCTTCTTTTCTCCGAGCCCCGTCCGCGGGACCGGCTGCGACTTCTCGAGCGCTTGCGGGAGCCGACGTGAGACATAGCGCGGCGGCTGGAAACGGGGAGGCCCGAGCTTACGCCGCGGCTCCCCGCGGGCCGGGCGCTGGCGGACGGCTCCGGTGGCGCCCGGGACCCAGCCCCGCACAGGAGACCCGCCCGGAGGACCCCGACTTCGCCGCCGACCCGAGCTGCGGCCCCTTTAAGCGTCCGCCCCGCCCAGACGCCCCGCGCCTGCGCACCCGCCGGAGCCGCCGGGCACGGGTAGCTCTCCTCAAGCGCGAGGGTCGTCCTGAGTCTCGTCGGGCGCGCTCGCGATGCCCACGCCTGCGCCCTGTGCGTCGTGGCCGCCGCCGCCGCCTCAAGAAGGGCCCTGAGGCTGCGCGGGCCTCACCTCAGCCGCCCATCGGAGCCCTAGTCAGCCCATAACCTGCCTTCGCCTGAAGCCGCGGCAGCGCGGTGGCCAGCGGGCCACTTCCGGCCTGGGGCGGGTGCCGGAAGATGGTCCGGCTGGAAAGCCAGGAGCGGCCCCGCGCGTTCCGTTGCTGGTGCGCCCACCTGTTGCAGAGGCGAGCTGAGGATGCCGGCCCGCGCCTCCAGGTGTGCGGGACCCAGCCCCGCCCGAAACGCGGCGCGGGACGAGTCGGCCCACGAACTCTGTCCCTCCACGCCGGAGGCGACCCTCCACGCGCCGCTCTCCCGCGGCTTGCCTGCGGGCGGGCCACGCCACCAGCCGCGAGTTGCAGGGTGAGCCGCCTTCACTTTCGCCGTCTCGCGGCGGTAGGGGCCGCACACTCGCGTATCCGCAGGGCTCGGGGCGGGAGTGCAGCCCGGGATTTCCGCCTCTTGCCCTCTCGGGAAGCCCGAACTCAGGACTGCAGCACGGAAATACCCCGGTCTTCGAACGCCCAACCCCGGTGCAGACGGCGCCTCCCCGCGTCGGAGCCTCTCGGCTGTACGCGAGTCATCACCGTAGCGACAAACAGGCTGCTGCTTCAGAGCGCTTTATGAGGCCAACTCGTTCCGTTTCCCCAGGGCCCCGAGGTGTCCCGTGCCGGACTCTGGGTGGCCCCGCTCTCCACCCTCGGGTTGAGCTCCCACACCCAGCCGTAGAGAAGCTGCAGGTGGCCACCGCCCGTCCTTCCACACTGTCCGCTGGACTTGCATGTCTGGGAAGACCTGTTGCCTGTCCCAGCCTGGAGCCTCCTGACCAGGGCCACCAGCCAGCAGTGTAAGCGTGAGACCAGGCCGTGTGAAACCGCATTGTCACTGGGCTGCTTCCCCTGGTTTCGTTCCTGGACGCTGGCATCAGCCCTGCTTCCAGCAGCACGCGCTAAGCCGGCTGGTCTGCAGAATGAATGACCCCGCGAGGACTTCTGTGGCTGCCAGGAGTTTATTCCCGCCCCTCCCAGCCCCTTGCAGAGCCCTCACCTGCCACACCGCCCACCCCAGCTGCTCGGCCGGGCAGTCAGGTGAGCGCACACACATCCACAGTGGTGGGCTCCTCCCGCGTGAAGCCATCGCCAAAGCCCTCGTCGTCCACCAAGTCTGGCTTCTGGCAGCACATGGGACAAAGGCGGTTGCGCACAGCAGAGGCTCGGAGCCATATGACGAGGTTCCAGCGCTCACCAACGCCCAGCGGCCGGGCCCCGTGCAGCTGGCCACCGCGGTGCAGGACCCCCTGAGCCACCACATGTTCCACCTCCAAGGGCTCCGTCAGGGCGGCGGGTGCCTGTAAGCGGCAGGGCTCAGGCCTGGGGACTCAGGGCCACTCCCAGCCCTGCCTCTGGTACTCACCTGGAAGAGGCCCCCAAAGTACAGGGCACCCCCTGTGAAGGCCTTGCCCAGGGCCACGTTGAGGGTGAGCTCTGCGTTGTCATAATGGCAGCCCAGCTCACGGTCCTGCTCTGGGGCGTACTTGACCACAAAGGCGCGGTGGCTGTCCAGCCAGCCCCCCCCACAGTCTGGGTACAGCAGGGCCGTCAGTGGCTGCAGGAACCGCTCCCGCAGCGGCGTCACCAGCGGCTCATCCAGGCCTAGCTCATGCAGCAGCACCTGGGAGGGGTCCCTGGCGTCAGCAGGAAGCCTGCTGGGCCGTGGCTCCCTAAGGACTCCGCTGAGGCCCACCTTGCCGGCCACCCTGCCTCGAGGATGGGGCAGGCATCTCGCATCCCCACCCAGCCACCCCCAGGCCTCAGGCTCCCAGAGCCGGACTGCACCCACCCCATAGTTGTTCATGGTGTTGGGCCTTCCCTTGGGCATGTCCGACAGCTCGAAGTGCTCCAGCTCCTCTAGCAGGGCCTGGCAGAATGGCGCCGTGAACACAGGCACCCGGTAGATCCGCTTCTCCTCTGTGGAAAGAGGGATGGCAGGCTGGGGGCTCCAGTGGGGTCCCCCAGGCCTGAGTTAGTCTCCCCGTAAGCTGACTTGTAGTTTCACAACTCCTGGCCTTAGCTGGCTCATCAATACAATGGGGACAGTACAGGCCTTCACCTCATTTCAGGGCTCCTGCCCTGGTCCTGGGGGTGCAGGGGGGGGGGGTCCCAATGGCCCTTTTAGCTCCTGCTGGTTTGGTTTTTGACAGCAGAGATGACATCTGGAGGGAACACTCCTGTGCCTGCATATCTCTGGCTGCCACCCTAAGTCCTGTCAGGTGACAGGGATAAGGCCTCACCTGACACTATCTCCAGCCGCTGGAGAAGGCCCTCTAGATCTGCGCCTGGGGACGCACTGTACTTAGCTGCGGCCAGGAATTCCGGGGCCAGAGCTGCATCCTAGGGAGGGGCACACCGGCGGTGGGGAGCCCGACCCCAGGCCGGATGCTCCCACCTCCTTCCAGTAAGCAGCATCCAGTGCCCTGCCTGGTACCTGCAGCGAGGTGTAGACATCGGGCCGTGCGGGGTGGTAGGAGCGTGCGATGAGGGCTTTCCTGGCAGCCGACTCCTGCCCCAGCTTACACCGGCGCTCCACCTCCTGCTCAAGCTGGGGTGGCACAGGGCTCCGTTACCAAGCAGGGCCTCCCAGTACCCTGAAGTCTTTGCACGGATGCAGAGACGGAGACCCAGGAAGGCCAGAGTGCAGCCCAGCTTGGAAGCCAAGTCTCCCTACATGCTTTTTTTTTTTTTTTAAGTTCCGGGGATTGAACCAAGGCCATCACACAGCTGCGTCCCCCGCCCACCTGCTTACTTCCTTTCTGTTTCTGAGGCAGGGCTCACCTAGTTGGCCAGGCCCAGCTCAGAATTGTGGTCCTCCTGCCTCAGCCTCCCAGAGTGCTGAATTAGAGGTAGGTGCCACCACACCCATCAGGAGACTTCTATAACTGAGGGGACTCATCCCACTTGAGACTGCTTCAGCGAGACGGGAGCCCTGGCTGCCCGTCCGGTGGGCCCGGGCCTGC
This sequence comes from Ctenodactylus gundi, assembly GCA_004027205.1. Taxonomy (NCBI): domain Eukaryota; kingdom Metazoa; phylum Chordata; class Mammalia; order Rodentia; family Ctenodactylidae; genus Ctenodactylus; species Ctenodactylus gundi. Next base: position 12,783 of record PVKB01000534.1, on the reverse strand, counting down.
GTTCAGAGGCCGTGAGAAGCTCTCAGGACAGGCCCACCACTGACTGATCCCTGAGTGGGGAAACAGTGGGAGAAGAGGGCTTAAGAGCCCAGGGGCCTGGCAGCACTCCGTGGAAGCTCGTCACGTACTCTAAGACCCTGGGCGAGCAGGCGCCTTCCAGGAGCCCTCGGTTTCTCATCCCAACACGGGGGTGATGGCTGCACCGGTCTCACCGACCTTAGGTTCAGGACAGAGATCACGAGCGTTTCTCTGCTTCTCTCTTGTGCCAGGAGTGGGAGCGGGGAAGGGGAGCTCCTCAGGGATTTGAGGCTGGGAGACCCCTGGGTCCCCTGGATCCAGACGAAGGGCCGAGTGGGGGAGGAGGGGCAGGGGAGTGTTACCTCGGCCAGGAGCTGCTGGAAGTCCTTGTCGCTGACGCAGCCCCGGCTGCGCAAGATCTGCAAGCAGATAAGTGGGGGCATGTCTGTGTGCGTCGGGTCGCTCTGCCCCTCCTGGCGACCCCTGACTCTGGAGATGCTATCAAGCCCCCCTGCGATGAGACACCCGAGGCGCCGGGAGCGCCACTCACAGGGCCGTAGTCCCGGCGCAGCTGCCGCTCGTCCCGGAAACGCAGGTGCAGCCCGTAGCGCGCCACGTACAAGTTCTGCGAGCAGAAGCAGGCACAGCGACAGAATCCACGCGGGGCCCTGGCGGTTGCCATGGTGACGCGCCGCTCCTGCGCCCGGTCCGCTTTCGGGCGCGTCCCCAGCCGAGGAGGTGGGGGGCCTCAAGCCAAGGGGTCGTCCTGAATTTTTAAGAGTAAAAGGGGTTTTTGATGTAGTTCCGCGGCTGAAGCACTTGCCCAGCAACCATGCGGCTCTGGGTTCGATTTCCCCGCACCATATAAGCTGAGCGTGGTGACGCACGCCTGTAGTCCCGGCACTGGGGAGGCTGAGGCAGGAGGATTGCTGTGAGTTCAAGGCTATTTTTTTAAAAAGTGCGTGGGGGGGGGTGAATGTCTTCGGGGCCCACACGCTCTGCCCTAGGATTTCAGCCTATTTCACGGCTCCACCTGGCCGGCAGAAGTGCGTCGCCACACCCTTAATAAGCAGCAGAAGGGGGCCGCACGCCCGCGAAGCCGTTCGCTTAAGCGCCGTGCCGAGGTCCGCCCGGTTCCCACCGGCGCCGCGCGTCTCCGCTCAGGATCAGCGTTTCCCCGGCCAGGTCCCTTCCCCAGGCCGCGGCCCAACCGACCCGGCGCCGCGCCCCCGACGGTGTCTCCGCGGAAACGCTCCGGCCGGCGCGACTTCCGGCGGCGGTCCCAGCCCGGCCGCTGTGGGCGGGAGCTGGGCGCGGCCGGACGGCGGCCACGCCTCACGTCGGGACGCGGCTCCAGCTCGGCCTCCGGAGAGATAGGTACGCCGGTGTCTTCCCGGCGCGCGTCCCACCCTCCGTGGCCCGTCGGGTCCTTGTCCCGAGCGCCAGCGGGCGAAGCCGAAGCCTCACGCTCGGGGAGAAGCGGGGCGCCCAGTGGGGAACCCGCGACCCGAGTTCCCGCCGTGTGGACTTCGGCCCCCAGCCCTGCGCGGCACGCGCGTCCCCGCGGCGCCCCGCCGTCCCCCGCCCTCCGCCCGCGGGATCCCGGTCCCCGACCCCGGGGACCAGAGAGGGCCCAGGCCTAATCTCAAGCCGACTGGGTCCCGCCGGCAGTGAGGCGCCCCCGGCCGCTTCTGCCGCGTGAAGTATGGCCGCGGGAGCGTGGGCAGCGAGCACCGACTGGGTCTCCCAAGACAACAGAAATTTATAGAATGTCGTGATTCTGGTGGCCGGAAGTTCAAAGTCAGGGTGCCAAGGCCCAGATGCTGCCTGCGTCTCTGTAGAGGCTGTGGGCTTTTTTCAGCTTGACCTTGGGATCCTCCTGCCTCAGCCTCCCACAGTGCTGGGATGATAGGTGTGTGTGCCTCCCCACGGGCTTGGCGACCGGCTGCCCCGTGCCTCTCCTCCTGTGTGCCTTATTTGGTAGCGTCAGGCAGGGTCCCCTCAGACAAAGATAATCTCGCTTCAAGATGATTGGCTTGATCATATCTGCGCTTTTTTCTAAGGTCGACATCACAGGCTCCGAGAATTAGGTCGTGTATTTATTTGGGGGGTGGGGGGAGCGTGTACATATCACTGCCCCGCAGCTCTGAATCGTGGAAGGCACCCTGCTTCCCGTGCTGGGAAGACCAGCCGGGAGATGAGAGGGTGAGATGCTGGAGGTGGCCAGTCCCGAGAGGGTGGCAAGGGGGGGCTCCCCAGGGGCTGACGGTCAGCGGGGGTCTGACTGCTGCAGCAAGTTCTGGCAAGAAAGGGTCCTACCCAAGGAACCTGAAAGTGCAAAGGCCCTGTGGTGAGAATCATTTTGGCAGAATGAAGGCCTGTGTTCCAGCACTGTGGGAGACACTGAGGCAGGAGGATGGCAAATTCGAGCCCAGCCTGGGCATTGTAGCAAAACCCTATCTCTAAATAAAAAAAATAAAGAGGCTGGGATGTAGTTCAGGGCTTGTGGGTTCAACTCCCCAAACCGGAGAGAAAACTCAGCAAAGTGTACACGGAGCTAAGAGATAAGAAATGAGCCGCGGTGGTACTGGGGCCAAATTATTGTGCGTAGAAAGCACAGCTGATGTTTGGATTTTACTCCATGTGCAGAGGAAATCTGTTTAATCATGGCAAACACTGAGGAAAACAGCAGTCAGAGAGGTGGTCTGGCCCACCTAAGGTGCTGGTCATAAATGATACCATCTGGCGTTGAGCCCAGGTCTCATTCTACTGGGGTCCTGAGAGGCCAGCCAGGTCTACTTAGGTGGCCCCTCTCCTCAAATGCAGGGTTCCTGGGCCACGGGCTCCAGAGGAGAACTGGGTGAGGTCTGGTCCTTCTGAAGGAGCCTTCGCCCCAGCCAGGGCTGCCCAGCCAAGAAGCTGTTTAAAGTTTTACACTTGTCTTGATGGTCTGGTGATAGGGAAGAGCGCTGCTCTCCCTCAAGGGATCTCTGTCTGCAGCTCGCTTTCATCCTCGCTTTCATCCACCAACCGCCTGTGTCGCCCAGGAGGCCCAGGGTGGGCCGAGTCCCCAACCAGGCTGGACGAGCCATCCCGTCACCCCACCCTGCCTCGGCTTCATCCAGCTGAGTCGTCCTCTTTGCAGCAGCTTGCAAGGCGAGCATGTAGCCAGGCCACCCCCAAGAGTCCTTCCTCCCATAGACAGTATCCCCGCCTCAGCCTGGGCTCAGTCCCTAAAAGGACAGCAGCAAGAAGAGTTAACTAATTAATTTTGTGGTGCTAGTGCTGGAGCCTAGGGCCTTCCACTGAGCTACATCCCAGCCCTTTTTTATTTTTACTTTGAGACAGGGTCTCAACAAATTGCTAAATTACCCAGGCTGGACTTGAAATTATCTTCCTGCCTCAGCCCCCCACGGTGCTGGGATTATAGGAACATACCACTGCATCTGGCTATATACAGTCTCTTTCTTCCTATATACAGTCTCTTTCTTTCATTCTCTTCCTTCCTTCCTTTCTTTATTGAGACAAGGTCTTGCTCCATAGTGTAGGCTGCTCCTGGACTCACCATGTAGCCCAGGCAGGTGTTGGAGTCAGGATAATCCTCCTGCCTCCGCCTCCGCAAGGCTAGGATTACAGGCATGCACCACCATGCCCAGCTTTATGTGGTGCTGTTGAATGGAACTCAGAATATTATCCTTGGAAGGCAAGTGCTTTAACTACTGTGCCATTCCTCCAGCCCCATAGTTTTGCATTTTATATTAAAGCTTGTGACCTATTTAGAGTTACTTTTTTGAAGGATTTAAGGTCTGTGTAGACCGACTTTTTGCACTTGATGTTTAATTGTTCTGGTAACTTTTGTTGAAAAGACATTATACTCACCTGTGTTTCTTGTTTGGTTGGTTGGTTAATTTGGTTTGGTTTTGGGTTTTTTGTTGTTGTTGGGTTTTTTGTTTTTGTTTTTGTTTTTGTTTTGAGACAGGGTCTCACTCTGTAGTCCAGGCTGGCCCTGAACTCACTATGGAGCTCAGGCTGACCTTGAACTAATGGAAGCCCTCCTGCCTCAGCCTCCCAAGTACTGGGATTACAGGCATGCACCATCATACCTAGTTTACATATGCTGGAAAATCAAACCCAGGGCCTTGTGCTTGCTTGGCAAGCACCCTAACCACTGTGCTATTCCTCCAGCCCCCTCTTACTGTTGACTAGGGTAGCTTTGTCCTAAGTCTTTATATCAAAGAATATTTGTCTCCCAGCTTGATTCTTTCAGTATTCTGTGGGCTCTTCTAGGTCTTTTCTGCAAAAATCTCAGAATCATTGGTCAAAAATGACACTATAATCTGTTAAGATTTTTATTGAGATTGCGTGGACACTCCAGATCAAGGCGAAACGAGCTTGCCTTGACGGTGCAGAATCTTCTGTCCTGAGTGTGGCTGGCTCTCCGTTTATTTCATTCTTTCTTATTTCTTCCATGAGAGTTCCGTGCCTTTTCTCGTGTGGATCTTACGCACACTTGGATTCACCCCTGAGGATCTCATTTTGGGAGATGGTAATATATATGGAATTGTTTTAAATTTCAAATTCCATCTGCTCATTAATTCCCCCAGGCCCCTCCATTTAGTGCTGTGCACCCACTTCGCTCTAAGCCCCGATCCCTACTGTGTGAATGTCAAGGGATTTTTTGTTTTGTTTTTGTGGGACAGGGTCTCACTCTGTAGCCCACGCTGGCCTTAAACTCACAGCAGTCCTCCTGCCTCGGCCTCCCAATTGCTGGGATTACAGGCGTGCGCCACTACTCCCAGTTTACGTGGTGATGGTGGGTTGAACTCAGGACCTAGTGCTTATAGGGCAAGCACTCTTAACCCCCGGGCTATTCCTACACTCTGTGCTTTTGTTTTTGTTATTGGAGACTAAGTTGCTGTTGTGGTTTGGGTCTGGAATGTCCCCGAAAGCGTCCGTATTTAAGTGCATGGCACCCATGTGCTGGTAGGAGGTGAGGCCTGGACCGGAGGGGTGGGTTACAGCTGTGTGGCAGAGGACAGGAACCATGTGTGGCCCGGAAGGGTGGAAACCCCACCCCAGCTTCCTCTAGCAGCCCCTGTGATGCTGTGAGCAGCTGCTCTCGGCCAGACCCTTCCTGCCCCTGACAGTCTCCCAGGGGTTGACAGAGCCCTCCTGAAACTGTGAGGCAGGCCGAGCTTCCCTCCTTTAACTTGTTCTGTCCTGGCAGGGATGAAGTAACTGAAGCAGCTGCTGAGTTGCTGAGAGATGAGCATAAACTCGCCACACTCCCGCATGCGCCTCCGAGGCTGCAGAGATGGGCCTGCCCCACAGACACACAGACACAGGTGTCTCCTTTCTCCATCGGCTTCATAGACGCCTGCCTCATACGCTGTCTCTGAGCCCATTCAGAGATGAGCATGTGTCACTAGTCACCCCGCAGCAGCTCCTGGTCACGGCGTACCTGAACCAGGCTCTGTGACCACGCAGGGGAAGGGGTCAAGCTGCTGGACCACACGGGGAGGGGTGGGGAGAGGCTGTTGGGCAGGTGGTCACACTGCCCTGCACACCTGGGCTCACCCTTGTTCCTTCACCAGGCCCCACGATGCTCATAGCTCCTTCCAGGCGACTCACATTGAGACTCGCCTCACCTACCTTACCAGGTTCTCATCTTAGCGCTGTTCCAGGACCCAGGGCTCAGCGGCAGGCTGGGTATAGCTGGGAATGGTTGTGCACACCTGTAATCCCAGCAGGCTAGGAGGCCGAGGCAAGAGGACTGCAAGTTTAAGCCTCGCATGGCCATTTATTGACATAGGAAGAGCCTGTCTTTAAAAAAAAAAAAAGTGGGCTGGAGGGATGGCATAGCAGTGAAAGCACTGGCTTGCAAGCACAAGGCCCTGAGTTGACTCCCAGCACCACATAAGCTAGGCTTGGTGGTGCAGGCCTATAGTCCCAGCATTCGGGAAGCAGAGGCAGGAGGATTGCTGTGAATTCAAGACCAGCCTGGACTACAGAGTGAGACTGTGCCTCAAAAAATTAAATTTTAAAATGAAAAAGCATTGTAGATGTAGCTCAGTGTGAAGGGCCTGGGTACCCAAGAAGAGAGGCAGGTGGGCTGTTGTCATGTGCAGGGGCCACAATGACCAAGTTTCAGGAAGCCTGTCCTTGGCAGAGGGGTATGGGAGATGGACAACTGGCAGACTGGTGAGCCAGGAAGCAAGGCTCCTGTGGAAAACAGCGTGGGACTAGGCTGATACACATCTCAGCTTCCTGTTTCTGACAGGCCTCGATGGCATTTTGCAGTGCTGTAAGGAGCATAAAAATTCAGAGTCATCTCATCTTTCCTAAAATGAATCCCTGTTCCTCCTTCCCTAATGCCTGTCACATGCCTGTGGTTGTCCTCACAAGCCTTGTCACCTTTCTCCTTCATGGTGCCCCAGGGCATAGGTATCTTTATTATGCCATCTGTCTGACTAGGTAACAAACTCAGAGAGGCAAAGTCTCCCGCCAAGGTCACACAGCAAAAAAGGGTAGAGCTGGATGTGGGCCCAACTGTGAGTCGCTTGACCTTTTTGAATAACCATCCAAGCTACTCCTTGGGTACAGTTATAGCTGGTCATGGTGGCACAAGCCTGCAACCCCAGCAGTCTGGGAGGCTGAGGCAGGAAGATGGCAAGTTCAAGCTCAGTCTGGTCAACTAAGTGACCTACTGAGACCCAATCTCAAAATAAAAATTAAAAACAGGACTGGGGCATAGCTCATAGTGAGAGCCCTGGGTTCAGCCTCTTTCCCCCATACAGTTATATACTTGCCTTTGTATTTTCCTGTACAAGCAGAAACGTGGCCCAGTAGATTTAGGAGGTCGCTTCCTACCTTTGCAGAACTTCTGGTCATGTGTGCATCTTTTGCCCGCTACAGAATGTTCTGCTGCAGGGATGTTCTCTAATTATCTCACCAGGTCCCTATGGAAGGACATTTAGGTTAGTCCAGATGATCGCTCCAATAGAAACTATCTTGGAGCTTGTATCTTAGCTCCTTTCAACAAGTCTATCTGTATAAAAATTCCTAGCATGTTAAAATAAAAGTGTTTCGAATTTGCCAAGATCTCCCCCACTTCCCCAAGAAGCTGTCCCATGCAAGTAGTAGAGGCTGGTTAAATTCACAGGGCAAGCTGGGCATGGTGGCACACATCTTTTATCCCAGCCCTCTGGGAGGCTGAGGCAGGAGGATTCCAAGTTCAAACCCAGCTTGGGCAATTTAGTGAGACCCTACCTCAAAATAATAAATTAAAAAAATAGCTGAGGATGTAGATTACTGTTAACACTCTGGATTTAATACCCAGTACCATAATCAACCAATCCCCTAAGCCTCTACCTGAGGCTGGGCAAACGTGGGAAGATCTAGCCCGGTCTGATGCCCCTCTGGCCCTTGAGTCCCCCTCTCCCCCCCCCCCCACTTCCTGCTGTTCCCTCCAGTGGCCTGCTAGTTTCCACCTCAGAACCTTTGAACTTGAAGTGGCCTTAGCCTAGCCACTCTTCCCCTGCAATTCCCTGAGGCTCAGACAGGCCTTCCCATCACCTCACTGAATTTTATTTCCGTGATGGCCCTTATCAGTGAAATCGTTGTGGGCATGTTCTGCGTCCCTGCCCACCGAGGCCAGAAGTTCTGCGCTCTGTCTGCTCAGCTGGGTCCCCAGCAGTCACACAGCACAGTATGCTGCTGCCTCCCCAGTGACCCTGTCACACCCTGTCCCCTTCTGAGACACACGGTGTACTAAGAGATGTGCTGTCTGACCCCACACAGTGGGCCGTCAGCTCCACCAGGGCAGGGATCTCATTTGGCATTTGGCTCATGCATCTCGAGTACTGGCTTTTGTCCTTGTTTTTTTGTTTGTTTGTTTGTTTTGTTTTGTTTTGTTTTAAACGAAGTCTTGCTCTGTAGTCTACTGTGGCTCTGAATTCACTAGGTAGTCCAGGCTAGCCCAGAACTCAGTGCAGTCGTTTTGCCTGAGTCTCCAGAATGCTGGCATTACAGGCATGTGCCTCCATGCCCAGATTAGGTGGTGCTGGAGAATTGGACATGGGCCTTCTGCTTGCTGGTTGAGCACTTTAGCTGCTGAGCTACACCTCCAGCTCTCAAGTGCTTTTTATTTGAGATAGAGATTCAGGCAGACCTCCTGGTGCACACTTGTAATCTCAGCCCTCTGCATGGCTGAAACAGGACTGCAAGTTCAACCTCGTCTGGGCAATTTAGTAATTTAATAAGACCCTGCCCCCCTCCCCCCCTAAAAAGGATGGTGGGGGTGTAGCTCAGCAGTTAAAGCGCTTGCATGCTCAAGGCCCTAGCTTCAACTCCCCAGCACCACATAAAATTAGCTGGGTGGGGGCATAGTGGCACACACTTGTAATCCCAGCATTCAAGTGGCTGAGGCAGGAGGATTGCCATGACCAGCCCTGGCTACATAGTGAGTTCACAAACTGAGCTACAGAGCAAGACCCTGTCTCAAAACCAAAACAAGAAAACAACAGTAACAAGGAGCTGGGTTGTAACTCTGCAAAAGCCCTGGGTTGAATCCCCAGTACCAGTCCAAAACTGGACCAAAAAACAAACAGGTGAAGTCTCCCTGTGTTGCCCAGGCCGGCCCTGAACTCCTGGGCTCAAGTAATACCCCTGCCTCAGCCTCCCAGTAGCTGGGACTACAGATGTGCCCACCCAGCCCGGCTTCTCCGGTGCTTAAGGTGTGTGGTACATAGCAGGTGCTCATAGCTCAGTGATTAGGGCATTTTTTGCCCAGAAAGCATGAAGCCCCAGGTTCGATCCTCCAACACCACACACTAGCTAGCCGTGGTGGCACACGCCTCTAATCCCCTTACTCAGGAGGCTGAGGCAGGAAGATTGTCCAGAGTTCGAGGCCAGCCTGGGCTACATCGCACAGAACCAGCTAGACTCTGTCTTAAAAAAAAAAAAAAAGCATTCGTATGAATGGGAGAATAAGAATCATAACTCTCATTCCCCGAATTAGCGGGCAGCTGCTTAAGGGGAAAAGGCCCTTTAAAGACTCCCCTGCGGAAGAGCTGCTGCCCCCAGGCCCGAGGGCCGGATAGCTCCGCAAGCCCCCGCAAGCTCCGCGAGGAGTTCCCAGCGGCTGCTGGAACGGTTCTGGCCTAGCCCAGCCAAGCTCCGCCCCGCTCGGGATGCCCCGCCCACTTCCCGACGGCCCCGCCCCGCCCCGCCCCTCTGCCGGCCCGGGCGCCCGCGGGGCTCGGCTCCGACCTTGCGGCGGCGCAGCTCGGGCGGGAGGAGGGGAGGAGCCGAGCGCAGCGCGGCGAGCCCAGCGCCCGGCGTGCCCCCGTGAGCGGCGCGAGCCTGCGGCCCCGACCAGCCACGCGCGCTGGCGCCCGTTCCCACGGCTCACCTGGTGCCCCGTTACAGGTAAGGGCGCGGCGCCTGGTGACCTGGTCTCTCCCAGACCGGTGCCAAAGCTGGAGACGGCACGGGGCGTCTGGGACCCCGCCGCAGTGGGGAGGCTCCTTGGCGCCCCGGGCCCAGCCCCCCGTCCCTGCAGCAGCCTCTCCGCGCCCGCAGCGCCCGTGTTGCGTGTTTTTAACCCCTCCGGCGACGCTGTCTCCTGGGAAATAGTGCGTGGGCTCGTTTTGAGCGGTCGTGGAAAGGCTCTTCCTCACGACCGGGCCGGCGCGACCTCGCAGGGGTTCCCACCCCCACGGCCTGGCCTGCCCAGGGGCCCGCGCGCCCGGCTGTGGCATAAGCTTGGCAGCCGGCGTCGCCGTCGCCCCGGTGTTCCCGGCTGAGCAGTGGGGCCCCGCTGCCCCACACGCTCCCCTGGGCGGTCGAGTGCCTGTCCCCAAGGCTCCTCCCTCCTTTCTGCCCCACCCGTGTCCATTGAGACGGCTTCAAGTTGGGCTGAGGGGGACGCTCCCCTCATGGCCCCCACCCGCTTCAGGTGGCAGAGCCAGGTGACGGGAGGAGGGTTGTGGGAAGCGCTCCCCGTTGGCAGGGCGCGAGTTACCCCTGAGGCACGCCTCCCAAGTCCGCGGCTGAGCCCGGACCCCTCGGTGCCCCCAGAGACCCTCCCTCAGCGCAGAGGCACCCAGGCCTCAGTCATCCCGCGCGCGCTCGTGCGCTTACCGGGGCCGAGCCCTCCTTGAGTGACCAGCAGTCCCCAGGGCTCAGCAGGGAGGGAGGGCCCGGTCGCTCTCCTGCCTCGGCCTGCTCTTCCTGGCGCGCCGCCCTTTCTCGCGCCGTCTCCTGGGTGTGGGAGCCGGTGGGAACCTCCAGCTGCCTGAGCTGGAAGGTGTCGTGGCCGCTGTGGGTGGATGCAGCTGTTTGTTAACTCCTGCCTGGGCCAGATTTGCTTTTCTGCTGGCGTATGTCCCAACCAGTGTCTCCTGCACTGGAAAGCAAAACCTCTGATGGGACCTCCAGGGTGACGAGGCCCCCAGGTATCCTGTGCCATGCCTAAGCTCCTGGGATCAAGGCTAGTGGCCACTATGTTCTGGGGCCATGTTGGGACCTGGGTAGGGCCTGCTCTGGCCTCTGCCCACTACCTCTGTCCTTGTTTCTTGGTACATGCTGGTCCCCTGCGTGTCTGCTGTTTGCCCTACAGCCGCACCTGGCCCAGCCCAGCTGCATCCTCAGCCTGACACCAGGGGACAGGAGGGTGGGGGTGCGTCTCCCTCTCCCAGCCTCACAGTTTGGGTTTGTGATTTTGTCCCCTTCCTTCTCTTGCTCAATAACTTAAAAATAACAGTAACCTGTCCCCACTGAGGACTGTAACCTGATCTGACCCTGGTTAGATGCTGCTTGCTGGGAGGCTGTAGTAGGATTCAGCCTTGGGAGCAGGGGACCCAATACTATCTTGCTTGGCCCGTGTGCTGCTTGGCCCCATGAACCTCACTTCCTCCCTCCCTGGGTGTCAGTTTCCCCATCAGCAGAACGGCGTTCGGGGTTCAGGTAGTCAAGATGATGGTGTCTGTGTTTTGTTTATTCCAGGGAGGATGATAGCTGGGACTCCCGGGTGGGTGGCTGGGCAGCTGCCTGGGCCGCTGGGGTGCCTGGAAGGATTCCCCATGACAGGAGCCAGGGCAAGACCCCACGGCTCAAGTCCAGCCTGCACGTCTGGCTGACTTGCCCCTGTCCAGCTACTTTTAGGGGCCTGCAGGTTGCCTTTTCCCACCGAGAGGAGGAAGCAGCCGAGGTGGCTGGCAGGACTTTATACAAGCAGCAGCAGCCTGGCCAGGCGTCCTGGGGTGACCTGGGGCCAGGCGCTCCCCCTCCTCGGCTCAGTGGGAACTCGCCCACTCACTCGCTCCAGGGACCTCTGCATTGCAGCAGAGGAACCTGCACTGGTGGCTCAGACAGGGCTGGGGATGGAGCAGGGGCTGGGCAGGGGTGCCTCCTGCCCTGCCTGCGCCCCCTCCCCTCCTGTGCCTGACCCCACTTGGCCCTGCTGCAAGGCAGCTGCTGACTAAGCAGCCACCATCCCCAGACTTGAGTTGGCTGGAGGCGCTCGGGTGCAGCCTTGCTCGGACGTGGGCCACCCTCCCACCCGCTCTCGGTGCCTCGGGCTCCCCTCAGCGTCATGGGTCTTGCCTACCCCGTGGAGAGGCTATCTGGAGGGATTAGAGCTTTGGTGCTGAGCACGCAGATTTCTGTTTCTGTGGTACTGGGCACTGAGTTCTGGCCTTCACAGAGCTGTACCCCAAATCCTTTCTTATTTTCAGTCTGAGAATTCTGCATCTGGGGGTGTAGCTCATGGTTAACGTGCTTGCCTGGCATATCCAAGGCCCTGGGTTCACCTGTGTGCCAAGCACGCTTTTCACAGGTGGCAAGTAAGGTGCGGGGGTCCATCACGTACTGGTTCAAGTCCTGGTTTGGGCCTCTGTTGGCTCTGGTCTGTCTGGGGCAGGTGACTTTGTCTGTCTGGCCACAGTTTCCCTGACTGTAAACTAGGGTGTGGAAGGTGTTGTACGAAATAGCCTCTTAGACTAGTGTAGGGTTGGGGTGCTCCCTGGTGTAAGGTCTGCCCCCTAGTGGGAGCCCAGAGCTGTGCAGAGGGGGTCCACCTCAGGCTGGCTACTCGGCATAGCTATGCCTCAGTTTCCCTTCTTCTTGCGCAGTACCCCTCCTCCAGGGGTCCTAGAGCTTTGCCCATTTTGCAGATGGGATGACGGAGCCCTCTTCCCAGAAGGCACTGGGAGGGGGTAGCACTGTGTGATGCACCCCACCCTGGTCAAGCTGCTCTCCTGCATTCAGGCCACCAGTCCTGCTTCCTAGTGTCCTGGCAGCTCTGGGCCTCCCAGACTCTGGACAAGCCCTGAGTAACCAATACCAGGCTGCAACTGACATTGTAATCCATAACACCAAAGGGTGCTTGGCTGGGGAGAAGGCCAGCCTGGCCTGGATGGAAGATTCTGGAAACTTCTAGGCAGATACAAAAAGATCTTGGGGTTGTTGAGGGACCTGCGGACCACCGTGAACCCTTCTCTCTCCCTCGTGGTCTGAGAGGGTGCAGCCAAGGTAGGAAAACAGCAGACAACGTTTGTCACGCACCACTGCGTGGGGGTGGTAAGGATCAGTCCCACAGGGGCTGAAGGAACAGCGCAGACCTCAGAGTGTTGGTCTGGTAAGCGCGGGGCCCTGGGTCCAACTCCCCGGTGCCACGGGAGCCAGTGTGGTAGTGCACATCTGTAATTCCAGAGCTAGGGGTGCTGAGGCAGGAGAATTGCCGTGAGTTTGAGGCTTGGACTA